>VYXB01005626.1:0-71970 GCA_013397135.1 Pachyramphus minor
AACTAGAAACTGAAGGCTAAAAACACTGAGAAGTTCTAAAAAGTGTGGCCACCTTACTCAGAGTTGGGGTTCATGCTTCATCACTGCCAATTTTTAATTAAGAATAGGCATCTTCCTTTGAAAGAAGACCTACCATAGAAAAAGATATAAACTAAAGGTGTGTATCATTATTATGTCTGCCAAGTAGGTCTACAAGGTAGCACAGTACCCCATGAGAAACCATACTGTAATTTTCTGGTCAGCATAATTACACAGAACAGCTGATCAAACACACTGAGAACACTGAATACATAAAGAAAATAGCTGTGATAAAGTGATTCTGACTTTAATGGACCATAAAGAATTAGAAATTCTAAAGGTTTTTTTTTTTTTGACCAAGAAATACCAAAATAATTCAAAATTAGAGAATATAGTTTAGAATTGAAGGAGTCCTCATTAGGGAGCAGTATAATCACTATAAATTATACATGTGTGCATAAAAATGAAAGTAGGAATTTGGTCTGAACCTCTTCTTCCTGCATAACCTGGCCATATTATTCACTGCTATTTCCTGCACGTGATTTTGCATGGGATTTAGAACAAATGTGAAGGTGCACTTTCAAGCAATGATGTTTTGATAGTGGTGTGGGCTATCTGCTTAAAAACACAGCAACTTATCTCTCAGTAGCCACAAGATAAGCAGTTTCCAAAGCAATGAAGGACATGCCTTCCATTTCCTGCCAAACTTAGATAATCAGGCAGTACATTCTACATAGAGTAAGAAAAACACACTAGTTCATACACAATTTGTTATTCAAAAAACTGTGAAAAAATTATGTGTAATTAAAAGCATACTTGTAATTCTGACTAATTTTTTTTAATCCTAACTGGCCTACCCATGTCTGTATATCATCAAATATGATGTTCTGTGATGGACCTTCGTATTATTCAGTAGACTGGAGAGTTTCAGCTGCCTAAAACCTATTTGGTTATATTCTCCAACATGTAGTCCAGGCCCTACTAAATTAATGTTTTATCTTTTGTACCTAAAGCTTAGTTTCTCAGACAGCTTTTCTGTCTACCTAGATTTTAGCAACTTAGTTGCAATTAATTACAATGAAATGCAAATGTTACAATGGAAGGAAAATTTCAGGAGCATCCATCAGTTCAGAATTAACCATCATTGTTAATTTTAGAAATTATTTAATATATATATATAAGATAAAACAGATCTTAAATCGTGTAGAAGGACAAATCATACCTGACTAACCTGATTTTCTTCTGCAGTGAAGTCCCTGGCTGTGTGGGTAAGGGATGAGCAATGGGTGTTGCATGTCTTGACTTAGGGCCTTTGGCATGGCCTCTAAACATCCTTGGAGGCAAACTGGTGAGACACAGACTGGATAAGTGGTTCACAAAATGGGTGGAAAACCAGCTGGATTGTCAGGCTCAAAGCCTGGTGATGAGCACTATGAGGTCCACTGGGCAGCTGCTTCCTACTGACAACCCTCAGAGGCTGATACTGTTCAGTGCCTTCATTAATGATCTGAACGGTGGCATAGATGGCACTCTGCAGGTTTACAGATTGCATGAAATTTGGGGAAGATGTGAACTGGGAGAAAGCAGAGTGCCCTTGATGTAAAAAAAAAAACACAAACCACCAAACAAAAACCCGAACAGCCCAACTGCGCCCTGCGCCGTATTAGCAAAAGGAGACGGGAAGCAGATAATTCTCTCTGTGCAGTTCTTGTGAGAGCACTGCTGGAGCATTGACCCCAATTTTGGGCTCCCCAGTACAACACTGAAAAGCTGAAGGGAGTCTGACAGACTCCTTGCAAGGAGAAAGGGTGAAAAAACTGAGTTTGTTCAGCTGAAAAGAAAAGAAGGCTTGGGGGGAAACTTGATGCTCTCTAGAACTCACTAACTGGAAGCTGTAGTGATGATGGAAACAAAAGTCTTTTCAGAAATGGAAGGATGACAGGCAACAGGCAGAAGTCAAAGCACAGAAAATTTGGACTTGTTAATATGAAAAAAGATTTTACCAGGAGAGCAACCAAATGCTGGACCAGGTGTCCAGAGAGGTTGTGGAATCCCCATGGCTTGAAATTGCTCATTTGAGCAGAAGGTTGCATGAAATAACCTGTGGGAGAGCCCTTCAATCTGCATGACTCATTTATATAAATATCTTTACTACCTGGGGCCAGAAGGTGACTGAATAGTGTTACAGTTGTTTAGTTTCAAGATTTTTTACAAGTACTTTTCAAAGAGCACTCGTACCAGTAATTTTAACTTCTATTTCAGCAACACATAAAGCTGAACTGAAAAAAGAATTTATGATAAGAGCCCTGTAAAATTTCATTGCTATTAGAGTTCTGCTCCTAAAATGTTAGAGTTATACAAGTTTGGAGGCAGTAATCATGGAAGTTCCTTCAGAAATTATTTCTGCATTTTTCCACTTGTCATTTCCTGCATTTGCAAACACAATCAAAGTAATTCCCTGGACAAAAAACCTGACTGTACTAATAAAGAGCATAACTTCGAAAGATGTGCTGAAAACTGCATGATCCATAATGGAGGGTGCCAGTTGCTTGGAAGCTCAGTTACCCCTGGCTAAAGAAACTCACCTCTCTGTTTTGCAAATTTATTAGTCCATTCACATGATTATTTCTAAATCCAATTAAAATCTCACATATTAGGACACTTAAGTTTGTTAACAATGGCATTAAGTACAGTGAAAATTAAAGCACAGATTCCAGATAATCTCACTATTCCAATCAGCAAGAAACAAATGCAAAATCCCTTGAAATTTCAGCATTAGAGTAAAGGCAAGATAAGATGAGAGAGATCAATTCAATCCATCCTATTACTTTTAAGTAGCAAGTCATTGTATTGAAATCTGACCACAGAAGTGTGAATTCAAAAGCTAAAAAAAAAAAAATCTTAATCACATAGAACTTCATTTATGTATGTGTTATTCTTAACTTTTTTTTTCTCATCCCGTTTATTTAGGGTGTAAAAAGCATTTATTTTGTACTTAAATTAGCTTCCAACTTAATAATGGTATTTTCAATGTCTTTTTTCTTCTACTCCAATGTTTCACACTTGCAGAAATAAAATTCCACAAATTTCACTTCTACTGAAGAAAAGTCCAGGATAATAATAAAATCTCCGAGGAAAATATACCGGAGATGTAATTTGTAAACAAAGCAAATCATGTAATACATATTGACAAAGAAAATCTTCTAATATAACAAAACATCAAAAGAAATTAAAGTTTAAACATTTTAAAAGCTCTAATCCCCAGCGAGATTTATGCATTGTTTCACACAGTTTTAAAAATCCCTTCTGAAGGGGATGGAAGTGCTAAAATGAAATAGTAAGAAATTATGCTATACGTGAATAAACAGAAAAAAAAAAATCTCTTTGAAGACTAGCACATTCATATAGAAAAAGAAGTTTTGAAATAGATTAAAGAATTACATCTCTATAATTTAACCCCCCATGCTAGAAAAAAAACAAAGGAATAAACGTACTGATATTTTATGGATTATTTCACTTTGATGAGACCATAACTATAAAATAAAAAACCATCCTGACAGATGAGTGCAGTTCTGCTTTTTTTCAATTCACTTAATACCAACACAGTGTTAAACTATTATAAAAAAATTGGAAATTTTCTATGCAATAATCAGAAGGTGTTTAAGACTTTTTGGTAGTTTGGAAAAACAGAAAAATACATTATTTTTCACTCTAATTTTTCAACTTTCGAAGAACTATCAAGCTACGAATCTCTGCACTGAGGAACAACGAAAATAATATTTTATGTGTTTAAACATTTTTAACTGTCATTCTTTTGTAAAGTGATATATAAAAATTCCAAACTACAATGGTATTAAAAACATAAAATGTCTAAAGAATAAATTATGCAGGTTCTCAAGCTGCAATAGCCCATTTTCTCAAATTTTGACCTACAAAAGCTGTGTATGTTTTAAAACTACTTGCCAACCAATCAAGCTAGTGTAATAGAGACATAACTATTTAAAATATCTCAATTTATGTCACTTCCCCCTGCCATGCTTTTCTAAAAAGTCAAAAAGATGAAGCAGCAACATAAAAAGTAGAAACAATTTTTTTAACTCATCAGAAGGATATCCTCTTAGTATGATGGTACTAAGAGTTCCAGTTACCGAATCTGTCTACTCCTGCAAAACAAAAATTCTCTCTAGAACTATCTTATTTATGGTGCAAAATCCTGGAGCAGCACACAAGTGTTCTTTGAGATAACTCTAATTGCTCCAATTAAAATTACTAAATCCTCCTCTGAGCCTGGAGCAGAAAAGGGTAAGAATTTTAACACACCCATGGAAAAATAACTTGTTTGCAAAACTTGTCACAGCTCATTAAAATCCGGTCAGATAAGGGAAACAACCTTTCTCTTCACTGGGCACCGTCCAGCGGGGCTCCAATGGTATGTTTAGATGGCACATCCATCCCTTCCCACTGAGCTCCCTGGCTGCCGCTGTTTGGCCACCACAGTGTCAAGTTTTGATAATCTAAAGCTAAATATACGCTGCTCTGATGGACTTCTACTGAGTGGAGAAAGAATAGAGAGTGCTCACAGAAATTCTGTGCTAATTCCCAGAATAAAGAGGGCACTGTTCGATTCAAAACAGCTACAAAGAAGGATCGGTTCTTGTCGTAAGGCTGTGCTAGATAACTGTGATGCACTTCACAAACAGGGCTTGGTGGAGTCACCATCTCAACAAACCCTGAAGAAGAGAAATAATAGCTTTTTCTGCCATAGCCTCTTTCCTTCACCTCATTGTGAATGAGTGTCCTCATGAACAACCCATTTCAGTGACTGTTTTACATACAAAACCCCCCTTTATTTGTTAAGCACTGCAGCCCTAACTCCTTCATTCAGTTTTGCACTCAGCTGTAATAAAAATCCCTTTGTTTGAATAGGCCCAATTAGTAAAAAAAAAATAAAATATTACAGAAGTCAAAACTGCAATTTACAACCAAACACCTTTTTGGCACAGTGCAAAGCTACTGTTGTTTCTTGCCTTGCTCCACACCACTGTAACATGCAAACCTTGAACCTAGAACTGACTCCTGAAGAAACAAACCTTCAAGATAAACAGTCTTCTTTCTGTTTCCAAGTAAGGGTTGTGCTTAGCCATCTGTTCTCACATCCTTGTTGGACTGTCCTTACAAATCTTAGTTTGCTCACAGTACTCCAAGTGTTTAGAACACCAAGCATGGGTGCAATCACATCATATTCTGCCACAAGTTGCATTGATATTTGGTCTCTTAATCTCTGTAGTGAGAAAAATGTATTTCTACTCAGTGCATTTAGCATTTTGGTGATGAGGGAGCAGGGAGGTTGTCAAAAAGAGCCCAGTAAGCTTCATTATCTTTAGAGCTGTGTGCTGTCACAGCCATCACTGGTAATTCCGCAACAGGCAAGTCTGGAATGATGAGGTGCAGTTAATGCAACTTGGGAGCTATTCTGGAAGCTAAAGTCCAGCTGCTGGATTTCATCAAGTATTTCTTGCTGGTATGATAATAATTTTGTTTCTGAAAGTTAAGTTTAGAATACCAACAATAAGATGAATAATTGTCACTAAGACTGAAGAAGGGGTATTCAAAATAGAAGCAATCTTTTAATAAGCTGTGAAGCTTAAGCTTGTTTTCTAGGGTAGAGGAATGTGATGTAGCCACACTGTTATCTGCTGAAGTCAGGACATACAGATCCATGTCTATGTTCCAATGATGTTCAATGAGACATTTAATTTTTCATTATTTTGTGTTAATGAGAGACTGTCCTCTGTATCAGCAAGCTGCCAATCCTACACTGAGAGACCGTCGCATGCATCAGCAAGCTGCTATCCTGTGCTACACAGGGGAATCTTTCCTGCAAAGATTTTTTGAGAACCCCCAGAATTCAGGACATTTGGTGAAAGCCCAAAAGAGTCAAACTGCTTATGGAGATACCTTTCACTATCTGCAGAAGAATCCATTTCATAATCTGGATATGGGAGACTGAGAAAGTGCTCTGGGAGATGATCAAAAACATGCAATGCCTTTCACGTGAGGAACAATTAAGTAGCACAGGACTTTTCAGCCTGGAAGAAGAGAGAACTTGGAGCAGATAATTTAGAACTGTGGGCACACAGTTTTGGTAGTGATCACCTGTTCACTGTGTGTTCCAGTGCAAGTGCAAGAGGCTGTCAACAAAGCTACTGGGAGACAGGTTTAAACTCAAAAGTAATAAGGCAGGTTCTTCCTGCAACTGAGAGCACAGTTGTACAAGCCTTTACCAAATAATTCTACAGCTGCAGAAGTTTACATGGGTTCAAGAAGACTCTGACTGTGTACTTGGATGGCAGATCCACGGAGGATGTAAAACCAACAGGTCACAAGAAGTTCAAGAAACCCTCCTCTGTAAATCGTTGGGAAGGTAGGGCAGCTTTACAGGGAGGTACCATGTCGGCCTTTTCCTTACCCTTCCCTGTGTATCTGCATGTGGCCATTATGTGAAACAATGCTGGACTAAAGGCACTGTTGGCTTGAACCGGTACAGCTTGTTCCTCGGTTAGAATCTTATCAGAACCTCAGCTCTGGGTTCTCTTGGAATTTATTCTCCTCAGGAAATAAGTGCCATCTTTAGTACAATAGCTGAAGAAATCAGTCAATTCACATTTCATTTCAAGGTCATAGTGCTGACCACTGTAACTCCACTGTCTGCCTGAGAAGCTGTCTTATGACCTTGAGTCTTAACATCACGCTTGGAATTACATGTAGGTTTAAAGTTGAAAAATTGAGGGCATACCTTTTTACTTTAAGATGCAGATCTCTAGTATTATTCCCAACAAATATTTTAGCAGAAATCCAGCAGGCTTCCAGAGTCAGAAACAATACTAATGGATTCTGATACCTCAGAACCTGCTTTGGCTAAGATGGTCAAGATTGCTATTAAATTTTTCTCAACTTTTCTCATGTGTTAGAACATGAAACATAAACACTGTCCTCCCAAGCACTTGCAAATGCCTTTGAGATACTAATGCTTCCTTTAACAGCAGTATTTAAGGAAGAGTTTAGCATGCCTTTCCAGATACTGGGAACACTAGATATAGAACCGTCAAGGAAATAAATTCATTTCTTCAAGGCAGCTCAAAAAATGCCATGGTTAGTAGCAAAGGACTAAAATAACCTGAAACTATGGAAATACAGGTAAATAGATAAGAGAAGGTTAGTGGAGGAGGGTGATGCAGACACACCTGAGAGGTTCTGCAAGGAGACAACTTCCAAGTGTGGAACAGTGACAGAACAAGTGAACCAGATTCCGCAGAGGAACTTGGTGGTGAGGAAGTCAGATGCAGTCAGTCGCAGTTCAGCAACTTCCTCTGATTTTCTCCAGCCTCCTGGAGCCCCAAGGCTTGAGTTTCATGCAGGTAAGTCTGAGGTCACTTAGCTCAGCCTATCTCAGAGCTCAAGGACAACACACAGGTACTAACAAAACCCTTCCTGTTGTCACCAATTCCATAAGGAGACAATTTGGCATCTCTGCACACAGCACAGTTTCCAAGGCTACTGGGGTGCTCAGCTTCAAGGCTGGATCCCACACCACAACAATGGCTTGAGCTACAAATTACACTATACCCAGCTTGTACTTCTCAGTGAATTAGAGTCGGGTGAGCAGCAACAAGTAATTAATTTTAAAGCACTTGATAAACAGTATTTGCACTTTAAAAGTCAGTAAGTCATCTCTACCTCTGCCCTAGTTGTCTCTAGGAAATCTTCTACAATAAAGACTAGGATTTAAATGACTGATGATTTCCAAATACGTGTGAATGAAACAAGAATTCCTATCTCTCAACATCTACTCATCATCAGCAGGAACAAACGTAACCACATTCCTAAAAAATTACACAGCTCCTGCCAGTTTTTCATTTATGTTGCTGGACTTAGAGCTGAAAAAAATGGAAGCCATTTGAGGCTCTTCCTGAAATAGTTACAAGAATTGGAACAGAATTATCATTGGTTGCTAAATAAAGGAAAAACTGTAGTGTAGAAACTCTGGAATCATATTATCTTTGCTCCAGACACTCAAGAGATTACTGCTCTAAAAAAATAAATCTGGCCTAAATCTGGCTCAGAAATGCAATGGGCTCCAGCTTTCTTATATAAATGCTTGCAACGGCACAAGTACAATGGGTCAGGCCGTGGAAAACATATGAATAAGAGGTATTAAGAAGTATTTATTTGCTGCATACACTCATCTCAAAAACCTCTGTGCCAGGCCTTGCTTTCCTGGCTTCTTAGAGAAGGGGCTTAAATCCTGTGTATGTGTAGGGCTTTCAAAAAAAAATGCTGAACCATGAAGTAACACACAGTGTGCAAAACAGATCATTAAATTCACACACATAATACACATACATGTGTACTTATCAATTCGTGCCTTCAAACCTCAGATGTGTGTAAAATAATCTTCACATAAAATCTTATCATTAGTGAATATACATATTCACATACCTGTGCATCTGCACAACACATGCTGAATCACTTATAGAAATTAATATTAGAATACTTTATGGGGCTGGCTGACAAGAGGAAAATGCATTCAAGAAATTTAATTACACTGGCTACACAATAACTAGTTTATTTTCTTTTATTTATTTTCCTAAGATATTTGCATTGTATATAGCCTACATTTCATTATAACTAGTTTTGAATGATTAACAGTGAAGAAAGCCTGTCCTTGTACTCCTGTAAAGTGCAATATAGATATAACAATGGTTTTTCTTTTCTGTTTTCAGATGGATGGTGAGCAGGGGTTACTATGTGTGCAGTGTCCCTTTAAGTAATCTTTTTTTTGGCTGTGCATCCACGGCAGCTAATAGTTTTATCAAATACCCTTCACAGCAAGAAGACTGTTTCCATGGAAACTGTAGAGCAATCATCCATTATTCTTGCAAAGATTTCTCTCAGCTCTCACCTAAATACAGGTGATACAACTACAATAGAACAGACAAATCCATTTTACAGCCTGTGTGACCACTCAACTCCAGAGCTTCCTCTGGAGACTATGGGGAAAGTGGGGCCTAGAGCACAAAATTCCGAAAGGGACACGCAAGGAGGCCATGAAGAAATTTTAAAATAGCCACAAATTCTGTCCAGTCTAACATAAAGCACACCTTGTAGAGAGGATGGCAGATTCTTTCCTTACAACTGTGAAATGGATAGGAGACAGAGTGTTGAGCTGAGCTTGGTCACTTACCTCTCTCAGCATGTTGTTTTCTTTTTCCTTCTGTTCAAGAAGGCTTTCCAAGTGGTGCACGTGCATCTCTGCCTCAGCCAACCGTCTCGTTCGCTCATGATCCTCCTCGGTGGCTTTTGCTGACAGACCTTTACTCTGCAGCATCTCCAGCAGCTTTTTGATGGACTCGTCCCGTGCATTTAAGGTCTGTTTCTGTGTCTCAATACGCAGTTCCATCTCTTCCAAGGTTTTGCGTAGCAGGAAGAGCTCCTTGGCCTGGCGCTCGTGCTCTGCATGGAGTCGCTGGAAGTTTTCCTCTGTCAGCTCTGCCACGAAGGGCTCACTGGTTCTGGTGCTGCTGTCCTGCTGGAACAGCTGGTTCAGGTCTCGTTGGATCCGAAGCTCATCTTGGAGAGCCTGGATAGTCATCTGCATATGCTGAAAGAACAAATAAATAAATAAAATCAGAGCATTCCCTCCACTGGAGGAATAAATAGACCAGTATGAGCCATATCAGTCCTCCTGAACTACCAGCCAAAAGGCAACCACAGCACCAACAGATCAACATTATTTTTTTTAAAGCAGAATGAAGGTAGAAGTGGGTGATACTACAGAAATTTCAATTCCTTCCTTCTATGCCTGCCAGAAGTTGCTTAACACTTTGAAGATTCTTGCTCGAGTGACTCTACCACTTCTATCAACTTGAGTGAGTCACTATTTCAAACTGGAAATGTCAGCAGGCATTTGTCAGTAAGCTGAGAGCTTAAAATACTTCTTCTTTTCCAAATGTTCACGTATCCTATAGAAAATTCTGCATAAGAAGTCCTAGACTAGAATTGCTATCTTGACAGAGCAAAGGGACACGTGGCTATTAGAATTTACATACCCCCTAATAAAATGTAACCAGCCAAGAAGGCTCCCAAGGCCTTCAGTACTGACACTACACGTAGCACAGACTTCCCAGTTAACTTATAGAAGAAACTTCAGCATGTCAGGAAGAGCTACAGCTACAGAAAACTGGATATATGCTGGCTGGGGAGAAGGGTCAGATCATACAATTAGTACCAAACAGAAATTACCACCTCATGAAGAGGAACGTGAAGTCAATCAAATAACCAGCAGTAATTTGTGGTTGTGCAAGGCAATAGATCCTGTCTCAATGACTGTGAATACAGTGGGTTAATGTAATGGGACAACATAGGAGAAGCATTGTTTGTCTAAAAAAAAATGTCCTCATTTCATATTTAGATCAACATGCTTTTTCTTCTCTGCAAGACAGAAGCATCAAGATAATAACAGAGACGTACAAACACACTGAGCAAAGATTTGATTACGGGAAATGAGATGCACACCGAGTAATACATCTCTACTCCCTTAAGTAGACATGCCTACAATTTAGTCCAAATGTGAATAAGTCAGATAGACTGGTCCTTGGAGTCTATCTTTAGATTGCAAAAATCAGTGTCTGCAATACAGCAACTTCCCATATTCACTAGGCTAAAGTAGTAGTTAGTATAGGTTATAATCTCTGATCAAGCTTGATGCAGGTGATACTGGTCTATATGAAATGTCTATAGTGTGCCAAATTAATAAGTTTTACATAAATCCAAATACTCGGTTCCACTCAAATATTTGTGAAAAGAGGAGCTGTAAAAAGATTCGGGTTTAAGTATTACTTCAAAAATATATTTAACAAAATTCTTAGGTAAAATGCTTTGAAGATGTTAAAAAGGTGCCTGGACATGGCCCTGGCAACAGGCTGTAGGTGGCCCTGCTTAAGCACAGGGGTTGGACTGGCTGATCTCCAGAGATCCCTTCTGATCTCAACCATCAGCAGGCAGTATTGGTAACACAGTTACCTACATAATTTGTTTTAGAAGCATAAAGGGTTAGTTTGGTTGTATAGAATGGTGCATAAAGGTAGTCCAATCCCATTGTCTTTTAAAAAGTCAGTACTTTAGACCGAGTACTTCCCCTCCTTTTGTGTTCTGGCCTAAGAAGAGCTTTTCAAAACCAAAGGTGTTCCTACACATCCAGCTGACATAAGTCCACTAAAAGGAACAGTCCACCTATCTGTCCTTCCTTAGGTGGCTGCCACTGACAACTGGACCCAAATTTCACCTCGCTGAAAATCAGCCCCATCAAAACCAAACTAAATGTCATTCCAGCCACATCTCAGGTCCACAGGGCAGTGTGACTACATCAGTGCTGAAACTGGTGCAAAGGAGGGGTGGAAGGAGCTGGCAGAGAAGAAAATGGAACCATCCTTTATGGTATCAGCATAAACTGAAATCAGCTTAAATACACAGCTCTGTGGCTGGTGTATTGGTCTTTTCTTCCATTTTGATAACACAATACTTGGCAGTTACTAATTCAGTTAATCTAAAACTACACATTAATGTTGTTGAATCTGTGTGGCAACACAGCACAGTATATTAGGTGAGGGGATAAGGAATTACTCTGCTGTTAAACGTCTGAGCATCTGTGGATGCTTAGATTTATTTTCAAGTAAGAAAAAAAAAACCTGAAGAGAATCAACATGGACTTTAAGAATGTTTTTAGAAATCACTTTTTTTTTTAATTAAAGATCTCAACTTTTAGTTATTGTTACTTATCCAAATTACAGTCAAAGTGAGAATGTCAGAACAACCTTCAAGCCTTAGAACTGAGGCTCTACAGGTAGGCAATCAAAACTATTACATCTGTTCAATCAATGTATGTTGATTGAGCTGTAAGAGAAAACCTGCTGCACTTATTAAAAGATCTGCCTTGTCTGTACCTATCCAACCAATAAAGCCAGTAGGGCTACGACAGCAGTAGTGAGTGAATGCCCTCAAATTTTGTTAAAGTGAAACAATAACCCCACTGGATATAACTTTACAATTCCACACATGAGTTCATTCCATTTGTATTTGAGAGGCCCTACTTATTCACAGCCCAGCTGTGTGTTGTTCCTCCAGCTAACAAACAAATTCCCACATGCTTCCACCTGCCTCTCCACATATTGCCACTTCAGCATTTCCTTTCTCCCAAGTGAGAAAAGAGCTTCTTCCGAACAACCAATAAATGAAATTACTTCCTCTACTCGATGTTGTCTCAGAATCAAACTTGGGTTATTTATAAACATCAATGGACCAAATCACCACAACTAAATTCTTGTATTTTTATCATTTGATCTGCTGTGAAATGTCATTTCAGGTTACATAGGCAAAAACTGTGTCTCAGACCCACAGAAATTATTTCCCCCAAAGCTTGAAAAGTCTCCATGGAACTTCTGGGTCAATGAATCAAAACCTATTATCAGATTCAACACACGATGTGGGGAAAAAAATTTATACCAGTGACAAACAGGATTTATTGGTATCCAACAGTCTGTTAAGTAAAAACAAGGGAATTTGGAATTTGGAACAGCCCACAAAAATGGTCAACAACTGCCTGTAATTCAGTTTCCCTGGGAAAATGAAGAGGTGGGGTGAGAGGAAAGGTTAGCACCAAGCTTATGAATAACTATCACTGTTCTCTGAATCACTGCTCAGTTGAGAACAAACTTCATTATGTGAAAGGTAACTGGAAAATACACCACAGAAAGTTATTCTATGCTTTGCACACCCACTCTTTTCCAGCATGCAGAATGTATGCAAAATGGGTTCTTTCCTCTGCTTTCTGCAAGATTTTATGATTCTTAAAATAATAGAACAATACCGTTCATCAGCTGGTATCTTAACTACATTTTTAGTTACAATTGCTTGTCTTCTATGTAATTTCAAAGAAAATGTCCTTTTGCCTCTGAAGGAGAAGAGAGGTCTTGCTTACTAGTTTCTCTTTTATTTCTTAGACTTCACTTTTAAAACAGTGACTAATCTAGAAAGGCAGAATATTTCCCAGGCTCATGCAATACTGGCAACTGGTGCTTAATTCTGTGTCTAAGACCTGATTAGAGACCTCAAGAAAACTTGAAAAATAACATTGAAATAGTCTTCTCTAGACATAAACATGTAAAATTATTTTTAATACCACTGAGCTTTGTTACATCATACTCTACCGAATAAGTACCAATCATGCTTTTCTTAAACAGTTTAATGTAGATAATTTAATTAAAGTCAAAGCAATTATGATGAACCTGTACTTTGCTTGAAGCTTTATTGCTCTTATCTCAGATCTTGAGGATTCCCTGCTATAATCAAGTAACAAAAGCTTGTCTTGAAGCCTCACTACAAATTAGAACTACACCTGCAAATCACAGAGATATTTTTGTGAGCACACTTCTCTAGTCTTGCTGGTTATGTCCAACATACCTTTCTCTTGACAGAGTTAAGCACCTCCAAGCTCACCTCAAACATAAACCCTAAAATGGCACAGTGCAAACACAACCTCTTACACCAGGTGTTCTCCTGCCTGTATTACTTCCATGGGCCAACCTAAATTTCATTAACCAGGCTCTACATAGGGACAGAGTTTGACCTTCATCCAGCAGCCCAAAATTTACATCTATAAGTAGCCGAACATGATTCAGTCTTTGCCTCCACCTACCAGGACTCAAATTCACATTTCACACACCTTGGCAGATTGGTTAGATGAGCTTCCAACCTACAGTATGACTACAGCCAATGATGGAGAAGTTCCTTATATTTGGTTCACAAAGCAGTCCTGCTGTTGCAGTCTCGGGACAATGCAACGTACCTACTGCTGGTGAGTTTGGGAACCTTGCTGCAGGCAGCTCTTTTCATCTCTCTCTGTTGAAGCTTTTCCATTTTGCATAAAATATTTAAAGATTCAGTAGGCCTGACAGAAAATATTAAAGAGAGCACAGCTTCTTATTCTAATTGGGAGAACACATAAGAACAGAAAGACCTGAATAGCAATACTTCCAATTAACTTAAATGTTTATCATCTTACCATTCCAAAGGAAGTGGGGGATGAGCATCTTTAACATTCTCAGTCAGAAAAAGAAACTTCAGCCAGGACCTGTATTCTAAACCTACATTTTAGATCAAAAAGAGGCAGCCATTTCTACTACCAAGATTTTGAAAGAAAAGATTAAACTGTGACATGCTTTTTAAAGAAAGGGATTTCTACACTCACCTTTGCAAGACAGTGCTTGGCTTATCAAGCTACAGTGTTTAAGATTCCGACATGAATTTGTCCATTTGGTTTTGGTTGCCTGATTTAGGCTATTCATACTGCAGATACTGACTTTTTACCTACCATAATCAGATACCTAATCATATGGGATAACTCATCCCATAATTTATTCAAGATGTCTAAATGCTTAAATTAGAACTGTGGGTTCTGCAACACAGGTGAGGCACCTAGACAGCAAACACTTCCATAGCTATTCTCCTTAATCTCCTGGATTTAAATTCAAAGTAGGTTAAACCAGGGATATTACTTTAACTTCTGGGATACCAAGAAAAAATTCAGTATGTTCAAGAGATGCTTGTCAACAGTGCACAGAAAGAAAGAGAAGAATGTGCTCTTTCCCAGAATCAAGGGAAAACATAGCATCCAATTATGTGACACTGTGGCACAGAAATGTGTCACAATGAGGTGGGAAGCATTGTCACATTCTGCAAAACTCAACGACTTAAAAATTCTCCTCTTACCCTGGGAGAACAATGAAGACTCGTAATCATGAGCAAGAGAATATGGAGCGACGATAAGGGCAGGGAAAAGAAGAGAGGTCTGACTAGAATACTTAGAGGTGTGTTAAAAAAGCCTCAGCCAGGAAGAGAGAGGTTCAAGCTCTTACTCCTCACCTTCAGACAACCCTAACAAGGCTCCAGTCAGGAAACAGAAAGCTATTCCTGGGTGGATCTCCAACAAGACATTCTTACAGAAAGGACTGAGAGACTGCTTTGCTCAAATATCTGAATATTGGCTGGTTTCAAAATTTCTCTCCCATCTCAGTGTCACAAAGGGAAGATAGTCAGGGTCTTCGCCCAAATTAGCCAAGAGATGCCTCAGCACCTTGCACACTCCAGTGAGCATCCCTAACCAAATCTGTTTCCTGATCAGGGGTAATCTCATCTCACTCTTTGCTAATTATTAACCAGAAATTCCTAACTAAAGTTTGCTGAAATCAGCAAATTTAATAAAAATTTCTTAAAAACATTAACAAACTTAGTTACTGAAAATTTCCTGGTCACTTCTACTGTTAACCCACAAAGCCAGTACATCCTGTACTGAATGACAGCTTTATGATGTACATGTACTTGCCAGTTTTCTGCAAATTCGCTCAGTGATCCAGCTGTTCCTCATGTAGAAAACACTGAGTGCCTGGAAACACACAGGACAGGTGTGCTGGCATTTTTCTTGATACAAGTTGGTGGTGTGCTACATTTTGAATTTGTGACCTAAACACTGTTGATGACCCGGGGATGTTTCTGTTACCCCTGAGCAGGGCGTACACAGTGTCAAAGCGTTTTCTGCCTCTCACCTCACCCCACCAGCTCACAGGCTGGAGCGCACAAGGAGCTGGGAAGGGGCACAGCCAGGACAGCTGATCCCAGCTGACCCAAGGCATATCCCAGCCCACATGAATGTGCTCAGCAACACAAGTTGGGAGAAGGAGGAGGAGGAGAGGAGGACATTCGATTTACGGCATCTGACATCCCAAGTCACCATCACACGTGATGGAGCCCTGCCTTCCTGGAAATGGCTGAACGCCTGTCTTATGATGGGAAGCAGCGATGAATTCCTTGTGCTTGCATATATGGCTTTTCCTTTACCCATTAAACTGTCGTAACCCTCAAGTTCCCACTTTTACCCACTGGGGGAAGAGTTAGTGAGTGGCTCTGTGGTAGTTAATTGCTGGCTGAGGTTAAACCACAACAACATTTTTCCTCTTTTTTTATTACATATGACATACTTCTCTATTTATTTTTCAGGATCCAACCCAGTGATTAAAAAAAAAAAAAAGTTTTTAAAAAAGAGACAAATATAATTTGTTAATCGACCAAAAACTAGGGTTTGGAAGATACCATTTACAGTTAATCTTTCCTTCAGCCAATTAATTTTGCAGCTGGGAAAAAAAAAGACAAGTTTCAGCTATAAAAGCACATTCAGGTTTGACATGTGCTTGTACCACCTATAAACACTGCCTTACTTTTGTCTTAATTCATCATGACTACAATGCTACTACTCTAGAAAGGAAAGATACAATAATTATGATATATTTTATTTCAGAAGGACAATTCAGTAAGGCCTAGACCCTCAAATGTGACAGAAAGTGACAGAACCTAGAGGTGCTTTCTTGTCAGCAAATCTGCATGCACAATCACAAACTTCTGCATTATGACAATACCTCTCATGGTTTTTTTACAATGAAAGTATTTCAAACATTTGGAAGAGGACGAAGCACACTGAGCTCCAAAGAGAACACATGCGAAATGTTAGAACAGGATTTAGTCACTATGGGGAATCAGCCTCTCCCATTCTCAAGGAGTTAATGTGTTGGCAGCATTTCTGGGAAATAGATTCTGCTGAATGCACCACAGAAGCAAAGGCCTGGCTGTCCGAGGGAGTCCCTGCTGACATTCAGCTGCAGCCCACGCAAAGACACTGAAAAAAGGGCTAATGTCAGGTGTCCTGCAGGGCTGAGATGAAACAGAACTTGCTGATTCCAGAAATGCTACATATTCCCCGTAAGATGGATCAGGGGCTTCAAACTCCTTATTTAAATGGAAATGAGTGGGTGATTTTTATAATGTTAAGCTCAGATACAAAATACTGCTATGATTTTAATAGGATTTAATTTGTGAGAGTCAAAGAAAGAGACCTGTATTTTAAAGACAACCATCACATATTGCATTATCTCTGAGACAGCAGAAGGGCAAGATGGTAAAAAGTGCTATAGATAAAGAGCTTAAGTTGTCAGTAATACATCTGTCAGCTGAACTAGACTTGCACAAAATGACTCATTTAAGGGGGCAGCATGCAGCAGCCTAATTCCTTCACCTCTGTTTGGACAAACCACCAAACCCCTACCAAAAAAACAACAACAAACCCACGAGCAATTCAACAGGAATGAATTCAAACTCCTATTAAACCCGTAGTCACAGAAAAACCAAAACTGCAATGCAAGCACCTCATACTAAATGTACAGGAACATCCATAAAAAGGCTGCAAGATAAAACAGAGTAAATGCAGTACACCAACTATTCAGTGCTAAATGTCCATGTGAGAGATTTTTACCTTTACTAAACATGAAGCAGCTTATCTTACAAAGAATTAAGCTAAGCTGTTTTTATGGTCAAAGGATAACGTACATAGACAGTTTCTAGAGAATACCTGATGGACATTAAAAGCATCACTTATTCTGAAGAGATCTGTGCACATACCTGTGTGCAAAGAGCAAAAATCCTGATTAGGCACAGGCAAACCTACAAAAGTTCTGAAAAACGCCAGTTTATCAGTTTTTGAACAACAAATACAATTCTGACACTTCTCCAGCTTCCTAAGGGAATTTGAGCTCTGTGGCAGATACAAGAAATGGTCTAGTAGGCAACAGCATTCAAAGGAAAATTGTTTCTGAAGTCATATCAGTGAGTCCCAGCTACCATGTGTTTACATTTCCAAAGGTACTTCTACATTAATAGTTTACTGTGCTTCAAAAGCTTTTTCTCATGCAAATCTTGCTAGAATCTACATTTCACACCCTTTGAGTGTCAGCATGCTATGATCCTGCAGCTAAAAAAATGGATTCTTTTTAAGTGCTCATCTTTCTTGAGAACAGGCATTTTGGGATTAGGGCAAATGTTTAGAATTTCTCATCAGAATCAACAATTTACATACTGATTTTAACCTCTATTTCCCACTAGGCTGTCCAAACTGGGTTAGCATTACACTACTTAAATATCATGTTTTATTTATATACAAATATGAGCGTTGATTTTTTTGTTCTTATGCTGCTAAAGAAACAGGAGCCCTTGCCCAGATGCAGTTTCATACACTGCAGTAAGATAAGTCCTTTTAGATTCTGTCCCCCATGTTTGACAAGCCTAAGCTTATTCTGTCACAAACCATGTTGATAAAATGGATCCTTATGTATGAGGTTTCTGTTAAAAAACAAACAAACAAACAAAAAACACAAAAACAGACAGATCTATATTCAGGTCAGCCATGATAGAACTTGTAGAATTCAATCTTATCCTATTTTGTATATGCATCTAACACACCCAATTTCATCCGTGGTACAGATTACCTCCTTACGTTGCATCTGTGAAATAGGTTCTTAGGTGTCACATTCAGCTTCTGTGAGCCTCTCATCCCATGAAAGTAATTATAAATTATTAAGGCACTTAAGGGAAAGAGAATTTTAACATTTACATATGTATAAAATCCAATATTTTCAAATTAATAGCATCTACATGAAACATGACTCATTTTGTTAATACATGAGGAGCTTCTCTGCAAAAACATATTATTAGTCACCTCAATTAGAGAGGTCAGCAAATACATCTTTCCATTAGCTGACACAAGGAATCAATCCAAGATAAAAGGTGCTCTGCTACAGAACCTTTGATCTTGTGTTCAGTATTTTCCAAGATATGAGCATACATCTGCAATACGCTCTAAAAAGGAAAAATAGCTGATGATTTCTAATGAGAGAGTACTATATGAAAAATCGATGCACAAGAAAACTGGCGATTTTATCCACATCACCCTCCTCTTGTCACTCCCCTCCCTCAGATTTAAACTTTGTTTGATCCTAGTTGGTTTAGAGAGATTACAGTATAAATCTCAATGCACACACACATGGGTTCCACAAGAACATTTTGCATAAACCCGATACCTCTCATGTGAAGACTAATAAAAATATGGAGTAGGCTGGATCTTTAAAGCTTTTTGAATAGTTCAAGCTCGTGACTGCGGAGGGCTGAAGAAACAATCACAAGCTAGGCTGTGACACATAAACTGATAGTATTTCAACTAATTAGTTGTTTTGTAAAACAGAGAGCTTTTCAACTAGTGCTTGCCCACAGCACTGCAATACTTTGTTCTTCCTGTCAATATGGAACAGAATGCTTCACTTGCATTCCACAGTGGAAGATCCCATGAGCTCCCCAATGCTCAGAGATTAATGGACTGATGACTACGACGTTCTTCCCACACTTGTGCCCCCAGAAATTGAGCTACAGTCCAGACAAGATATTTATAAGCCACATCAGCCTGAACTATCAAACCTGGACAGCGGCTCACCAGCAATTTGAAAACACTGACGTTTACTGACATTTTGTTTGTTGGTTATTTTAAAACATTTTCTTGAGCAAGAAAAGCATCAGATGACCAGATATGGCCATATGTGAGAAGACTCCACACAGGACTTGATCCTGTGAAATAACAGCACATGTGATATTCAGGATCTCATACACAACATATGGCTGTACTGTGGCATATGGGAAGTTCTTGCCAACGGAGTCTTCGCACAATGTTCAACCAAGACAGGGAGATAACCAACAGCAAAAACTGCCTCTCAGCTGCACAGACCAGGTGTAGAACGGGGCTTTGCCAGACTGCTTTTACAATTTTCCTTGTGATGATTAGATGGTAACCTGGCAAGGCAGAAGTCATCTTAGAGAGATGATCGGAGTGCCGAGGCCCTGTATTGTCCCATACTGTTTCACAAGAAGATGGAACCAACTTCACTGTGTCATGATAATGTTTCTTTCTTTCTTTGTTCATCGTCTCTCCAATATGCCTTCCTAAATGCTTTCTATCCCACACACAATTTTAACATTGCATCCTCTCACATTTACTGTATCATTAATTCTTCAGGAGAAATAAAACAACTTCCCTGGAAAAGTATTTGCAAGTGGTTGTCTTGTTTTAAGCCACAATAAGGAAGAACTGCAGATTTTCATACTAGATTGGCCCAAAATCCAGAAGGCCTAAAATGACTGCTGAAACAGGAGCAGTACCCAGGTATATATCAGCCAAGGTAGAGGACTACAATATGTGCAGTGCTATATACAGAAACAACAAAAACCAAACCAAAACCAACTCATTCATTTTGCCTTCTTGAAGTAAAAAGTACAGGCTTTTTAGAGTTATCAACACACTGAAGTCAACCACAACAGTCAATCATTTTAAATCTATCCTGAAAGATTAGGGCTTGAAGATCTCACAAATGAGACAAGTTCTTGCCAAATGGAAGATATGCATCCCTTCCATCTCCATAACTTTTTTCATTTTCTTTGAAATGTAACTGGAAGAAAACAGAAACCTGTTTGTAACAAAATTTACAAGAGCAGAAATTATCAATAAAACTCTACTAATCCTTTTCAAACCTGTGGCTTTTGACATGATACATGGCATCTCCTCGGCCTTCTGCCATGAAATATTGGCTACACTCACAAAAGAACAGACTTGAAAATGTTCTTTTCTGGATACATCAAGTCTCTTCCGCCAAGTGCTGTTTTGGGAAGACAGGCAGTTCAAATGCATTACTGGAATTTCAGGATAAATTTAGAATATGGCTGCAGCAATCATTGTCCCTGTGAAAGAACATATAAAAAACCCTCTGATCACAATGTTCTGGCACTTATCCTCATGCTGAAATGACAGCAGCACCTTTGACAGCAAAGCAGAACACAGCACATTGCCCTGCATTCTAAAGGAGCTTTGTGTGACTTCTAAGAGGCAACACAATTGCCCCTTGAGGAGGTTTAAGAGATAAGTGACAGAAAACATCAAGAGGAACCTGGATAGCTCTGGAAATGGAAAGGTCTAGCACAACCCACCTGAATAGGAGGCACTCAAATTTCTGCTAGATGTACCATGACAGTGATCCATGCCAGGCTCAAGTGCTGCTTTGCAGGTACAAAGTCAAATCTTTTCATTACTAAAATCTTTACTAGATCCTAGAATGTGATGAAAACACCTAAACAAAAAAATTTTCCCATTCAGAAGAGTGGTTCTTTCCCACAGACATCTTTCTGCTAGGTATGAAGATTTTCAAAGCAAGAGGCAATTCCCTCTGGCAGCTGTGCTCAGTCACCCACCACTAAAGCCATCAGGTGCAGTAAGTTGGATTCTTAGTATGTATCAAAAATGCATCTGTTCAGAATGTGAAACAGTCAAGCTAAAATGAGTACCTGCCATAGGACTGACAGCTAGAATGACTTGTGCCAGTGCAAAGCTTTAATAATGTCTTGTCTAAACTTGCACATCACTCTAGGAATCCATGGAATAGACAGAAGAACATAAAGCAGACCTGAGTTCATTGTAACAAACATAAAACTATCCAACTACCCAACACCAGTCCTGCATTGCCCATGGATCAAAATGGAATGGACAGTTGGTACAGACTGTGTTGGTAAAATTATGTAGGGTAAACCTCTCACTGAACGAATACTGGCTCTTAATAAATCCTTTCAGGAATGATTTACTCATTAATTACTACTATATGGTCATTCAAGCAGTTTGTCATGCTGATCAGCTTCTTGAAGAGCAATCCCT
This sequence comes from Pachyramphus minor, assembly GCA_013397135.1. NCBI lineage: Eukaryota > Metazoa > Chordata > Aves > Passeriformes > Tyrannidae > Pachyramphus > Pachyramphus minor. The sequence continues at coordinate 21,701 of VYXB01005626.1, forward strand.
TGCTTCTTTATATACCAGACTGAGAATACAGAACTGTTCAAAATCTGCAATAATACAGACAGAAATGCTGTGAAATAGAGTCTTTTGGTTCTGGTTCACGTGCATTTATGTAGATCATCTTGCAACCAAGTGCTCTGCGTTTAAAAGCTATTCAGAGAAACATCTTAATCTGCTGATACATCTGTATGAACAACTGTCAAGACAGAGAGCAGAATGGAATTCCCCTGTTGTGAGTTCAAGGCATCAATCCTTGAATCTAGCAAGAGCTTATGCTTGTCTGAACACAGACAGTAATCTCAGAGCTACATGTTTTATGAGAGTCTGTTAATTCAGAATTAAAAAAAAAAAGAATTCTTGAAAAGGGCTTAAAGCATTGAAAATCTGGAACACTCATTTGTCTAGTGTTAGACATTTCATTTCAGGGAAACAGAACAAGCTGGCTCTGAAGACCCAAATTCAACTCACCTCCAGGATATGTTCTGGGACCTAGAAAGAATTAAGGAAAGGATTCTTTTTTTAATCAATCTCAGTGCAAGGCTGAAGTACCAATGATGATACTTATTTAAATGCAAAGTTTAAGGCATACTTTAGAACTACTTGCTGTGCTTTCCCAGAGAAATAAACCCTTAGATGAAAGAGAAGTCAAATGTAACAGGGTTTAGCTCTTTTTTTTCTGACTCAAATGGATGCCTAGATTAGCTTCACTAGACAGTTCGTACACCTAATTAACACAGAAACCCTGAACACATTACTATGAAACCAATTCCGAATCCTGGATTTCATAATCCCTGCACTCCTTTTAGATTTTACCTAACATTAATATATGTTTTACTCATCATCAAAACAGTCAGTTGGAAACACTGTTTCGAGATACTTTTGCTATGGAGATTGATGACTGGTTAAGGGATCAAGAGCAGAAGTGCTGTTCTCTATTCTTCCAGTCTCAGGGAATGAGGAGGGAAGAAGCAGGAAGAGTCAGCAGATCAATAACTGGCTCCCAGCCCGGTGTCACTGGCAGGATTTTGCAGTTTTTAATTATAGGTCAGTTTACATGACAGCAGGCCTGCTGGCAAGAGCCAGGGTACACCTGTCTCCAAGGGGAAAAAGGATCTTTGCACAGCAGCTCACAGGGCTCATTGAGAGCTTTAAACTAGGGGGAAAGGGATAAAACCAGGCTCACCAGACATGAGCCTGGGGGCAGCATGCCAGCATTCCCAGCACAGGGTACCAGTGAGGTCCTCCTCCTGTTTGCCATATCAGTGGAGGTACGGGATGGAGATCCATGCACCACAAGGACACAACAGTTACTGATGTGTTAGAAACCATGAAAGCACCTGAGAATGATCACAGAGGAATCAGGGCTGGTACGTGTTAGAGAAGAGCAATGGAGCTGGTGAAAGGTCTGGAGGACAAGTCCTGTGAGGAGCAGCTGAGGGAGCCCAGGGTGTTCAGCCTGGACCAAAGGAGTCTCAGAGGGGAGACCTTATCATTCTCTACCTGAAAAGGAGGGTGTAGTGAGGTGAGGGTCAGTCTCTTCTCCCAGATAACAAGCAACAGGACAAGAGGAAATGGCCTCAAGTTGTGCCAGGGGAGGTTGGATTTTGGATATTAAAAACATTTCTTCTCCACAAGGGTTGTAAAGCACTGGAATGGGCTGCCCAGGGAAGTGGTTGGATCGCCATCCCGGGAGGTGTTTAACAGACAGGTAGATTTGGCACTCAGGGACATGGTTTAGTGGTGGGCTTGGCAGTGCTGGGCAAGGTTGGACTCAATGATCTTAAAGGTCTTTTCCACCCTTAATGATTTTATTCTATTCCAGGATTGTCACCAGACAATTTACAAACTCAGGACAGAGATGAAGTGCCTCAAATTCTTTAAGACTCACAGATGTTTCTCCCCTCTGATCAGAACCACAAGCCACCTAACCTAATCTACCAGGACGAACCCTGCCCTAACCTGTTTGGACAACCCTCAGGTGTCCTCACAGTCCTGTTAATGCAGCTGAAGTCCATACACGCAATTTCTAATGGCTATTTCTGACCAATGAGCACAGAACAGACACACATTTAACATTTCAGGGTTGTTGGCAGTGGTGTTGGGAGAAAAGTAGTGGTTGTTTTAAAGGTTTTTTTAAGAAACTTCTCTTTACAAACACACGTTTCTCGGAGAACAATTTATTAGAGAACCACCTTTGTCTTGCTTTATGGGCTTTGTTACTGAAAGCAGAAATCCATTTGTCACCTTGTTCTGCCACAGATTAACTGATTGCTGTTGATGTCTGTATCCCCCAAACAAAAGACTTTAGACCATTTTCCTAAACTGATAACTGCACATATAACACTTAGAAACTCCAACTCCAGGAAGGTGAAAAAATAACCTATGTAGTTTTAGGATTATCTTCTAGTCAGTCCCTGGCTATTACACAAAGATAGACAGTAAAGCCTGATGGAAAATCTTTCCTCAGAAAGCACATTTCTCTCACCAGTTTCCAGAACTGCAGGGTTAATGTTGTAGAGGAGGCAGCACTGAACCTGGAAAATTTAACTTCGTTGTCTAGCATGAAATGCCTGGAATCTCATTCTCTGACAAGTCAGAACTATGCAGTAGTACAACAAATGGATAGGAGAAATTCTTCATGTCCCCAAATCTGTCTCCATTTCTAGCTATGCACACAAAAAATGTTTACAATTTTATCTTTTTTTCCTATCTTTTGATTGAAGTTAAATTCTATTGGTTTAAAATAAATTTTAGTTAAATTTTTATATATTATTTGAAATTATTTATTTCAGTTTATTTGATTTTCACAAAAGAACACCTCTTATGTCTGTACTTCACATTTCACAGATTTCATACCTTAAGTCATATAATTGGCTTTTAACTCACCTGTGTCCCTACATCACAAAATAAAAGCTACTTTTAAAATTCAGCATTCCATTGCAGGCATGGTTTTGGGGTTAGTTTTTTTGGTTACAGTTAGTAATTTTCACTTTTTTATTTGGATTTTGTTTTATGTGGAAAACCTCATTAAAATCCTAATATATAACATTCAATAAATGTAAAAGGACACCTGGTATTATGATATACTATGCTAAAAATAAAACCCCATTATATGATTATTTTTACCAGAAAAGGACAGAGCAGCTCTTCTTGATTAACCTAGTACAAATAATTCAAGAAAAAACACAGTGGCTATTTAACTGATTTAATTTAAGTAAAAGCAGCAGAAAAAGTAGCTAGTTATTAAATTACTTCAAGTAATTGAATAGGTGAAAAAGAACTGCTTGAACCAGTGCAGACTGATTTATAAACTCAAACCTTAGCTACTGTCAGAAGAATAGAAGATATAATGGGGATTAAAACCATAAAAAATTGTAATCTTTCCCTGGTCAAGATTAAAATAAATTTTTGCCAGCTCTGGAGAACAGACAAGCACATAACACAATTGCATTTCTATTAGTCAAAAATCACAATCCTATCACTCTTTCACCACTGTTTTCCTCAAACCCAGATTATCAATCCTTCCTGTCATGCTTATGTATGTGCTGGGATAACAACCAGAATAATACACCACCAGCCCTTAAACACAACCACAATATAAATAGTGAATCAAACTGTTACAGCAGAAAAGGACTGAGATCAATAAATAATGAATGAATAAAGGCTTTCAAGAGAGCATTACCGTTCTCACGGTCCAAAGGTCTGAGCACAAGATTTGTATGGAGAGGTGGTAACTCTACCAGCTGATCAACAAAAAACAGCTTTCAGAGCACACCAGTCCTTCTTTAGGCTTTGCTGGTTTTGTATTAAACCTCTGAAACTATAAAGCAGCAAGCAACAAACACGGTGAGGTAATCTTGATTATGTGGTTTAAAAACAATATTTTACCTAGTTTATGATTTTTAGAATTCAGTACTGGTTTACTGCACATTCTATTTTTTCCCATGTCATGCCCACAGACACTTCTATCTCAGAGGAGCCAGACAGTGCAAGAAACTCCCTCCATAATATCCCCCCTTATCTACAGCTGCCAGCCAGATTTTTTTCCTACTGAAACTGAGAAACATTACTCAGAACAAACTTTCTCAGTTTGTTCTCAACTTGAAAGTTGCTGCTTCTGTCACCTTTCCTCCCCTCAAAAGGAGGTTTTAAGTCCAAAACTTTGTTTACTCTTCTCTTGGCTACATCATTTAATTTAGCAAGATGTTTTACTTCTCTACAGGCCTTCCTGTGGTCATCAGACTGTACTTGGAAATGTTTCTTCCCCTGGAAAAAAGGGAAGGTACTGTCACACAGAGCATCAGAATATTTAATTGTACACCAGAAAAGCTGTGATATGATAGCACAGACATGAGCACTACAACTTTATGACAATCTCTAGTATCTAGTTCTAAAGAAAATACAATAGGTCAAGCCTGTTGGTAATATGAGGTTTCTATCTGAGTTCTCTTCTAGAAGATAAATTCCCTTGAAACAAATCTGTGTGTTACTGATGTAATAATGAATAGCACTTAGACATAACGGCGCCTGGACACTAAACATACCTTAATTTTCCCAGAAGACAGCCCGAGAGCCTTACTGGAACATTTGATAATTTATTTTGAGGAAGAACTTAACCCTCAAAATCTATCTGCATCATTCTCTTTGCAGCAGAAGTACCCGTGACTCACTGTTGACACCAGGCAGTGGCGTGATACAATAACCTTCCTGTGCCTCTCAACTGCTGGGACTGGCACTGACTCACCACCAACTTCACTGAGGCCAAGATTTCCCGTGATGCAGCTTCTGTTTGCTGAGGAAAGCCTTGCTTACACTCTCAGTTTCACATATCCAGCATCCATGAACAGGTAATAAAGATGACACCCCATATCCTGCCTCTTGTTACACAAAAGCAACTGTATTTATTCACCCCAAACAAAAGCCTCAGCTATATTCTGACACTGCTAAAATTAATAGAAAATGTGATTCAAGTCTTCAAAAAGACAATTATGTAAATTCAGTCTGACCAAAAAAAATTCCCTTTATTACTCAGAAAAAAGTAACACAGGAACCTTGACCCCTTCATAACCAACAGAAGATCAATTTAAATATATAATATAAATAGGTAACAGCTGAATAATGGATCCAAAGCTGAACCAACGACTTCATTGATCCACTGAATCCATCTACTACCTTCTGAACACTGCTATGGAGTGAACACTAAAATTTATGAATAAAGCATTTCCTTTCCCAATAGACCAATAACAAAACTAGAAATAAAACAATTTTTTTTCAGTGTAGAAAAAAAAATTCACTGGCAAAACATGATTTTGTAAAAAAAGTTCAAAAAAATTAAAATATTTAACATATACATTTGACAAAAATGCAAAACTTTGGAAGCAGTTGTCTCACATGAGACGAGGCAGTTCAATATCCTCAGTTCCTGCTTACCTACCAAACCTTAAGAAACAAAGTCCTACATGTGTTTCAGTCTCATCATATATTTTTTAAGTATCTGTAATATAAGCACATTGTCCATGTGTAAGCAGTAGTCCTCACTGGCAAGGCTGGCTATAAATCAAAGGAACAAAAAATAGAGAAAAGGAAAGTTTGTGAAGCAAGTTTCTTGATTTCAGGATTAAAACCAACTCTAGAAACCACCGATAAAGCTCCTGAAACAACAGAAGCATTCTTTTATGGGAAATAATGAAAAAAGCTCCTACATAGGTCCAGAAAGGACCAAAACAGTATTTACAATTTACTTTTTTTTTTTCCCCCAAGGCTCTTGATTATACTGGAAAACAAACAAGAAACATCAGCCTCACATTGGATTTCCCAATTCTGGCTGGCTTACCCGAAAAAATCTCAGTCTTAATCCCTACCACTCTTGAATGGGAGATTTCAGTAACTCCTCTTTTACTCACAGAGTTTAGTTAACTACATGTATAAGAACTGAGACAGCCACATGATCTGCTTCCATCTATTTACAGAATGATCTCAGAAAACTGCCCACAGTCAGTTTAAGAGAAGAAACATTAGAATTCTCAAAGCTGAACCCCCAGATGAGTGTCTGATGAGTATAGAGACACAATGAGTTCAATATTCCTCCACCTTATTCTGCTCTGTCAGGGAAGAGGCAAAGGCTACAATATCCTGCCACTCCTTGCCAGGAAAACTGTATCAAATACTAAAATTTTTATTTAATAGCTACGCCTTCTACTAGCGGGAAACTTCTTACACTCCTTGCCAATGGGTTCTGCATTCAAAGTTTAAGAGGTGACTAATCCCCATTAGCAACATTTTGCACAGAATTACTGTCTAAACACTCTAGGCAGAGTGTTAACCCTAACAGAACCTCCTAATCACCTGCCCAATCAGCCCATTTCCACCACTTGCTTTATGAAGGACCTTCACACTCACCCCAGTCACCACTTTCTCCTCAATCACTTGGATATCCTATTTTAAAGAGGTACTGTAAAAATAAGGGCTCCATAGAAGTAGATAACATATACAGGAGGGGAATGTAATTACAGCCTGAAGATTTCAAATACTCTCCATTCATAACGTTCCTGTTCTCTTTAAATAATTGTTCATGTGTATCATTAAACTAAAGGGGACTGCACACACTGACTACATATTGCATGGATTATCAGAAACCCCAAAGACTGTGGGAAGTTACAGTTTTTATGTTGCCTGGACACTTGTATTAGTGTCATGCTTAACAAATGTATGAATGGAAGGCCACTTGCAGCTCTGTGGGTCTCCCAAAGGATAATTACTCTGAAATGCTACATATAAAGAGTTTGTCCCCAGATTAGAAACTTCTCCCTCTGCTCTGTAACAACGTGTCCTAGTGACACAGAAGAACAGTCTCTGAGGAGGAACTGTCAAACTCAGAGTGTTTCCACCAGGGAAAGAACAACCAAACAAAAAGGCATGTTTTCAAGCAGATCAAGTTTTATAAAAACATGATGATGAAAGCTCATTAGAAGGTAGCCCCTGCAAAACTGTCTCTGGTAAGGATGAACAGGATATTTTGGTACAGGCAAAGGAAAATCCTTCACAAAAAATGCAACTCAAACCACTTGGGTTTCAGGCTTCAGATATGTAAAAAGTTCAACCGGATACAGAAGGAACAAGGCAGTGGGGAAAAGAGAGGATCAGTTCTCAAGTGCCCAAATTTCTACAGTCTTGCCTGCTGAGATAACAGCTGTTAAGATACCCACCTCTGCGGACAGATAAAGAGAGCAAGCCCATAACCTCAAATGGTCAGTCAATTCTTTCATGATCCATTGTGTGTTTCCCTCGCTGTCTTGTGGTATCCACAAACTAATAGCACAGGAGAGAATCACAGAATTGTTAGGGTTGGAAGGGACCTCTAAAGATCTAATTCAACCCCTCTGCCAAGGCAGGGTCACCTAGGACAAGGAACACAGGAACGAGTCCAGGTCAGTTTTGAATGTCTCCAGAGAGGGAGACTTCCACGACTGTTACACTGCTGTCACCCTCAATGTAAAATTCTTCCTCCTACAGAGGTGGAACTTGTTGTGTTTTAGTTTATGGCCACTAGAACTTCTTTAGAAGACAAATATCAAAGGTTATTTGTTTACTCCAAGCCTGGAGTAAGCTGAATTCCATCTGGATAGTAATCAAGAGTCAGTAATCAGTTACATTCATTTAGCACAATTTAGATATTTGTATCAAATACATTTGCTAATGAACAGATTGAATTAAAAAAAAAAAAGTTCAGGGCATAGAGACATTTATCAGGTGTTAAATTTCCAAAATACATGTAGGCAGGAGTGCCTCTTACTGAGTCAATCAGTTGATCAATCATTTCAGAACAAGAGACAAAATCTGGTCTAAAAAGCAACACATCCTCTGGAAAATGAATAGTGCTTATTTTAGTTAGAGCATCAAAACTTTTAAAGAAGTTCTAATTAAATTTTTGAAGGAGTGAATCAGCAAAAGGAAAATTTCCATCTGTCTGGACAGCAGAGAAGGCTTCCACAAAGCTCTCAGTTATAAAAACTGATGCTACACCAAGATTAAATCTCTCCTTAGTGCATGCAAACTGAGGCATGGGGGATGCAGAGACAAACCACCCCACAGAAGCACATCTCACCAAGAGGGTCCCAGCTGGATGTCCTGGCAAAGGAGGTGTAAGCTAGAAAAGCTTTCAGTTTTGGCACAACCAGAAGGTTTCTCTTCTAATTCTGTGCACTGCTCTTTCCCAAACCATTTATAATGACATGAACATGCACGGACAACGTAGAGCGCTGGGGAGAAAGTCTTCCAACCAGCAGTGATAACAATGAAGGGTCTTCAGCACATGACACAGCAGGGAAAACCTACCTAAATAGACACTGAAATTTCCTAAGCACCAGTCAGAAAGACTGTGAAAGAACACAAGTAGAAGAGAAAATGGCTGTTAAAAGAACCTGGACAAAGCTAACAGGCTAATGTTCTTGAAATTAGCTTTAAAATCATACAGATGGTTTTAAATCATCAGAATAACAACCGACCTGCCTAGAAACCCTAAGAAAACCTTTATCACTTTTTTACACCTATGTGAGCTTTCCTGTAATTCATAAAGAAGAAAGAAGGAGTCTCTCTGGAATTCTGAGACAATCCTACTATAATTCTGAGTAAACACACTATGAGATGCAGATATTCTACCTTTGGACAGACTTTTTGCAGTCCAAGTTCCAGGAGGGGAAAACTGTTAATAAAAGCTACAGTGAAGAGATCTGCATGAAGAGATCAAAGTTCCAAATCCGTGAGTATTTCTCAGTCATGCCAATGTAGCTGAAATCACATCAGACACACTCTGCATTACCTTCTGCAAACCCCCTTGTGCTTGCAGAAGATAGATGCATCAGCTGGTCAGCTCCACAGAACAGAGACACTCCAGACAGCCCCAAAAATAGACTTTCTGTGGAACAGAAGGATCATTGTTCTTCTCCCGGATTTTAAAGAGACTGATCTCAGGTCCTCCTTAAATGCCAAATGGAAAAACAAACAAACAAACAAAAAAGCACCCAGTACCTGCATCCTGAAAGCCTCAGCCATGATGCACCACCTAAAATGTCTTATCATACAAGGTTAGCCAGTGTTCCCTGCAAACAGACTGCCAACCACTAGTTTCAACCATAGGTAAGTCAGAAACAAGTGAACCCCCAAGTGTTCAAAGTGGGAATTTAAATTCTCTTTATTTACTGAAATTGTTTCAGTCATGTTAAGTCATCACCTACAACTGATGCCTTGCAACAGAGGGAAACCCTTGGCATGTTTTCCAAACTCCTTGAGAACATTTACACTAGGCAAGGATCTTTAGCAGACCAAAAGTCACAAGTAATATGACCTGACCAGGCAGGAGGTCAAACTGCCTGTTTCTTTGACACCAGTAAAACATGGTGTCCTTTTACCAGGTGCACAGTGTGATTCTGACTGTCTGGTACTTCAGCAGACTGATGGGTGGAGTCCATTGAAAGGGAGGGTAAGAAAGAAGGAGGATGTTGAATGCATGACTCTCAGCATCCAGCAGACAGGAATTCCAGATAAAGGCATTTCAGCCAGAAACATGACTAACCAAAAGTGACTGCTGAAGGGGATAGAGACTGAGGCAAAATGAGTCATGTGCTTCCAAAACACTCAAAACACGCCAATAAGAGAACACAAACTGAGCAAGGGACTGAGTTGTAACTGGTAGCCTGCATATCATCAACAGATGATATTCAGACAAACTGTGATGTCTGCCCAATACTTAAGAGGCTGAAGCATGAGATAAGGTGAGCTCCTCTATGCAGCAGGCTGCACAGCAATATCTGCCCCATCTAAACTTGCTTCATGAGAGCAAGTCTTCACCTTGGGCTTATTTATGAGGGGCTTTCTCAGCAGGGGAATCAGCCAGGAGTGCTTTGAGTTGATCGAAATGAAAGTAAATATAAACAGGTATCGACCTGTATCAACAGCACCTATATCACTTCATTCAAGGTAACTGGAAGAAAAGATGCAAAGAGACAGTAAGAGACTCAGGTAAAATATCTATGCCTTCAGTGAAAGGAAAACCCCAGTGCTCCAGAGCAGAGGACAGTCTAGAAATACAAGGAAGCTCACGTGCAATGGGAAGACACTATTTGGTAAAAGCAGTAGCTTTGTACTTTCTATCATCCTTCCTCTGCAGCAGCCATAAATGGAGTTGAAGTCTTTCAGGATGGAAGGATCTTCTCTTGATGCCCTGAATCAAGGAAGTCTTGGGAACAAGATAGTATGGAGAAACTGTCAAAGCACTAACTTTGTGCTGAACTCTCTGGCTACAAGTTGGAAGAGAAATCACGAGTTGAATGTTTATGTACATCTCAAACATTAAAGATAATTCTGATTCAAGGCCAAAGCAAATGGATTTGTGTCCAGAAAATAATTAAGGAGTTCCTCCTCCTTTACTTGAAAGGCATTAGACTTGAAGCCTTTGTAAACCAAATATTTCCTCACGGATCTGGTCCTCCAATAAAACATAAGTATTTGGCACTCTTGCTGGGCAGGGGCATAATAGATGCTATTTAAAATAAGTCAGCTTCAGGAAACGAGACAGACACATAAAAGGAAAGAGAAATAATTGCTTAAAACCAGCTAAAAGGCATAAAAACATGTCTATGCAATGCAAGATGTTGCTCAGCCGTGTGCCACTGAAGATACCATGCCAGCTTGAGAGGTGCACTACCTGGTTGTTTTTTTTATAATTTACAGGTCTGTACAAAATTTGGTTGGAACCTAGTCCAAACTCTCACTTAAAGTAGGGCTAGTAGCAACACTAGATCAGGTCAACAACTCCCAAATATGTATTTTTATGCCATAACCTTTGAATCAGCAACTTCATACATATTTCAAGCCCTGACATAGGCCAATAGAATTTCCCTTTTAGTCTGTTTAAATAGGAAATAAGTTGAACGGGATTTATGCAAAGACAGTCAAAAATTTCAGTCTAGCTCATATACACACACAGTAATTCAAGCTAGAATTCCAAATCCTGTATGTCCTGCATATATCTAATAATACTAACCAGAGAATCAATCTCTGGATTAATTAACCAGAAATGAATCTCTGTTCAGCAAGAACTGTTCAAGGTAATTGTAATAAATTAAAGTTTTATCCTACAGATCTGTACCACATAGCAGAACTGCCTCCATCTTAAAGAAGTAAGAATTCTCAGAGATGATAAAGAGCTTCAAAGCAGCAAAACAAAAGAATACTGAGTATTGAGATTCAGTTACTTTTCTACCTCATTGTTTTTCACAATTTATCTTGGCTAAAACTAAACCAATGCAAGAAAAAGGAGAAAAACTATTACACATAAAAATGTTCATAAAGTCCTTGCAACAGCAGTATCCAAGCCCAAAACAAAACTAGGGAAAAAAAAGTCAGTTAATAAAGATTTATGCTTTCTAGACCACAACAGTACTGCGCTTTTCACCAAAGATCAATAGTACCACATCTTTCAATGCACCATCTCCTACTTTTGCAAAGGCCTCTGCGCTCCCTCAGGCAACCTCATTTCCTTTGCTCTTTATCTGTTCTGAACACAGCCAACTTCTATGCAATGGAAAACAGAAACCAGCTTAGCAAAAGACAGGTTTAACCAACCTAACAGGCAAGAGCTGAAAGGAAGGGGGGAAAAAAAATCATTAGTTTACCAGAGTAATGATCAGCAGTGTTGGGATCTGTAGGAATGTTCGTGCCCATAAATCAGGCACTGCAAGAGCAAAGTCACACGAGCTTCAACACTGAGAGTCAAATAATTCTCAAACAAATCAGAAAAGATCTTTGCTTTCCTTCAACTAACATTCTCTGCTTCTTGTTGCAGATTAATATTATGTGCCTAAGATCTTGCTGCTCCCTCTATCTCCTCCCAAACTGGTTTTCAAGAGTGTTTTCACACAAGTAACCAACTGAGTTTGTATTGTGGCGTGACACACTGACTTGAAATTTAGCAGGCCTGGCTACACACAGCTACTTAGAGCAGCTATTGAGCACAACATACTTCATACCACTAACTTCTTCAAAAAAATCTTTCAGCCCAGACAATGTTCAAAAGCAATGAAACTGATCTTAAGGCAGCTGCATACCCATCAAAGGTGAACATCCTCTACATAAATCCCATCAGAGAAAAACTGATTAGCAAGCAATAAGCAATTAAAAGCAAGACAAAATACTGTTCCATCCTGAGAAGGGTCTGACTTCCACTACCACTGTGACCCAGAAGAAAAATGCTGGTTTTAACAAGTTCAGAACATTTTTTCTGAGACACATGGTACTGAAGGAAGTTGATCTATCCAGTGAATGCACATGGGTATGAGTATTGCCATGTAGACAAGGCATTATCATTGCTTCCTTAGTCTTTTTACACCATCTATTGCTTTTCCTAATATCCCTCCTAAAAGTTCTAAAAGTATGCTGATTACCACTATCATTCTAGAAATTTTATTTCTAAGAAAATGATGTGCTGCTATTAAAAAGGTATAGCTCACACATTTTTTTCTTAAGCTGAGACATACTGAAAGCCTTAATTTCTCCTCACCTCATCCAGGAGGCACAAAGCTTTATTTCTTCCACAGCTTATGCAGAGGAAGTAGTAGTTAAAGAAATATTCCATTTTTTCCACCAACAGATACGACAAGAGGACTTTGCTGGGACTCATTTGCTTACAAGCACTAACTTAGAATTACTGCCCGCGGTATTTTTGAGTCAAGCTGATTCCATGAGATTAAGCACTCGGCTGACAGGATTTTTTTAGTATTATTTTTTATGTTTTAGTGGGGGAAAAAAACCCCATCATGCCTTCCATAGTGCCTGCATTTCAGCAGCTGCATACTCCCCATGTACAGACACAAAAAAGGACATCATCAGTTTCTTTGTATATAGATCTTCTGAAACCTGCAGCTACCGAGGCTGCCAGGGATTGCAGGTGCCAGCTGAAAAGCCCACCACTCAGACTACCACTCAGTGGAAACTCGGAAAATGCCTGTGCACTCAAGAGAGGAACAAAATTTAATTTGTTCATGAATTAAAAATGCCATTCAGAGTCAAATCACACGAACTCCGCGGAGACACACGCCCTAAAGACCTCATTCAAAAGCCACACAACCCATATTTCTATTTATCCCCTGTTGTCTAACTGGGTTAGAGATACACAAATCAGGGGAGGAAGGATTGCTTTTGATCACTTGCCCATCAGCAGCTAATCTTTAACATGTGCTCAGTTTATCTCTAACTTGCCAGAGAAAGACGGTAACAGCTGAAAAGTCTGTACACTTTGTCTAACATTTAGTTTTGCAGTTGGAAATCTCATGTCACCACTGAAATTATTCATTTGTTTAGAATTCACATGAATATTCTGAAATCTGTATAATTCATAAAGCTGCATCTACCACATAGAACTCTTCAGTATAAATAGTAATTGTAACTATAACATGTCCATTAATCATTAATTTTTTGTTAATTTTTGTTGATTACTGCTGTGCCTCCTTGCTCTCATTTTCTACCAAGTTGGTAGACCAACAGTTACACGACAGAAACATTAACTTTTAAGTCACTCAGTCATATTTAGCAGTTAAAAGTACTGATATGAACACTAAGAAGTGAAAATAACACAGACCCCTGACACACCAGTAAGACACAATCAGTACATTTTCAGGGGGTACTTGCATTTATCAAGACCCAGAGAACACTCAGACACGTCTGTGCAACACACTTTGACTTTGTTGGTATGAAAATATTCTACTACTTGACCACCATGAGTTCCTCCCACAAAGAGATTCATAAAGGTAAAAGGGTGTCTGCTGGCAATTCAAATAGAGCTTCAGCTGCATTATTTGACAGCAATAAAACATAATTACTGAGGCAACTGCAGCAAGAATCACTCCTTCCCAAACAAACACCAGCATCAGGCTACCAGATCGATCCATTCCCTAGACTCTAATGAACAAATATCCTTCAAAAAAACCTCTGCTCTGACTATTTAGACATTGAAACTCCAGTGTTGTTTTGTGAATTAGCTGGTTTAAGGCATTTGAAGCTCACACATTTACCTTTTCTGCCACTTTGAGTATAGATTGCCACAATCTATACTCAAGTTTCACGTCCTTATACAATAAATTGAAAGGCAGAGGTCAGGAATTCTTAATTGCTGAAACCTAACACAGGAGATCTTTAATTTTTAAAATCTTGAATATCAAAACTGACACTGAAAGCTAAAGAAATACATAATTAATAAATCAGCAAGAGCTAGACAAAGGGAAATATATATCCACAAAGTTGCTCTGACTTCCATAGAGATATCTGAATAATATTCCAAATATAATAAAGCAGAGAATATACTTCCTAGTCTCAAATTTTTAATCAGTATCTTGAATGCTGTGAAAAGTTTAGCAAATAAGATAAATTCTCTGTACATCTGAGACTTAAAATAATACCTGAAAAATATTTGCTAAATACATTTTTCTTCTTGCAACATAATTTGAAAGACCCAAAGCAATATTCTGTAGTATACTGCATATTTTTCAGGATAGCAAATTTCTACCATGGAAACTTTTTTTCCCCTTTGAAAATGTCAAATGCATCTCTGAATTCAAACCACAAAGCTGCGCAGCCTAGCTGAATATAACATGAAATTAGATTTTATTTATACTGATAAACTGTCAAAAATTAAGGTAACTACAATAAAGTCACTATTACTCTAGAATATAACAACTAAATCACAACATACTGTAGAGCAGTTTCTCACTATGGACATGCCACCCATTAGAAAATGCTTCGTTTTTTTCAGCTCCAGACTGGTCAATTAACTTCTCACAGAGTAAATGTTTTATTTGTGGTTACCACTTCATTTATCAACAGGATTCTGCAAATGCTTCTCAAATCTCTTCCTGTTCCTATACAGACTCAATAAAACCACAAGTGGCCTTGAGAAGATGAATAGAAAAGAGCTACTCACTGATCAGTGTGATACAAGTAACCCAACACGTGTCACATAAAATAATTAGCTAGTAGTTTACCAAAAAAATACCAAATTGGGTGCAAACCGTGGTACACATTGGCAACAGGCGACACCAGAAATTCACCTAAATTCTTTCATGACAATCAGCGACAACAATATCTACCTAAACACAGAGTACACAGAATGAGTCAACTTCTTAAGCTACATCTACACATTTCCATCTGTTGCCAGGGTAACTCACAAGCAATCTTTAAAGTAATAAACTACGTACGTGTATTGTTTTAGGCAGAGGGAGGACCAAGCTGGAAAAGATTTCTCCTTGTCCTTATCTAGATCCACTACTATTTAATTATACTTTTCTCTCCTCCGTCCAGCTGAGGAGGTGGAGTGAGAGAAGGGCTTTGGTGGGCATCTGGTATCCAGCCAAGGTCAACCCACCACACTACATAAATAATACAAACCCAAGAATTTCTAAAATAAATTACATATTCTAGCCTTACATCTAAGGCAATTTTTAAATTCGAGGTTCATAATGAACCATCTCAATGTTTAACACTGTATTAGAAGGAAAGGACTAATGATGACAGGGGTCAAACCCATTTCGGTTGTGTGGACGTGGTCATTATATTAAATTCAACTAAAGCAAACATTAGCACAAAAATGAGAGGATTGTTTGTTAAATCAGAAACCAATTAACCAGTTTTTTACTAAAGCATCAAAAGTTTCATTAAGCATAAACATGAAAGGT
Source organism: Pachyramphus minor (assembly GCA_013397135.1). Taxonomy (NCBI): domain Eukaryota; kingdom Metazoa; phylum Chordata; class Aves; order Passeriformes; family Tyrannidae; genus Pachyramphus; species Pachyramphus minor. The sequence goes on from VYXB01005626.1 coordinate 37,420, forward strand.
ACACAGAAATGCAGATCAGGCTTTAACACGACTTATTCCATTTTTTTTTAAATGTGTTTATTTTTTAAAAATAATACCCACTACATTCATTTAAAACAAATACATTAATCACTAGTTTATTTTCCAGAGAAGGGAGGCACTAAGCTGCTTTTCAAAGACTAATTCATTATTCTTTCTGCAGCTCCAAATTCTGCCTTTTCACATTTGCTTGACCGTATCACCTTATTCCATTATTTTATCATGACAATATTGACGGCAGTGAAATCACCCCGATGCAGCCCGAGTCAGGCAGACAAAAAACATCAAAAGTATTTTAGAAATAGAACTTGTACAAGTTCAGCCACTAAGCAGCTCACCAAAAAGGCATTCAACAGAGGAAGCAATCCAGTCTTACATGAAATTGCAAGAAAGCAGAAGACAACATTAGCTTCTAATAATAAAGTACTTATCATCAGTTAGCAGCAATATTTAGCCCAGTACTTCCTTTTCCACACTTCAAAAATATTATTAACTAACACATGAAGAAGTTACAGTTATAACTGGATTGGTGCAGGTGTCCAGGTGCTGCTGGCAGAGCTCCAGCAGCTCCACAACAGATCCACCACAGGACACAGCTGAACCTCCCAGCCACGTGTGGGGTGCTTTGACGAAAATCTATTTAGAGAAAGAGCATAAAACACCAGGAGAGGAGGGACCAACAGAGGGCATGAGAGAACAACAAGGCCAAAGAAGAGGAGGAGGATGAGGAAGAGAAGATGCTCTATGCTGGAGCAGGTACACTGCCAAAGGGATAGTGACCTGTGGATGACCCAATCACAGTAAAGGAAAAGAAAAAGAAGGAGGAGCAGAAAACTTGATACGCCCTGACCCCAACCCCCTGCACTGCATTTGCCTCGCTGAAGGGACCAAGTGTACCCTGTGGTGCTTACAAGGAGGGGATGAATCGTGTCTGGAGTGAAGCTGAGCCTGGGAAAGGAGGAGGGATGATTTTCCCCAAGTGTTTAAATGTTTGCCTTTTTTTGTTTCCCAGTAATTAAATATTTATGTTAATTTGCAATAAATTAAGTTAAATTCCCCAAGTCGACTGTGCTTTACCCATGACACTAACTGGGTAGTGATTTCCCTGTCTTTATTTCAACCCTGGAGCATTCTTGTCCCTGTTCTCCCTATTTGCTCCCCATCCCTCTGTGGCAGGGACTAAGGAAGCAGCTGTATGGGTGCCTGACTGCTAGCCAGGGCCAACCCACCACAGGGATAATACGGCAGCACCACAGTAAAATATAACAGTAACACTATTATATTTGACCTAATTTTCACCTTACAATCCTTAAAATTGTGTTAATTTATTACCAAAAGTACTGCCATTAAAGATGAGACATTCTTCAGTAGGGAAACTGAATACCACATAACCAGGTGTGCTTGTACTCAGTAAGAAATCTTTATTTCCCTGAGCCACATCTCCAAGGGCCTGAACACTTAAATTCTTGAATACTTAAACTCCTGAACACTTAAAAAAGTGCCCATGACAAACATCTCCAAAACCCATTTAAGATACCTATCCACAAGTGAACTAAATCTGTCCAATAAGTCTAACCTGAGTAGTTGGTACAAATAATAAACAGTCATTAGGCAGCTTTAAGTTTCCAACAGTTTGGCACAGACTTCAACCAGTGACATAAATATACATGTACCTTGTTTTTAAATTTTCTTTAATAGGTTTATGGTTTCTGACATAAAAAGCCATAAAAGAAAAAGCCACCAGCAAAATTCTAGCAAACTAAAGTGTTGGTTGTTAAACACCTAGATGGAGTACTATGAATGTAACGATTAATCCAATTCTAACACAAAGAAAAATACTGTTTACCACTGGTTTCTTTTGAGAGAAGTGGTCTTCATGTCCAGGCACACTGTGATCATGCAAATTGGAAGTCAAGATTTACCAGACTTTGTCTAGGAAGCACACACACATATTTTGCAAGTACAGATACGGAAAATCATAGACCAATATAGGCTGGGACACTTGGAATTAATCTAATCCAATGTCCTGCTTAAATAAGGGGCAATGAAATCAGTTTGCTCAGCAGCTTACACAATCGAGCTCTGAACATCTCCAGGATCAGAGATGCTGATAAACCTCAGTGTTTAACTACTCTAATGATAAAAATTACATTCCTTGTGCCTAGCAAGAATGAATTCCTCGTGTTGCAACTTGTGGTCCCTGCAGCTCCTCTTCCATTGCACACCTCTGAGAAATCCAACTGCATCTTCTTCACACCTTCCCATTAGGCAGCTGGGAACCAAAATAAGACACCCTGAGCCTAATTTTCATCAGACTAAGCCAACCAGTTCTTTCAGACTGTCCTCATATGCTCCATGTCCAGTCCACTAATTGTTCTATTTGCTAGACGTACTCCTGAACATCAGTACCTTGCAGAGCTGCAAACGGGGTGTGGTACTTGCTAAAATCCAGACAAACATCCACTGCAGTCCCTTCACCCACCAGATCAGTCACCTCATCACAGAAGGCCATCAGGCATGATTTGCCCAGGGTAAAACTATGCAAGGTCATCCCAGTCACATTTCTGCCCCTCACATGACAGTACGTGGCTTCCAAAAGCATCTGCTACATAAGGTTTCCAGAGACAGAGGTTATTCTAACTGACCTACAGTTCCTTAAACCTTCTTTCTTGCCCACCTTGAAGATGGGCACGGTATTTGCCTTTTTCCAATTACCAGATAGTTCCAGTTATCCCACTGATTCCTTTTAAAGTGCAAAAAGGGTCACAGTGACACAGGATACAGTTGGATGGTATACAGGAATGGAAACCGGCTACAGATTATTTAGAAAGTCGTATAGGGCACAACACACCATATTCATACTCAATTCCAAATTTCATGATTTTAAGGTCCTAAACCAAGATCAAAGGGAAGCTAACACGTATATGCATCTACTTACAGACTGAACACCTCTTCTGCTTCGAGTGATAGCCCACACACCTTTGCAGACTAAATAATTATCAGTATTAAAATATCTACCACTGTCTTTGACGTGGCACTGGCCATTTCCTACACACATCAGATAAGACACTGAGAAGTTTTGGCAGGTAGACATCTAACCTGGGAATACCTCAGAAGCACTAGTTTCAATATTGATGGTCTCTTCACAGAGGAGACTGGGATTCTACACTTTACTTGTTGACATAAAACACAATGGTAGTGGTGTTTATTTCTAACATCAGATAGATTTACATATTAATTACGCACAATTGATATGCAGAAGATTACTATGTGGCTGACTTTTGATTGTGAGGCCCTGGAAGATAAACAATAGCAAAGCAACACAAAAGGCAGAATAAAATCAGCAGTTTCCCTTTTTGGAATTCATACCATTAAGGGCATCATCCCATTCAAAGACAGATTGGCAACTCAGCAATCCAAGTAAAGATATTTGTTGTTACAGAGTAGCTGAAGGAAAACACTTTGAACTGATAAGCAGTAATCTTAAACCAGGAATAAATGCAGATACTGTCTTAGTACAACTTTGGTCATTATGCAGATGAGAAAGCATGGGGGAGACCTTATACATAGCACTTTCCAGTACCTAAAGGGGCTACAGGAAAGCTGGAGAGGGACTTGGACAATGGCATGGAGTGATAGGACAAGGGGGAATGGCTTTAAACTGAAAAAGGGTAGGTTTAGATTAGATAATAGGAAAAAATTCTTCACTGTAAGGGTGGTGAGGCACTGAAACAGACTGCCCAGAGAAGTTGTGGATGCCCCTCCCCTGGAAGTGTTCAAGGCCAGGCAGGATGGGGCTTTGAGCAACCTGGTCTAGTGGAAGGTGTCCCTGCCCATGGAAGGGGGGTTGGAACTAGATAATATTTAAGGTTCGTTCCAACCCTATAATTCTATGAACAAATTACCTGCAAGCTGAGAGGGTTAAATCAATTCTGCCATTAGAGGGACTGTACTATCTGTGGAAATATAATCATTATGACCTTGAAATGCAAGATGTACTCAATCCTCTTAAAATGGTGATGGAAATCCACCTTTGATTTTCTTTCCAGTATTTAAAATGCCATAAATACCACTTCCCTTAAAACTTGTTCCTCCACAACTGCTCCAATTTCTCTAGAAATGGTTGAGAAAAGAAGAACACTTTCAAATCCATCTCATCTTTCGAGAAAGGTCCCTGGAGGTACATAACTGAAGGGTCTGAAACTACACAGTAATGTCAAATACTTACAAATTCACTCTCTTTATTGAGAAAACTCTTTACAAAAATGGTCTAATTTCTTGAAACAAAAGCCTCTTTCCCAAACAGGGATTATAACTGAGGGAAGGGGAAAAAAAAAGAAAAAAAAAAGGAAAAAAAAAGAAAAAAAAATTTAATTGTAATTCTTGGATACACATCAAACCTGCTACTTTAATACAAAAAGCTTAGAAGACTGAGCATTTCCACCATTAGAATCTATGACACTAAAAATCAAATTCTCTCCACAAACAAGCAAATTCTTCAGTGTAGCATCTCAGCACTGAAGGCAAGGGAGAAGGGAGGCTCTTTGAAGAGATTCACTAAAGCCAAACTGCTGAGAGGTTCTCAGAGATGTAACTATTTAAGCAGGTGCAGACAGGTACAGGCCATACACAGAGTGTGGGCAGTGATTGCAACAGTGTTTTTGCACTCAAGTGCTAAAGGTACACGAATATCAACAACACAGGTGTGAGATATCACTGGAACAAATCAAAGACTATGAGCCCATAGGGAATTCAGACAGGCAAGAAAGAACGACAAAACTTGTACAAAGAAACCACTTAACTGGCAGCCCAATATCACCAACATGCTGTGGAACTACGGAGGGGAAAATCCAAAATTAACAAGCCAGACAACAATGAAAGCATACAACTGATTTAACAGAGACATGCTAAATAAATTAAAAGTATTTAAAATAAGCGTATGTTTTTGTATATACACATATGCATACACATGCAAACACATTTAATACACAATAAACAGAAAAGAATGTCCTGACACACCCCGAAGACAAAGTCTGAGACTCAGACTCACAAAGGAAGTTAAAAGGTAGCAGAAAATGCCTTTAAAGCCTGAAAATAAGTCAGGAGGGAAAAAAATATCATCAGGACAGCAGTTTCTGATCGACACCAGGATTCCCAGATCCAGGCTGAACGCTATATTTGAAAAGCTGAAGATATTCATATAAATAAAGGAAGGTTGGGTGACCAAATAAATATCTTTCACAGCATAAAATGAAGAAAGGTATAAAACTTGCACAGACTAAAATTTTACAAGATTGCCATAAGGAAAATGAATCAATGGGAACTCCAAATTAACAGTGACAGATGAAAAAAATCAGGCTGTTTACTTTACAAACTTCGGAAACGCCTCTGACAGCACGAATACTTCATCTGGAAGGTAATGGGAGGCTGCTGAAATCTATAACGACCCTTTCCTGTATAAGTACTCAGTAATGAACCTAAATACTCACAAGCCAATGACAGCACTCACTCTCAGGTATGTGTAGGTGTGCTGGGCAGGTTTTGGCAGTGGGGGACTGCAAGGGTGGCCTCTATGGGAAGAGATCAGGGGTTGTAACCGTGCCAGACAGGTAGAAGAGCCAGGAAGGAGTGAAGTCAGGCCTGGAAAGACGGGGTGCAGGAAGGTGTTTTTAAGTTGTGTCTTTATTTCATTAGCCTACTCTATTTTTAATTGTAAAAAAAGAAAAAAAAAATTACCTTAATTTTCCAAGTTGAGTTTGTCAGGCCCTTGACAGTACTTGGTAAGCAATCTCCCTGTCTTTATCTCAACAATGAGTTTTTTCATCTAATTTTCTCCCCCTTGTCCTGTTGAGGAGGGGGGATGAGAGAGGAGCTTGGTGAGCATCTGGCAGCTGACCAAGGTCAGCACACCACAAAAGGTTGTGAAGAAAGAGCTTCTTTCACTATGCCTGTTCTAGTAATATCAGGATGAAACAAGAAATAGAACTCAGAAGCCAGTCAGACTCAGCGGGTTTATCCCATTTGCTACAAGTTAAACACAATTCTTATCTTCCATGCTGCCCAGAGATTAAAAAAAGAAACCATGATGAACAGAGCAAAGACCGGAATGGAAAGGCTGTGAAATTAGAATGCAGTAAAAAAAATTTGCTGAAAATAAGAGGGAAAATGAGATTATTTAGATTAGAATAAATCTACTCTATTGTCTGTGGCACTGGACAAGCTATCATCCTGGACATGCTGTGTGCATTCAGAAGCACTGAGGAAGATTCATTTTCTAACACCTAGAAGGAATGTAGTGATAACTCCAATTGATTGCAAAAGAAAAAATAAAATGCAGATTTTTAAGAACACATAATGCAATTTTTGTGCATGTAAGAATTACATCCAATACAGAAAAGTTTGTATTGGATGTAATGTTTTTTTCTAAAAAATCCGGGCTTTAATTTTTAAATCTTATCACAGGCATATATTTTATAAACTGGCTAAACAGACAGTGCATGAAGAAATACAAAGTGTAGGTCAAAATAAAATGGCTAACTATACTCTGAAAAATTAAACTCTTAAGACTAGAGAAAACCCCTAAGGAAACTTAGACATCAAGACTATTGAAAAAGCTAACACAAATATGGTGTGACCTGAATTGCAACCGAACAGTGAGCCAAAGGCAGAGCAGCTACAGAACTGTCAAAGACTGAATATTTTTCTTGAAGTTAAAAAAAGATCAAGTGACAACATAAGGCTCACCACAAAACTCTCATACAGTTATGCCTACATGTTGATTAATATTTTAAATGCACCATTACCATCTGTAACATAATAACTTCCTCCCTCAGAGACGTCTTTAAAAATAAATGATAGTCGTGACCATTAGTTCAGTGCTCTGAAACACAGAAACTTTGCCCATAGGTGTTTACATTAAACTCACAAAGAATTTAAGAAAAATACATCTAGTAAAGAAACTAATGAACATTTAAAAATAAATCTGCAGTAGAATCTAAGCTAAAGAAAAGATGGGAGACAAAACAAATCAGAAAGACACATGCCCTGAACGTAGGATTTGGAAAAACAGCAGTTGCAATTTTCTAAATAACGCTGGATTTGTGGGAATGCTGTCAAACACAACAAGCCTTGAAGTCAGAAGCCTGGAAGTCTGTCTGGATGTAATGCATTCAGACTACAACTGCTCACTGGAAAGCCCTCAAGCTTCATGAAGAAAACGAACATAGTGCCAGCAACAGTACAGCAGCAGCTGCCATACCTGACACTTCCGTTCTAGTTTTAATAGACAAGGTGAGTTTTGATGCCATGGACTGCCAGGCCATGACAGAACAGTCTGCTCACTGATGTGCAAGACAGTGCACAGCCCGGGCAGCTGATACTCCCTCAGCACTGCTACACCCAGCAAGAACACGGCAGTAATACTGCAAACAAAGGCAGACAGGTTCCAGTTTCAGCACTGCCAATTCACTCAATATAGATTTGGGGTGCAATGCTTTGGTTTCCTGGAAGTCCAACCAGTGCTAGTATATTTTACAGTTAAGCACACATGGAAAGCCCAGTCACTACGGAAGAACAAACGATCTTGGGTTACTACCAAGACTTAGTCAACTAGACAACTTGGGTCATGATTTAGACTAGAAACCTAAGCACACATAATACATTATGCCAATCAGTGTCTGAAAACAGAATAATGATACAATAATTCAGGTTGAAAAGGACAGCAGGAGGTCATCTAAATTTAATCTCTACTCAAGGCATGGTCATCTATGAGATCAAGCCAACTTGTCCAGGACTTCATCCTGTAAGATCTTGAGAAACCTTTTATTTATATCTATTATTTCTCATCCTCCCACCATGCAGCATGCAGAGCCTGGTTCCTGTTCTCAATAACTACCCTGTGCATATGGGAAGGCTGCTATTGCATCCTTCCAAAGCCTTCTCTTCACCAAGCTAAACAAGGCCCATTCCATCAGCCTCTGCTCACTGGGCCTGTGCTTCAGCCCCCCAATCACCTTGGCACTCCTCCAAGAAACTTGGCTGCTTATTGATGTCTTTTCCTATACTGGGTGGACAAAAGCTGGACAGAGTATTCTACATGTGGTTGAACAAGTGCAAAGCTGAAGGAGATAATCAATACACAATAAACTTCTCCACTGTCAGAATGTGCACTCCTGGCTCACGTTCAACTCGCTGCTCACTGGCTCCCCAGGCCCCAGTCCTTTTTTCCTACAGGCTCTTTATTCCCATTCATCCTTGTTCAATCTCAAGTCTCCTGCCTGCTCATTCCTGCAGACCAGGCCCCTCTGCACGGCAGCTCTGCCCTTCCGCAGATCAACCGGTCCCCTCAGGTGTTATGTGCCACCTGAATTAACGGGGACATGTTCATCTCTATCCAAGTCATTGATAAAGATGTCAAACAGGCCTCCACTCGTTACAGGCAATTGGGTAGTGGTCAATCCATCAATCACTTGCACTCTGAGCCTGACCATACAAACAGCTTTTTACCCACCCGGCTGCCCAGTCACTTGGACCATGGCATTCTAACTAGAGTGACAACAATGCTGTGGGAAACAGTGATGACAGCGTTACTAAAAGCAAGGTAAAAAACAACCACAGCTCCTTCCTCATCCACAAATCCAGACATTTAATCACAAAAGGCAAGGAAACCAGACATGATTTATCCTTGACAAATTCATGCTGACTGTGCCCAATCATCCTCTTGTCACTGACATGCACAGGAGTGTGCTCCAGAAGGACTCATTCCTCAATATCTCCGGGGACTGAAGCAAGAAGCACCAGCCTCTAACTCCATGGATCATCCTTTGGCCTGTTTTAAGAACTATGGAACACATTTGTCCTTCCAATTCACTGAGACCCCTCCCCAATCTCTTTAGTCTTTTAAAGATGACAGAAATAAGCCTTCCAGTGGCATCCAACAGCAATCTCCTCACTCTCAGATTCACCCTGGTCTTGCACGGGATCAGCTTCTTTCAGGTAATCCCTGACTCAACCCTCATTCAATTCACAGCTGGAGTTCTTGGAGTGTGACTGATCAGAGAGGCCTGGGAGCCGTTCCCTGGTACCTGAGCAGGTTGGCACATCCCATAAAGATGCAACATTTTGTTCAGATGTGTTCTCTCTCTATTTGCATACTGTGGGAGACTGTAGGAAGCCAAGTGGGAAGGGATGAAAAAAACTGAGTAATCTGTCAGGGGATCAACACGAGTCTATATTTCACATTAAAAGTTCTTGAGTTTCATAAGCAGGAGTTGAAAAAAAAAATACCCTCTTCATTACTTTCCTTAATACTTGCCAGAGAAGGCAAATCTTCGGAAACTGAAGCATACTTTTAGTGAGTTTATAAAATTGAAAGGAAAATTCAGTCCTTATTTACTACTTCTAACCAAACTCTGGTCTGAAGTAGATATTTTAAGCAGAAAATAAATGATTCACAAGTGTCAGCATATGCAAGATTGATTTCATTCTAGGGTTCATTTTTCTACAGTAATAAAAAATATATTTACATTTCTAAGGTTATATATTTTCATCTTATTTCCCTCAGCCCTGCTGTTTGAGGAACAAAATCATGAGAAAATTAGCCTTTTGCCATGTCACTCCTTAACGAAAACAGTTCCCTGACCACCAGCTCACCCAAAGAATTCTCTGAACCCTCTAAAACTAGTACCAGCAAAAGGGGACAAAGACAAATTATCTGAGATTAATGATAGTGGAAATACAGCATTTTTAAAACAAATTCCATCCAAGAACTACATTAAAAATATGTGCAAAGTTCAGGACTTCCTAATATTTGGGTTGACTTGTACTGAATTGATTTTGCTTTATTCACCACAAGCTGAGTATGTGCTCACATTTTTACAACACCAGCTGGATTTCATTTGGGTGCAGTGACTGATGCATACTAGAAGGGGAATAAAACTCTGTGGGGATAGTAACTACTGATACTGCCCAATGGACCTGGAATTTTATTTCTGAAACAAAAGATGCATCAAGAATGAGCAGAAAACTGAGATTAGTGTGAAAATATAATTAAGACAACAGCTGTATGTTTTTCCAGAGTGTTTCTGTCAGGTGTTGATGGTCAAAAATTGGTTTGATTCCCTCCAGTTTATGATGTCCACACTCTTCTGTTGTTGACCTGCCTGTTGGCCATTCAAAATATGAACAAATCACTTGTAACTATGAAGTCAATATAAACTGTGCTTTGACCAGGAGGTATTATAAAAACTCCATGAGAAACATTCTTGTTTCCATGTTAGCCATGTAAACAAGCAGCTCGGATACATGATGTGTGTGTGCCTTAGGGCATAACCTGTTGCACAAAACTGAACTTGTGCAATTTAAATTATTCCAACATCAAAAGTGACATAAACCCAATTATGCTACACATCTCTCAACAGCCAGTCCAATGCTGAAGTGGGGAAAAGAGAGGAACTGTGCTTAAGGAAGAGGAAACCAGCCCAAAAAAAGACAAATTAAGAGATAAAATAGTTCAGGAATTAAAAAAAAAAAAAATCCATTTTAGCTACCAACTTAAGTATTGTACAGGAGAGGACAATAATTTACTTCTAGTAACAATACTTCTCTAGTGCCTTATACTTCATGTTTTACACAAGCTCCTGTCATCTGGATTTAATAACACCTATTAAAGGTGCTATTAAATGTACTGGTTATTAGCACCTTTTAATGACAAAAAACCTGATGTGATAGACAAAAGCTCTGAAAATAATTGAGAAGTGAATTCAGAACATGCTAAAACAAGTTAAGAGGGAAGATGTTTTAAACTGGAAACTAAATCTGCTTATGGCAGTAACAGCAGTTTTGTAAGTTGGAATTACTAACAGTGTCACCTGTTACTTGTAATTCAGGTTTATGATGTACTGCACAAGCAATGCAAACGAGCACTTATATCTGGCAGAACCTCAGCCAGTTTCTTTAGAATGAACAGTGATCATAAACCATCAAATTTAAGCACTCATGTTCTGCCTTTTTAATTACAAAATACCTGGCTAGTTACTCTGCTATGTGCAAATCTGCACAATTCAGTCAATAAAGTGACTTTCATAAATTAAAGGTGGGTTTCTTACCAGCCTTCCCACAGCGTCAAAAATGTGAAGATTTATATGAAATCATTCACGTGGTAACAAGTTTTGCAAGTTAATTACCATTTCTGGTTGCAATCTGTATAAGTATGAATAAAGAAGTAGAAACCACTGATTTTCATAGCTTAAAAGCTCAACAAAAGAAGCCTAACTGAATGGAAGATTAAGGACAGAAATATCCAAAGAGAATTTTAAAAAACCGATTAAGAAAAATACAGCATATTCCCTCTTAAAATGAAAAAGCAGTGACAATATAGAAATACTGAATTTTAATGAAAAATTACCACTTGTGCATTTTTGTAGTGAAGTCTGCTATGCACGAAGTTCTGTTGAACATATTAGAATTTCAGAAAATGAAAGTGCTCAGCAGCCAAACCTCATCTCGTAGTTTCACTTACACAGAAGCCTATACGGGATATTGACCGTTCTTGTTACTGGTATACTTCTAAAATTACTGCTAAATTAATACTTCACCCACAGATGGTAACCAAATTAACTGGTAGAGTTGTTTAATCACAGAGAAATAGAAGTCAACAATGCAGGACAACTGAAGGCTAACACCATTCAAGGAAAGAGGGCAAAAATAAAGATACCTTGCTTCAAACCTAACCCAAGCATACTACAGAGCTCTTAGGGGAACACGTCTGAAGGGCTCACAGCACTTAGTATAGATCCAATTTATATTCAACACAGAAGAATAGATCTAGTCAAGGGTTAAACAGCAAAGTTATATGCAGCATTTATGAAGGGGTCCCAGCATCACCTACTATCTTTAATAATCAGGTCTTCCTGCACCAAATAACCTGCTAACAAGCTCAACCTGGCAAGTACAGATCTACTTTTTCCAGATTAACCTTCAAAGACTGTCTAGCATCCAGTAGTTCACAAAGAAACATTAACAGCTGTATTAAGTATAAAAGAAAGTGCATTAATGATTTCTTCCACAAATTCCCAGACTTGCAGATTAAAGAAGTCTGACATGAAACACCAGAAAAAGTTATTTAAGAAAAAAGTAACACTAAATATGAATGAAGGACAATTCTCACATAGTCATAAAAGAGACAGGTCTCTTAAAGGCATAGGGATGTGAGCTGATTCAGCCAATGGATATACTTCTGAATAAGTACACACTAGATGGATTTTATATTGAGAAAACACAGCATGCACTTTTAGAAGGCAAGTCTTGAATGCATTCCCAACTCTAGCAAAATTAAAAAAAAAAATTAAAGCTTTTCCTGGATAGAAATGGTAACTTGGAACTATCTTTAAACCACTAAAGTTGGATTTTGAATCTCACTTCTAGGAGGACTGTGAAGAGAGAATGTAACAGAAGTATGACCAAACCTGTTCAATTGTTACATGTTAAGTGCAAAGTTCAATTTTAAAGTCACATTGTAAACATATTTATTACCTTAAAACAAAAAAGCTCAAAAAAAGTAAAATGGGTTTTGTAGTATCAATTTGAAGGTACACTATTTCCAACTAAAATGGCTTAAAAAGGATTAATTAGTAGTGGCAGTAGCACAAGGATCTCATTAACATGTTACACAACTGCAGAAAGTATTACAAACATAACCTGAGCACACACAGCAGTACCCACACTTAATTCGACTCTTTGGCCAGGAATGTGCACAGAGCTTCTCACAAATCACAGCCAAAGGATACTTCTTAAAACTTTCTATCAAAACCAGCTGCTGGTTCATACCAAAAATTAAGTCAGTGTTAAGAGAAGTCTGGATTAATTCCTTTTCTTGCAAGGTGATTGTTTTAGTTTCCCTCACTGCAAGTAAATTACTGTAGATAATTTCTTTTTTTTTTTTGAGCCTTCCAGTCATAGCAAAGCAATTAGAAGGTCCAAATACCCTCTGAAAGAGGATCAAAAAGGGCTGTTTATTTTTATTCACCCATAAAAGATGCTGTTGACTGAACATACATAGCACACTATTTACCTTCTCCTACGAAAGTATACCTTTCTGAGAAGGGTTCCTCCTTTGAGTAACTAGGCTCACAGATCTAATAAAAGGGTTACACATTAACAGCCTCACCACCATATGGCCAAACCTGACCCATCAGACACTGGCTGAGGGAGGCTTAAATGTCATCTTCCAAATCAAAGCTTCCACAGACAGAATAATTTCACTTTACTCAAGTGATACACAGGCCAATGAGGGCTGGGAAATTCCTTTATCCTCAAAAAAAAAGCACACCTATGGTTGTAGGTTTTTTGTAAAATTACTTAGGATAAATCGTTAATCTTCAGAAGCAACTGCATCTGTTAGAATTAACATATGCACACAAAAAAGGAAGATTTTGGAAAAGTACATAAATTTGTTATGCTAATGCAAACCACAGAAATACACCATACTTGGTCAGATCAAAGAATTATCTAGACTTTTACCTCTGCCCTTTCCCAAAGTTCTCCTCCTTCCTCATCGGAGTTACTGAGCAGCACAATCTGAAAAACACTGGAATACTGGTGTTTAACTGCACTGTATCTAGTAAGTAGAACACTGTCATTTGTTCTCCTAAACTGAACTGACATGAATAATGAATCCCTGAGCAATCTGATTCTCCACATTTATTCAATCGAGGGAAATAAGGCACTTACTTCCTAAGTCTCCACTACAGAGCAGAGCATTTCCCTAACAACCTAATTAAAAGCCTTTACTGTGCTTGTTCTGTCTGCCCACTTCCTTTTTCTAGGATTATTCTGGGATTCATTGTTTCACCAATTAACACTAATCCTCAGACTAAAGCTTTTGTTATCCTCTCCATGGATGTACTTCCCTCCCCCAGCAAAGAAACCCCCGAAACCTCTCGCCAGGGAAGCCAAAACCACTTCCCAGGAACTTCCTGTGTACATTTCCAGTTGATGCCAAATACAAAAGTATGACCACTCTTAAGGACAATGTCTTACCCATCAACCAACTGCTTCTTTAGATCAGATCCAAGGCACTAATTGACTATGGAGGATTAGCATCTTCTGCAGTGAAGCCGTACGATCCAAGCAGGTTGGTGTTTCTTAGCTGTGCTGCTTTCTACAGTTACAACATTTTAAAAGCTTTGGTATGATGCCATGAATCCTTTAGCAAACCAAATTGTTTAGTATTAAACGTTTCCATCTCTCAAAAGAGACACAGATGTAACAATAAACCTCGTGGAGGCTTCTAGCTGTGAGATCAGATGCTGCAATAGGTTGTGTGGGTATCTCGCCTCTCTAATGAGAAAAACTCTCATTATCTCAACTTACTTTTATTGCTTCATAGTTTGTTTCTGTTCATCCAAGAACTGACATCCACTTATACTGCATAAAGTCTAATAAATTGTGCCAAATAGTAAAATAGCATTAAAAAAAAATTTGAAAAGCTTTGTTTTCTCACAGCAAGATGAGATTTCTACTGTAGGACACATCACTCTCTTCAGTGTCAGGACTTTTCCCTGGTTCAAAAGAATAAGTCTAACAATTGGTTAAGCCTGAGATGAGGACCTGCAGGTGCAAGATTGCTCAAAGACAAGATGCTACAACACAAACAAGTGTTCAGAAAGCTTTTCCCTCCCCTCAGCCAAAAATAGGTATTTTTCATCTGAGACATGATTCCACTAAAATCCAGACCATTACTCAGACATCAATGTCATGATTTCTGTAAGGGAAAAAGGTATGTAAGTCTCATCACACTGCACTGAAAAAGGGGAAGATTCATGTGTGTCTGTGTGTGTGCATATATTGTATTTATATATACAAATTAATGTCAGAAGCTATAAATATATTATTATATATTAATGTATTTTATTTATATTAATATGTATATGTGCGTGGGTTTTTAATGCCAGGAACAATCAACTACTAAGGAAGAACCAGATCCTGTACAAAGTACCTGAAGAAATAAGATTTTCATCGCCAAATGGTGGTGGCTCATGTGCTGACTTGTTTTAATCTCAGAAACAAGTGACAAGAAGCATCAGAAGAAATTCATGGCCCCGTATTCTTTGGAATCCACATCAACATATAATTAGAAGACCATCTGTTCACAAAATTTAACAACCCAAGGTAGCTGGTACCTTATCATCTGACAAGAAGGATCAAAAAATCCATAAATTTCATGTCAAGCACACTTTCTCACGGAAGGCCTGCATCTGTGACATATTTTAGGCAGGGAAAGAGTATTTAGTGAAGTGCTTGCTCCTCGACAGTGCTGCTCATGAGAACATGATGATGTGGTACATATCGTCCAGGAAAAAATGCACCCATACTTAGCTTTGATACAGATACCAGCAAGGCTTAGTTAATTTTGGACTACAATTTATTACTTGCTTGTTTTTCCAAAGCTAGGTTGTCTCCCTGTTCCTCTCTCCAGCCCAATGAAGCAGAGATGTGAAGGGGGAGGAGAGGGGAAGAAGAAGAGTGTACCACTGCAGAAACAGAAATGCATAACAGCACTACAGAACCTGATTACAATGCAGATATCATACAGGAAGAGACATTAAACAAAGCACCCTTTAAAAAAGTAAAGTTTAGTCTCTACCTCTCTGCTATATTTGCAGAGCATCAAAAAATATCTATTAGACAGCTGATCCTCATCCCTTCCTCCTTCCCTCAGTAAGCAGTGTATTTTCATTGTGCTACACGTGAAATTCAGAAAGTCCTCACACCCCTATAACCTGATCTTATTTTGCATGCTTGCCATGAACTGCTCAAGATCATTAGGAAATGACATATTGCATTTAAATTCCTTTTGAAATTCTGGAAGAACCTAAAAACTGCCCTCCCTTTTTGGCTTATACTATTTATTTTCCAAAATAGTGATACCTATCATTAAATTTTAAACTCAATCCATCTGGGAACTGCATGCAGCATAGTGCAGCAAGGACTACATTTATCTCTGTTTCAAGGGGTTCCTGGACCAGAAGCCCCTACACCCAGGGAAGGGCAAAAGCAGCCCACTGCACACACACTTTAATAATTTAAACAAGAAGAATAAGCAGTAGTATATAAATTTAAAAAAAAAAAAAAAACAAAACAAAAAACTAAAAGCTTGTATATAGATCAGAAAACAGCTTAAATGCAACAGGCATCAAGATCTTAGGTTCACTGAAGATTGTACATTACTTAGCATTCCAGTTTACAAACCAAGTTGCTAAAATTAAACTGAAGAAGCCAATCACGTGGTATTTATTCCTGTAACTGTTATACATGAGTTTAACTCCTCCAATTTCTAAAGCAATGATCACTAGAAGCACTCTGAATGGTGTTCCGTGCCACTATTTTGGCACCTGATCACGCTTGTTTCAGTGAGCATAATGCAATAGAAAACTATTTTCTGCTTTTGGCAGGTGGGGTTTCGTTTTTTTGGTTGGTTGGGTTTGGATTTTTTGGTTTGGTTTTCTGAATTAGGGGGCTCAGGAATTGCTTAGGAGGTCGTGGGTTGGGATTTTTTTTCCAGAATCCAGTCTCCTGCTACAGTGAATCCACAAGAAGACCTTTTTAATGGAGGTCAACTGACAAAAATTCAAGTTTCCATGAGATGTCTTCAAACACTCATCTAGATCCTGACAACAAATCTCTCCTTTCTTTTCTTCATGGTTTAAATATAAGCACTGACTCTGCAGTTGCAAAACATGATGTATATTGGTATGCCCCAATTTCTCCCAAACAGTACTGAAGTTTTTAATGTTTAATCCAAGATTATAAATACAAAGAAAAAATTCAAAGTTCTCTCAGGATATATTTAATTTTCCTTGAAAGCAAAATTATCACTAAACCAAGGGGGCTTTTTGGTGGTTTACTGCAATCTCTAAGTTACAGTGGTGCTTCAAATCCTTGCTACCTGCTTCTCAAGGCTGCTGATGTAACCAAACACCCCATTTCTGCTTCACAGTCCAAGGTACTACTACTGCAAACACTAAGCAAATCACTTACACAGAACAACTATTATCAACACAGAAGGAGACTAAACACATTTTGTCCTTGTATTTTTTCCACTACAGATGGTGACTCTGACCTTTCCAAGTGGATTCAATATAAATCTGAAAATAACATGTAAAAACACACTTATGTAGAACCTTCTGGGTTATGAAACTTAAGTTTTGCTGAAAAGACTTTCTTTTCCAGGTCTAGTGATTATCTTCAGACAAAAAGACACAGATACAATTGTGATCCGCTACGTTTAGCTGATGCAGCCATTTTTCCCCTGTGTTCAAAGGATTATGGCAAAAATTATATGAAAAAACTACAAAGTATTATCCATGCAACGGAAAAAAAAAATCATGTAATCTTAACTGGTTATGCTTACCTGCTGACAAGCCATTGTAATCTGATTTCTGTTGAGGAGCTCAAATCACTATGACTGAAAACACTGGTATTTTACTGTATCTACTAAACACAACTGTATCTAGAAAATTAATTCAAAGGAGTTGTAAACTGAAACATCTAGAGCACTACCAAGTTTATTCCCTTATTCCCTCCCTGCCAGCTGAGCCTACAATGTCATTTCACAATGTTTCTTTCTTCAAATTCTAATTCAGAGAGCTGGCCTGAGTACTCTTGATGAGCTATCCAACAAGTCCTCACATTCAGAGTACAGACATGTCTCCTCTAAACTCTTTTGCTCTCCAGCTCTTATCTCAGAATACACATAAATATAGGAATATTTATCCTAAACACAAAAGTTTCTTTGTTTTATCAATGTCTTGAGCATTATATGGACTATTAACAGGATCTTTGCTGAAAAAAACACTATTCTTTCCAACTAATAGTTTAGTCATGGCAGCCCACCTTGCTGTATCATCTTCAAGTCTGTGAGGCTTCCTAATACCACCAAATTGAAAAGAGTTTAAAAAAAGCTCTATTTCAGTTTTTGATCCTGGAGGTACACATGAAGATCATCCTTATTAGTATAACTTCAATCTTTTTTCCATGGAATGGCAGTTCCATGTAAAGTGCTTCTCTCCTTTCTACTTAAATCAATGCCACACAGGGCAAGGAAGGCACAAGAGAATACTGGATTTGGCATTAGAAAGCTGTAATATCAGTAGAAGACTGCTTAAAATGAACTATAATATAGGAGCACCTCTGTGCTATTGCCATCATCAATCACTGATAACTGCTCACTAAGTAACTAAAACAAAGCCTTTTACAGTTTATAGCCACCTGGTCCACACTTTAGAGAGTAAGAACCCTTAGGGGAAAAAAGTAGTAACTCAAATACCAGAATTACAATCGTGGTGAAAGGGACAATGGCTTCTAGAGAAATACAGTTACACAAACAAGACTTTCCATGAATATACACACTAAATGGTGGAATAACACACTGGAAACCTAGCTAGGGGTATAATGTCTGAACAGTCCCAATACATAGTGGAGAAAGAATTATAATAGAAAGAGTCTGCTCTAAGTTCTGCAGAATTTCAAGTAAACTCTCCCCCAGCTTAACAGCTAAAAAAAGCTCAGTTAAATACTAAGTTCAGCCATACCACTGATGTCACCCGTTTTATTACAAGCTGCTTTTAAGTTAGTAGTATTCCCCTCATATGTTTAATGGATCAAGTAGAGACCAGCTGTTCAGCCCATGCTACAGCTCAAAGCAACCCAAGGCATTAGATTCTACCTCAATAGGAAACATGGGAGAAAAGGAGCATTGGGGAATACAGATAAGCGTAAAAAGTCTTAATTTTATTTCCTTATAGAATTGGAAAAGAAAAAGAATACAGAAGGCCCATCTCTTGGGTGATTACATGACAATTTTTGAAGTCACTGCAGAGTGCTGCAACTTGATAAATGCCTCAGATATCAAGCACTCTTGAGGAAGTAGTTTTGAGTTATTCTAAGAGAGAATTAGGTTATAATTTCATGATGCAACTAGGGAAAGACAGAAGGAACCTTAAAGCTGGCAGCATTCTAGAAAGCCGACAGACATCTGCCAGTGAAAGAATTATTTAAGTGTAATGCTGTGGGCTACAGATAATGCCTTTAAGCCATGCCTAAGGACTCACACGCTGCACAATTAAACATCCACAACAGAGGAAAGCCTAGTTTTCCATAAACTGATAACTAACTCAGGAATGGTACTAGTATTGGAATGACACAGTACTGAGACATACCAAAACTTTTTTTTAATACATAATTGAAAAACAAAAACATTAAATCAATGGAGAAGTGAGAATTGATCTGATTTGCAGAGGAAGAACGTACTCCTTAGAAGCTCAGCCGGTCTTAGAACGGCAGCACCCAACATTTCAGAGACTAACACATGGACAACCATATTTTAAAAACTGAGATGCTCATTACACACTACTATGAAATGGAGAGTACTTCTGACTCTGGAGAAGAACACTGAGAAAATGCTGGAGTACATCCCACCCACTTCTCCGTCACAATAAAGCAGAATTGTCTTCAAGTGCTTACCCCAAAAGCAAGGTGAAATTCCTTTCAAGAGTATTTTCTTGGTTAAACTCTCTCACTCAGACATCCAAGGTCTCTGACCACAAAAAGGCCACAGAAATGCATCAAAGCAAAAAGATGTTTTCAGCACTACCACACTATTTTAACTCAAACATAAATCAGATCTTAAATGTAGATCAGTCAAATGTGGGAAATTTCAGTGCAGGGTGTTAGACATGAAACTTGCCCTGCACTACCTATTTTAAGAGACAATCATCTTGTTATCAGCAAGTTTGAACTGAGAGGAATTCCTTTGTTCTCAAGTTTCACATCATCCACCACTATTCAGTTTTTAGGCAAACTATTTCTATCACAGTGCAAAACATACTCACTGTCTTTCCTTTCCTCTTCTGGCTTCTGATGAAGAGGTTTCCAGGGAAACTTTAAACCAAACACACTAAAAAATAAAATTATTCTTCAACTCAGAAAAATACAGTTTCTACTAAGCATGCTGAGGAGAGTGATACCAAGCCAAAACCAAGCTCCTGTTTACTGGTTTCATCAGTTTCTCCTTGAATATGCATGAGTTTGTATAACTGAGAAACCATTTGCACTCTTCTTTTGGTTTCCTGCAAAGTATGATTGGTTAACTAATCCACATTGCACTGAAAACTACAGTGTTTTTTTAAGAATCTCAGATATCTAGAGGAATACTTTCCATGTTTAGTTTTGAGCTCTTTAAACAAGAGGACAATAACACCCCTCATTTATGAAAAGAAAGAACTTCGTCTCTTCAAAATCGGCAACAAAGGACAAAAATAAAGCTCAGCATATGCCACACTGCCCAGCAGATCTATTTGCTGAGGAGCTGATGCTGCAGCACAGCTGGGGAACAGACCACAGCCGAGCAAGACTAAAGCACTCTCCACCCAGGTGAGAACTACAGAGAACCACGTGCACGACATTCTCACTGTTATATCCAAGATGTCCCTGCTTCCTTCTGCCCCTAAAAGGGCCACCAAGCAAAAGGATCTGTGTGTCTCAGCAAAGGTAGCACACTCTTTCATCTCCCTGTTCATTCTCTGAGCTTTATCAAATCCAGAAAATTCCCTGGAAACCAGTAAGCAATACCTCAGTAATTGTGACTTATTTGCACGTGTTCCCAAGAAACAGGAAAAAGAACCCGAAGACATCAGTGCGTTTATTCACCGAAGGCTTTTCAGGTGTAACAGCTTCAAAAACAAAGGGTCAATTCAATCATTCAAGTTGAGGTGACAAGAAGGACAATTAAAAAAAAAACCAAACAAAACCAACAAACAACAATCAGTGACAATGAAGTGTGTGCAGAGGAATAAAGAGCAATGGCCACAGGAAAGAGATTGAGATGACTATCAGATAATGGCATGAGTCAGCCAGCGTCTTGGCTCCACGAGCTGAGTCAATTTTTAACAATGCAATTGGCCTGAAATAAACTTTATTTAAAGCTCAAGTAGTACACGTGCAAGAGGCCTTTATTAAAAGTCATGTGCTGAAATACTCGTATTGAAGTCTAAAACTCCAGTTCCTGCAATTACGCTAAACTCATTTTAGGGGGAAGCTGGAGGGGTAATGATGAGATTTTTCTGGTCCCCCAAGAGATCAGGGAAATCTCTTTTTCGGAGTCTAAACAGAGCAGTCTGTTCAATTAAAGAAAATCCTATTAAACTGATCTTCCATATAAAGGACTGAAGTGACCAATTCCAAAAGGCTATAGAAGACATAATGAATTCAGAGTTAAATTAGGTCACACTGTTAGCTAACTATAATCTATTAATTAGCATTCTTAGTTTTTACAGCTCATTGCAATAATACCCTTTTACTTTTAAATTGCACCCTTCTTATTTTTGGACCAAAGTTATACAATTCTACCACTGTGGTAGTAATTATAGTGATTGCCTTGAGAACAGCAACCTAGAAATATCTGTAAATGTTTAATTAGTGGACAAAGCAAAGACAAGAAAAAAAAAAATCTAAAATAGAGGAATCACTGTTCTCTACTCTATTCATATTTAGTAATTGCTTAATCCATTCTAAACCATATACTCATTGGATCTTTCTTCACTCACAGAATTGGATTTTTCTTATTGCAAGATATTCAAAGCATCTTCAAATGTCAAAATTGATTTCAGAAAAAAAAAACCGTTTCTATATTCCAAGACATTCTCTTCAATATGAAAATAGGACTAAAACTGAAAAGAATTTGAGAATTAAAATACTTACTTACCTGCAACTGAAACACAGAGCATCAGAGCACTGAGCAACAGATATTGAGTGAACGGCATTCCACGTATTTATTATCCTGGTACTGTACCACTCTAACTAAAATTTTCACTGTATCACTCCTTCTAAAGAAGTCTGACTTCTGCAACAGATATTACTTCGGGTTTTCTGCACTCCAAGAAGACATGAAAATGGATATCAAATGTCACACACCTTAACAAACCCCATGTTGTGATAATTTACTGTTTGGTAAGAACACAGCCATAGAACCACATGACAGGTTCATTGAATTATTTCTTACTACCTTGGGAAAAGCAACTTCCGTTCTTCAACTAAGTTCTTTAAGAGGTGAAAAGAAAATTGCAGACATGTTCAGTGTAGCAGACTACCATTAACCAAAAGGAACTTACTATTTAAGACAGGTCACCTGAAAGTAGAGTACAACATGTGGAGTACTACCAGCACTATCCTTTTCCTCTAACAGTTTCCCCTCTCCCTTCCACCTTCTAAAGCAAACCTTACAAAAAGCATTGCCTAAAATAGCAACTATACCTTAAGAGCTACAAGAACATGATCACGCTTGAATTATGGAAACTATTTCATTAAATGTCCTTGGATACTTAAAAGGCTCAGTAGGGAAAGTAATTTTGTTATGGTGGAAGCTGACTTACATTTCAGGGAACTTTTGGAGTAGGGTGCTGGGCCTGTTTTCCATTAAGAGTGGTGAGTTTTATGACCTGAGAATCCAGAGAGATGTCTCACATCTGGCCAGATACAACTGAAGAGGAGGACACTAACTCAAAGACAAGTAGTTACTTCAGGATTAAGAAAGCAAGAAGGTCTAGGTGAGAAAACTTGAAAAAAGCTTTTAATAAGTAGAACAAACTACAAAAAGACCTCAACTTTAATCAGCCTCTCAGTTTTATTCTAAGTTGGAGATGCTTTTAAGACGGACAAAAGACCCAGATACCCAAGACTCTCTGTTCTTCTGTCTATTCTGTAACTAGCCAGACCACTACAAAAAAACCCATAGAGTGTCTTATGAGAATTGCACAACAAGATACACACAGCTCATGATAAAAAAATAGACGAGCATGTAATAAACAGTGTTACTTAAATGTAGCCAAGAATGCAATTTGTATCTGTGTGTGAAAACTGCAGGTCTTGAGGTTTTAAGTCTAAAGTAAAACCAGTGTAACTTGAACTTTGTTTTAAGGGCAATCCATCAAAATTCAGCCACAGTTTGGTTGCATTTAGGGTCAGTAGTTAGTATATTCTCCATCTCAGAGAACGCTTCAAGAGGTAAACTGTACTAAAATATTAATTATGACAGGGTAAAATACAAGGAAACCAAGCATTTAGCACCAGTCCTAGACAAAAAACCCACATGACACCCAAGGAGAGGTGAGCACTCAAGAGATGGCTTCCAAGTCTGACAAGAAACATATAAGAAGAGGCTTGCAAGCTGAAAACATGTCTTACCCACATCAATTACCCAAGAAAAGCACCAATCTCATTTAGCTGCTTAAATGTGACATGCAAGTTTATTAAACTCAATAAATCATGCTACCACAGTAACACTGTGACATTAGATGACAAACCTGGTTCTCCTCTTGCAAAACTCTGTACTGTTCCTTCCAAATGGTGATTTTTGACGCTTCATCTTTCCTCAGAGCTCTCTCCTTTTTTAGCTCAGGACTCCAGAAGGTCTTGATGCTATTCATGGAAGAACTCAGCTTGCTTTCTTTCACCTCCACATCCTTGCGAAGCAGGTCGTTTTCCCTCAGCACTTCTTTGAGCTGTGTCTGCAGATCCATTATGGTGTTATCCCTAGCCTGGCGCAGCGAGTGAGGCACGGTGGATGCCATACTCACCGGAGGGAGATGGTGCTCCCCAAACGCAATGGTATCACTGGCAACTCCACTACTGGCAATGTTAGGGCTGCTCCCCATCGCAGTCATCCTAACACCGTAAGGCAGCCGCCCCCCAGACCGGCCCAGGGTCATGGTGCTCTTCGGGGTGTCTGCACCCACGTTCTCATGGTCACTCAGATACATCGGGCCGGACGTGGCATAGGCAGCATTTAAGGACTGGATATTTTCCATGGAAAGGGTTTTCCCACTGCCACCCCCAGTACTACTCCCAGAGCTGCCTCCTGTACTGTTGGTTCGGCGATGGCCCAGGCGTGGTGACCGCGGCAGTCTCGGTGAACGCCCGGGACTCTGGTTGCTGGGCTCAACCTTCCCCACGGAACGAGCACTTCCATACATGATTAAGCTGGTGGTGTGAGGCAATCAGATAGGCAAAAATCAGGAATGAGAGAGTTCTTCAATGGTTATAAGTCAACTTAAGGCCAATCACAACTTATGACAGATCCAGTTGTCCATCTTCAAAGTCACGTGCTCAAGATATTCAGGACCATATCTGTATCAATAAGAATAACATATTAAAAGCTGTATCAATAAGAGTAACATATTAAATACCTAGCTTATCACCAAATGTTTTGTCCCACATTGGAATTAAGTTATTCTACTACTTTTATACTTCTACAGTATCTTTTCAATTTCCACTCACAGAAAAGCAATCTTTTATTTAAACCCTAATATTTAAACTCAAAAAGGAACTTCTATTCTCGTTTTACTGTTGTTATATTATCACAGCAAAGAGGTAAGGGAAAGAGAATCCATCAATTTTCAAGCCAAAATTTTATTGGTCATGATCTAAGTCTACAGAAGCCATCTAATCTTTTCCTCTGTTTCTCATCAGCCCTAATTCTTTACCTATTACCTTTCTGAGTAAGAGAAAATCAAAATTTAAAGCCCACTCAGAGGTATATTTTTCCTTCAAGCACTGCTAGCTTCCACAGGACACAGCTGCTAAACCCTTGTGCTGTGAAAATAATCCCACAAATGGGAAGACAGGATGGACTGAAATGATTCTGATCATGATCCTGACTAGCAGGTCCCATTAGTGTTGCTGTCAGCCCTTCTTCAAACACAGAAATCAAACCCAAAACTAAGAATAATCATAAAATCGCTGCTGACCACAGAGCTTAAGCAAGTACAGATGCAACTCTGAAAGAACAGCAACCACATGGCACTGAGGTTAAGAGGAACAAGAGAATCACACCTCCACTGAAAACTGGCTCTAGTCTTTTGTTTTTCTCTCAAACTAAAATAACTTAAGTCTTTGTTCAGGTTAAGAAAAGATTTCAATTGAAACACGCTTTTCATTAACCAGCTCAGATTAATTTCATTAAATAATATTCAAACAGCAGTGACCTAAAACACAGAACAGTATGACATTATCATGCTGCTGGTTCCTTCTCTCCTCTACTTTTTCATTAAACAAGAACTCTGGCAGCATATGCAATAAAACTCCTTATTTTTGCAGTGCAATATGATGCTGTTGTACAAGTGCTGGCAGGGAACTCTTTAGTACAGGGGCACTGGGCTGGGACCGTGGTTAGTAGTCAGGATCTAGTGGAAAAGCACACAAGAGGGAAGAAATCCACTCCTGTGACTAAAGTACTGCACTAAAGAACCACTCCCACTGTACAGTTCTCTTCCACCCCACACACATTTTTCCAGTGTAAACTAGTTCATCTAATTGTTGGGCTCAACTGAAATAAAAACTAGAGCACTGAAACATTCCTGACCACAACAGATGAAAGAATATGGGGCAGTGTCTAAAGAGCAGCAGTACCTTATATATCCCAACACCTTTCCTTTCACACCAGCTTTTATCTAGCTGCCCCTTCTGTTCAGAACTTAGGTTTGACAGATATTCAGAATCAATTTTTCCAAATATAGCATGTTAGTGAGACAATAATTGGGCAAGCAGATTAAAGACTAAGTTTAAAAGAGGAATGCACTTACAAAAGAAATTGTAGAAATAGTGCAAGTGGGTGGAGGGGAAGAGACAACAGAATAATATTGCAGAACATACTGGAAAAGAAAAAATTAAAAGCCTGATGAAGAAAAGATACAGCATTTTTCCTTTTAGAACAAAAAGTTAGTAGAGGAAAACATACAGCAAGAAATAGTTTTAAAATGTTTAGTTTAAATTTTAAATGGAAAACAAGATCAGAATAAGCAATTTTTTCATTTTCACACAATTTCATAGAAGATACAATGGCATGAGTAATTTTGCAAAGCTTATGGAAGCTGATACTGTTCTGTGAGTAGTTCAAGACATTCAAGGGCTCACTCTCTTTTTCTTAAATGACAAGAAAAGTTAGCAACAATATTGCTACAGAGGATTTTTAAAACACATATGTAAAGGAAAACAGGCCAAGGAAAGACAACCAGCTGCACTAATAATTGAAATTATCCACCAAAGCAACATCTACAGATTCATTTTTTTAATACGTTACATTTCTTCCATTTCAACTCTATATCCTTATGCAAAACAGTACAGAAATATAAACTATGTAACAAAGTCTACACTGTTCCACTGAAGTTGCTTCAATAAGCATTACACTGTGCCCTAGATCTGGTAGAAAAACACTTCTTCCAAACAGAAAGGCTATTTCAGACGAGTCTCACTGTTTGAGATATCAAAATGCTAAAAATGCTGCTGTGACACTACTTGAGCTCTCAAAACAAGTCAGATATGATTTCTTAGACGCTACATAAAGTACATTCAACTGAGAGCTTGCATTCATGAGGATTCTCTTGAAAATTAATCCAAATCACAACACTTAATTCATCGGCTAAAAACTCACCACAGTAAGTCAGTGCAAACACTCATTCACTTAACAGCTTTAAATGAGGTTAACTTGAATCAACAGATCAGATGTGTTTTATTACAGGAGTTTCAGTTTCCCCCAAAAACACTAAGTTTAAAAGTTTCTAGAAGTACATCACTGTTGCACATAGAAGTATTACCTGGTAAAGGCCTTAAGAGCACATAAGAGGAAGATAAAAGTTTTTAGATCTTTTCTAGTGAGTTCATCACCCTCAAAACGGGAAAACTCACGGAACTGCTTTCTCCCTGCTTTAGCAAATGTTTTGTTGAACTATTAATACTTTTCAGAGAATTAAATTGGTTGATACCCTTCACAGCAAAGCAGTTTTGCAGGAAGATGCAAGGAGCTGGTACCACAGCGGGTGCTGTGCAGGAAGCATCTCCAGTTATACTGGGCAGGCAGGTGAGCTCTCATCCACCCTAAGTGGAAACACCAGCCCAGTGCTAATTCAGCTCTAAGCTTTGTTTCACAGGTAGGCACCATCCTCTCTGCTTCTCTGCAAACATTAAATAATTCAAGCTATGAAAGCCAACTGCTAGAAATAGCTGCTGATCAGGGATATGGGAAGGATTCCCAGAGCTGGCACTGAGGAAACTCGGGGAGAACAACTCTACTCTCTCTGCCATGCCTTACACTGCACTCGCTTTTCAAACCAAAGCAATAGATTAAGAAGAGAAGCAGTCTTTGGAAAGAGGCCAACGTAACCCTCCTGTATTTTTCTTGAATAACAACTTTGATTACACCATTGTTAGACTTCAAAGTTGTGAATATTCCAAGTGTTAACTAAATATACCCTTCCACACATGCACTGACACAGAAAGTTGCAGCGGTTCAAGTGAAAAAAAATGTTATAAAATAAATCTTAACTCCTTTCTCTCCCCCCCCTTTTTTTTTTCCTAATAGCATTTATTCCCAGTCATATCACTTTCTTGTGGAAGCAAATATTAAGACAATTACACCAGGAAAAACATCTTTCATCCTGGAAATAGCAAAATGAAGTGACAAAAAAAGTCGTTTCTTTTTCCCAACACCAATTAATCAGGAAGAAGAACGAATTCTATTTTCTCCCTAGAATCCAAGCAAGAGTATATGGAAGATTTCTTTCAGATAGCAACATAAGAGTTAATAAGAGTTAATAGGAAAAGTTAATAAGAGCTTTTCAATATTCTGACCCACACTAGCATTTTACTGGGAATCTCAGAAGTATGGTCTCTTATCTTTCATGAGGCCAACATGCAGCACTGTTACTATTTTCCTCTTCTACTCTGACTCTAATTTTAGTCACAAATAAATCATCCCTTAACCTTACAAGACAGTGGTAACCACAAGGAAGACTGTCCAGCTGTGACACGAACGTGCAAACCACCTTCCCTTTGCAAGCTCTCCTGCAGTCTTCAAAAAACTTTGGTCTTTTCTGCCCATATAGGAACCCTTACCCAAGATCACAAAGAAGGAGACTATAAACTGCAAGTGTTTAAAAGACCAGAACAGCTGCAGCCAGTGCAAAACCATTTTTCCTCAAAGGTAGCTTGTATACTTTAAAGTTATGAAACAAAATTCTCATGTTCACTGTCCAATAAAAGAACAAAAACTTCCAAAGAGTATCCTGTCTGCAAGCCAAATAAAAAAAATAATAATAATAATAAAAAATTCATATCAGCCCAAGTAAAATCCTCATATAGATATCTAGAAAGATATCTAGCAGCTTTGCAAGTACAAAGACTTATGACTGACCTGCTTTAGTATCAGTGGAAAATGCTATCTAGTGATTATGGAAAAGCTTGAGAGAAGGACTACCAGAAAAACAGGCGAGAATTACACAGAATTGTAGAAAAAGGTTTGAGAAAGGACAGTTATGAACACATTTTCCACGTGAAAATTTTAAGACAAATTAATGGTACATCCTGCCTGAAGTGCCAGCTAAAACATCTTCTCAGATCATAGGTGACCATCAAAAAAACCTCGGAAACAGACACCATGAACTGTGGAAAAAGTTTAAAATCTGGCAGTAGATATTTAAATATACTGCAGAGATATTTAAATGTACTGCAGTGCAACTTGTTTCATTACAACAGCCTGGTCAGCCAGTGAAAAGCAATGGAGAACGAAGCTTCCTTCACAACAGCAAAGCAGCTACCAAGCCAATAAGTACACACCAATATCCAGAGCCATACACGCTGAAAAGAGTGATTCAAAGCAGCCCAAAAGCTGCATCAGGCCCTGGCACACTGAAAGAACAGTAAAAAGCCACCTGCACAACTTCATGCAGATTTACTTGTAAGGCAATTATGACGTGAGAGAGAGCAGGAATAGGAGCACGGCTCTTGTCAAAGATCTGGTGGTTTTCAATACAAGGGTTGTACTCAGGCATAGTAGAAATGTAAGAAATTCTGTAGGGATCACATTAACATCAACTTCACTATGAAGAATCCAATAAAATGAGATGTGTTTACCAGTGCTGTCACACTCAGTCCCTGTATGTAGTAATTTATGTGAACCAATGGCTCAGAAAGCAAACATTCCTGGCTACAGCTGACAGAAAACAGAAGATTCATTAACAGAGAGTTCTGTTAACCTCTGGAGGATCTCTCTGTCATATAAATATATAACGCCTTTTGTATCTCCCTCTACTCCAGGACAAATATTAATACCACAGTAACTACTTCTAGGTAAGCAAGCAACCAAATACACAACAACACACTGCAGAAATACAGGAAAAAACGTGCTTACATTTGTCAAAACAAAAAGAATTTTGAAATAGCCGCTGCAGCCTTCATCAAGTAAAATTTCCTCTGAATTTCTTTCCTGTAGTTTCTGTTCAGGACTGACACCAGTTGACAGACAGCAACATCTATGGAGACAACTCCTTAATAGCATCACTGCCTGACAGGAATTGGGCAGTGGGATCACAAACCAGGCAGGCAAGCACACCACTGGGACCCCTCTAGTGCCTCCCAGCAGCATTCTGGAACCCCTGTATCCAGCTTCCAGAAGACAGAACTTCTTATCCCACCAATTCCTGTCTGCACAAGGAAAGTTTTGAATATCAGTTTTATAACAGAAGCAAAGTCAGCCTTCACAAGAGGAGTCTCAATCTGATAAAGGTCTGCAGCAGACACATTAGGCTTCATTAACAGAGGTAGCAATTGTTCCCATTTACATAATTCACACACGAAGAGCTAATCACAAATAAGGATGACTGGATTACTCAGCAGGACACGGACTATGGAGTAGCACGGGGAGGAGAAGGGGCTAGAAAAGATGGAATTCCGAAAAAAAAAAAGGAAAAGCTTATATTTCAATAAAACCTTGCCAGATATCTTTACCCTGGAACCCACATAGTGGGAATACTGAGAGAACTGACACAATTCACAAGAACTTAGAGGTGTCTTAACCAAGAGAAAGATTGAATTCTGTTACTTCCTAGTGCACACCACCACAGTTACAAGAGCTATGGCTGCTACGTTACTTTATAAAAAAAGTTTGAAGCCTTTAACTTAGAGCTATATTGGAGATTTCAGCTCTGACTAGTTACAGAAGGTCAGAAAGCTCACTACTTTTCACGATAAATTAATGACTATTACACACAAAAAGGACAGAAGAAAGTTTACTCTGGAAACTGTTTGCAAGCCATCCAGTGCTGGACACAAGGCATTGAACCCACGGAATCCAGGGTTGTTTATCTTTATCAAAATATCCTTGTGGCTTTAAGAGCAAGAAAGCAAAAGGAATGAATGAAATTAAGACAGAAGTCAAAAAAGTAACTCTTCATATAAGGATTGATTCTCTTTCCTAAACAGCACATAAATAGAAGCCCAAGCGCTGCCATCTGTTTATATCCAATCCTTTTTAAAAGCTGGGGGGTGGTGGTTGGTTTGTTTTTTTAAATGGAGTTCACCTACTTGCACATCTGCCAGGTTCACTGAATGTAGCCGTGCCTTTGTTCTGTCTCACCAAACATAAGAAGATGGGAATTGATATATTCTCCCCCACGTACACAACAGAGAAATCTTCCCAGAACAGCATCTCAAAAATCCCCAATAATCTTGAGGCCACTTTGACATATTAAAAAAAACATGTTTTGTAAAAGGCAGGTTATCAACCCTGACCCTAGCATTTTGAGGAAAAAAACCCAGCAGTCATTTATCAAGGGAGTGTTTTGTTTCTAAACATAAAGTGACATTCCCGTTACACAGTTTTTTCTTTTGAAAGGATAGCATAAATGGTACACAGACACTTTAAATCACCACAGAACATGGAAACATCTTGATGATCTGTCTTTTTTAGATAGCATTCTGCTTCCTATTCCTACAAGATAGCCCACCCAGAAAACAGTACCTGTGAGTCTCTAAACAAGAGCCAGAAATACTCATCAGCTTCCTAGTTAATTCATCTCCCACGGCTTTACAATTCCTTTCATGGGATCTACTTACTCAGCAAGGAAGACACAACATACTCTACTCTACAACAGTCCCTTTGCAAAAGCAGATTTAACTTGACATCAAGTTTTGTTTCTTACAATTTCCATAAGTCTTGATATCAGCATAAAGGGTACACTTCCACCACCACAGTTTCATTCCTTTATATCTCCTTTCCCAAAATACAAGGCCACAGAAAAAAAAAAAAAGGCTTACTACTATTATAACAAATAAATCTATTTTAGCTAAACCTTTATTTACTCATATTTATACACTCTTTCTGATATGTCACCTGCATATCACTTGTCAGACTTCAGTGGTTCTACACCCCGTGTACTAAGAGTCAACCCAGTCACTGAATTCAGGTGGCACAAGCAAGTTCTTTCTGTTCTGGCTGCTGTGCACAAACAGAAGCTTCTCTGTCTTCCTCCAGAGACTGGAGCACATAGTGATTAACACTACCTGGACACCACACTGAAAGGCTTCCCAGGTGTGGCAGAAGTCTTGGACACTGTCCCAGCACATATTCTCTCCCACAGCCTTAAGCATTCTCTGACTGAATCTGCTACAGAAGGATTAGCCCGTGGTGCAGATATGACCATTCTCAAACTGGTTCTTGCCTCCGGGTTTACCAGAGACTGGACCCACATCGTCCCTCCCTGCCCTACCTGCTTAACACTGACACGTGGGTAGGCTGGGTAGGTGCATCAGCATTTGTTTTGGGCAGTGACTGGGACATAATTATAAGTCTCTAAATTTAAAGCAGATGTGAGGGAAAAAAAAAATTATCATGTGCCCTTCTTCTTTTGAAACGAGGTCCAAAACACAAAAAGCAAGAGGAGTCAGAACTCACACATATCACTTCCTGGTGATAAACTGATTAAAACAATTTGCACTCTTCTAATTACCTAGAAGATTGAAGACCTGTGGATGCTAATTTTCTGTCACTGTATGGCCAGTTTATAGCCTGAATTTTAGAGTATGAAGTCAGTAAATATTCCGCATTTGTATCCATAGCTGTTTCTCTCTTCCCTACAGGTGGCACAAAATCAACAACCCACTTTCTAACAGCTGAAACAAAATGCTAAAAGCAATAAAGATATTTCAGAAGCTCAGAAGTACCTAGAAGCACTAGTGAATCCATGCAGACAGACAGCCTAAAGTCACCATGGGTCACTGTGCAAGGCAAAGAATTCTCCAGCTACATAAATTCCATCATACTCTCAACCCTGACAACAAAGTTGCAACAACAATATTGATATAAATCACATACTAGAAAACACCAATTTTGTTAAGTCAGCACTGGATTTTCTAGGATCCCCTGCTCTACCACTGCCATACAGCAGTGCACTGCATGCCACAGAGTTAAACTCTTGGCTTAAACAGGCAACAATGGATAGAATCCTCCTCACTCAGGGTGCTCTTATGGCAGAGTAACCAGCAAGGGTCAAGAAGACACATTGCTGTTTTAGTTCTAGCAGTTATTTAAAAAGCCACATGTGTGCCTCCATACTTACATCTCTGATCAAACCATACTCAGCCAAAACAAGCCAGACCCTCTAAACATAACAAAATTTACCAGTGGCTTAGACAGGTAAGTGTTATAACAAACCTCTCACACAAAAGAGAGGATCTGGGGGGAACAGGCTGGAAAATAGGGAGGGGTGAAGGGAGGAGGGATAACAATGGGAGAGTATCCTGCTTCACAAAATAAGGAATAATAGTGAGCAACTCACACACTGGCTACAATAGTATGGTGAAATATTTCTATTCATACAGCAGCACAGATAAGTGCTTCCAGGAACTGAGAAAGTGGCAGACTCAGAGGAGGGGAAAAAAAATAAAGAAAACACACCAAATCACAAAACCCCGTCAAAAAGCCAACCAGGGTTTTCTTCATCACCAAGATTTGCAATTCTGCAAAAAGGTACAGGACATGTAAATACAGGACATGTAAATACAAAAAGAAAAAAAAAAGATTGCTTTTTTTTTTTTGCTAGTCAGGCCATTAGTCACATATTACAGATGAAAAGTTACGTGAACGAAATCTCAAAAAAGCTTGTGACAGGATCCAAAAGAATGTTAAAAACTATTAAAAACACAATGCTTTAGTATAGCCCAGACCTCAGACTTTCTTCAGTTTGGGCTTCTGCTATCATCTTTACAGTGATTTAATTACAACTAAATTGGTTTCCCAGAAGTGGTGAAGAAAGTTCAAGTTATGTCAAATATGATAAACTCACATTTCACTTAGCAGACACTGAACTTTTTCAAGCTGCAGCCCCTCTTGCAGCTGGATGGATTCAGACAATTCCAAAATTCTGGATGACACAGTAAAGTCATAGACTTGATTGTTCTACAAACCGCTGTTCTGTCATAAAAGTTCTGAACTATGCTTCCAGAACTGAACTACATTCAGTACAGCAGTTAACTGAATAACTACTGATTGAATCCAAAAATTTCATTACTGAAAAAAAATTCCAGTCTTGTACTACCAACTCTTGTCACAGCAGCATGGACAAGGTGGTGATTTCTCTCTTCCCACCCTATCTGAAATGACTGTGAGGGTGCTGACTCATAAGTGACCCTGAATCGGGGCACACATCTCAGCTGCTGCAGTTTTCAACACAAACTCCAGTAGCATGTCAGGCTGTGGCTCAGGAGGAGATGTGTGTTCAGCCACCTACGGTTACAGACGCCGTAATCTCAGGGAGGAAAGGAGGGCAGGCAGCTGGCGGAGGTTACTGCTGGAGACACCTTAGCTCAGCTGCCCATCGTTTGAGAATTACAAACCCTACAGCCAAACCCGGCAACTTTTTTCTGGTTACAGCCTGTTGGATTTGAGGTAACATGTTGTCCAGCTACAACCACCCCGCGCACATCAGCGTGGACCCCCAAACGAGCTTAGACAAAATGTTAAACATGCATTGTTCTTCAGAACAATCCTGTTTCTATCCATTTGCTTTCATTCCCTTGGCGCCTGTACTGCTTCCACCACCAACACCCCCGCAGGTGTTTCATCTTTTCTTTGCATCTCCCAAGTCTCTCCCATTTCCACTGGGGCTTCACTTTCAACCATTTCACGCCAGGTCGGCACGAACCACAACGTGAACTTCCAGGGTGCACACGCAACATTCCAGGCAAAATAAATTACAGACTTCCTAACTGAGATTCGGGGCTCACGCTACCAACGAGGCAGATGTGGAAGGGCAGCAATCCCTGACAGGGCTCCAGGATGGCAGCAGACCAAGAAACAAAGCACCGTGTCAGCTGACGCTCACCCCGTAGTAGATGCGATAAAATACACGAAACGTGACCGTTCAACGCTCGCAAGGAAAACACACACAAAAACCCCAACACCGCCACAAGGTCTGGGCAGAAAGGCACCGCTCTCCATCACCTCGGACTGCGGTGACTGACACAACAAAAGCGAGCTCTTCCCAAGGACAGACCGAGCGAGGAGGGGCGGAAAAGCACGGCCGGGGAGGGCGAGCGGGCAGCGCAGGAATGACCGACCGTGCGAGGCAGCGCCGGACCCCGCCCGGCCGCGGGCAGTGCAGTGCCCGGCAGGACGCGGGGTGATGTGGCCGCCCCGCCGCGCTGCCCGGG
>VYXB01005626.1:72358-190767 GCA_013397135.1 Pachyramphus minor
CGGGAACGGGGGCGGGATCGGGAATGGGATCGGCCACGGAACCCAGTCCGGACACGGGACCGAGGGGCGCGCACCTCCTGAGGGAGCCGCCGGCGCACAAAGCGACTGACCCGCTGCGGGGTCGTCACAGTTGCATTGAACTAGGAATTTATTTAATTATTTCGTTATTATTACAGTATGCGTAATAAAATAATAAGTAACAAATAATTAATTTAAGGGGCCAGAACCTGCCTTAAATTCATTAGCCGCTGTTCACAGGCAGCGCTGAAATGGCAAATCGGATGGATCTGTGAAATTGCTCAAGGAATGACACAGTTACTGGCACGTAAATTATCACTATTTCAATTAGTATCTTGTTGCAAGAAACACCGTTTATATTATAATTGCATTAGCATATTGTATCGTATTATATATATAATAATATCGTTATTGTACTGTATATATTATATATATTTTATTGACTATATGTATAATCTATATTGTGTATTATTATATTTTGCACCATATGTTAGCATTATATTATATATTATTTATATGTATGTAATATATATTATCATAGTATAATTCAGACCTCTCACAGGTCTCGATACCCACTGAGGTCTCAATAACCTGAACTCCCTTTTCAACTGTAGGAGCACAGAATCCATTTTAAATGAATTCCTGGTAAAGATAAGGAAGGAAGAGTTCATTAATTTCACAGAAGTGCACGCTGTTAAGTCTAAAATGTCCCAAAAAAGGGACACTTTATATTGCCATTTAAGAAAGCAGAGGGATGGAAACAGATACAGGGTTGCCCATGCCTGGAGTGTTCTGCTGATTTCAAGTGTAAATGATTTTCCATTTAACAATAAACAAGTGTCAACCTGGAGCAAAACAGGAAAACAGAGAGCTTTAAAGCTTTGTGGGTTTTGTTCTAACTTAATTAGTGTGTCAGCCTAATAGGGTCCTGCTGCCAAAGTGTCATCCGTACCCGTAATCACAGTGGGGTTTATGATGCACAGTTTGACAGATCTCCCACAGCTCTTGCAGAGTTCACATGTTTCAGTTTCCAGCCTGGATTAATTTCTTGTCTGGTAATTGCATTTGGGGAAATCTGCAGCCTTTCCAGTTACAGCTGGACAGGCTGCTTTTCCCTTGAAGTCCCGAACCATTACTCTCAGTTAAAAAGCCTGCTGTCTTTCCCTTGCAAGGACTAAAGTGACTCGTGCATAAATGATGTGATTATAAATCAATCTGACAGGCTTTTAGAAAGAAGTACCCACATAAATAATTTACAGTATTTGATTAATATTTCTACCAGGTCTGGTCTCCAGAACGAGCTCTTTTCTTTTACTCCTTCTGTGTGTGTGTGTGAAACTCGTTTTTGGAGAGCAGATTGTTCACTTTTGATTTTGTAACTGTGAGGTGCTGCTGTTTCACACCTGGAAAAGAGCTTGTCTGACAAACAAGTTCCTCTTTTCCTTCAGTCCTACCCTGTAGTGCAACAAAACTGGGCAGGCCTTACTACAACCCCAGCTCACTGTTTGCTGCTGTAGGAAAATCTTTTATATATAGCATCATCAACATATTATTTGTGCAGGAGTACCAGTTAATACCCTGAACCAATTTTTTTTTTTTTTTTTAGTGCAGAATTATGCATTCTTCAATGCAAAGAAATTAAGTAGTGCAAGAAGTAGGCTTTCTATTCTTGGAAAGCATATGTGTTTTCAAATTTAGAACTGTTTGGAACTACCTGTTTCATAAGGTGCTATTGATGCTTTTTTAACTAATGACACTTCGTGGACCTCTGTAAGGCACAAAGGACAACGGGCACTGGACTTTAAAACAGCAAACAAAATTATGTAGGAAAAGAGTAATTGACAAACAACACTGCTATTAAGGAAAATGTTTGGAGGTGTAACCAGCAACATTTGAAAACTATGCAGGCTAAAACACAGCAACATGTGGGTTAAACCAACCGATTTGGACTGGAACTGGGTTTGTAATTGCTGGGGAAGCAGGGCCCTAAACAACCTCCAGTAGTTACCTAGATGTTTGGTGAATTTTTAACAGCTGTATAAAGGCTGTTGTGACAGGAAACTCAGCATAATGAATAAGGGATGGGTTTCTTAGCCTATGTTCCAAAAATGCAGGAGTTGACCAGTTAGGCTGTTTCAGATGTTGGATGTATTCAAAAATTCTTAAATAAAAACACTCCCCCACAAAGTCACTGTTATTCTGCTAAGCTTATGTAAAGTTAAGGAAGGAAGAGCTTTACCCTGTGTTCATTAAAATGTTAATTAATTAAAATTGTAACCAGAATTAGTGTTTTCTGTTTAGTGCAGGGAGGGGTCATTGTCCCAGACATGCCAAACATAAACCTAGTACTGCCTGATAAATTTATGAGTCAAATTATGTTTTTGGAGCCACACAGATTCCACTTGAATAAATGGAACTGCTTGAAGGTGTCAGATGTGACACATACCCTAACTGAGTAGAAATTATCACAGTGCTGTTTGTATGCCTTGAAAGCAAATATAGTTAAACTACTGCAGGTAGCTCAAACTTTCTGATTACATCTTTTTATTCTCTTACTAAAGAATCAATAAGATGCATCAATAAGGTATTGGCAGCATCAGAGCCCACCTTCAGTCTACAGTAAACACCCGGTCTCATGACCTCCCCAATGCCTTTCATTGTGAAACCTGTAAAACACTGAATATCTTTTTCTTCTGGTGAAGTTAACAGAACATCACCTCGCTTTTCTCAAGTCGTCCAGGTCGTTTGCCCAGAGATAACAGAAGTCAAAATTGAAGAGTTCTGCTGTATGCAGCTTTTCCACAGGCAATTTCATCATCTCCTTTCCACTCTCTTTAAACTTTGATGTAGCCCAGGCCTCTCCTGATTTGGAACATCTGCCCTGTTGTACTTAAAACACCTACCTCAGCTTTAGTGTTAGGTAAAGCAGCCTTTGCATAACAGGTAAATCAACTTATAAAACAGTTTTGAGTTCCCAGAGGAGAGAATACTCCACAGAAATATAAAACTTTTAAAGCTTTTTGTGTGTCTTCTTGGAGTAATTTGCACCTACTTTTAAAGCTTTTTGTGTGTCTTCTTGGAGTAATTTGCACCTTAGGTGAAACATGTGGCATTATCTTTAGTGCTTTGTAAATCACTTGTTGCTACAGGAGTAACTGTTTGCTCTGGGTGGGCTCGGTGGAATTGCATTGATTGAAAGAATGCAGAAGATTTTTTACTCAGCAAACTGAAGTTTCACTGTGAAGGAAACTTAACCCTATGGAGAGGATGAAAAGCCCTCTGAAAGTTCACAGTCCTTAGATTGTGGGATGCTGTGATTAATTTCTTGAAGAGCCACGTTCTAGTTGAGCATTTCCCAAGCTGTGGTACTCACACAATTTGTGGTATGCAAACTATTCTGAAGTGATGCAAAACTGCCTGCTTCCACCTTACACTTGAGGAGAACTGGCAGCTCGATCTCCCAGCACAGGATTAAGGCACAGGGCATGGTTCAAAAGCCTACTTTGTCAGGACAGAGGGGAACTGATGGGAAAAGAGGTGATTTAGGACCAAAATAAATTTTCCGGGGGTAGTGGACATTAGGGTAGAGAGGTGTGTGAGGATGTGCTAATTTAGAGAATCAGGAGTCATGTCCATACAATCATGGAAGGTGAAGGTGTTGCCACCACAGCTCACGGGTGGAGTTGTACCTGAACAGATTAAATTCAGGATTATCTGCTGTAGAAGATTGGTTTATTTCCCACATAGGAATTTGTGTACACACCCAGATTTTTCTCAGCAGCTGCTCCATTCACTACCACCACACAAATAAATACCTACTTCTAGAGTGCTGTTGAAAATATTTCATTATCTAATTTCCCAAACCACAGAATTTTTTTTTTGTTTGTGTACCTAGTATGTTCAAATTTTAAAAGACAAGATCAAAATATGGAAGTAATAAAAGCTGTTAAGTTTCTTTACCTGATCTAGTTTATCCAGATAACATTTTGGAGCACAGTGCAACACCTCCAGTCTTGTGTGGGTTTTTTCCCAGTGGTAAGAAAACTTCCTGAGAGCATTACCAGCTGAACTGAAAGGAATTCCCTGTAAATAATAAATACGGGTCAGAATCAAAAAATACACAGCAAATATATTTGAAGTTTAATTTTTAGTATTTCAAGATGGTTTGAAAACAGGGCTTTTTTAACACTGGTTAACGAGTCAGGCAGCCTCCTGGCACAGTCCTGGCCCTGGATGGTGTTCGAGGCTCTTTGATACTCAAGTCAACAGCTTATTATCTACTTCAGTATTGATGTTTCATGTAAGTTAAAATGTTGTGGGGAGAGGGTGGGGTGGGTGAGGAAACAATATTCCAGTGAGGAATGGAAGTGGCTTGCCTTCCCTAGCTCCTGGCTCTGATACTGAGACAGGCTTATAGCTCCATTTGCAGAATTAATTTCTCTCTCTTCCAAACTCCTACTCTAGTAATTGTGATATTGGGGTTCTGTCACTTTGAAATGCTCTGACAGTTGCTTTGAGACCCAGGGCTCTGCTGTGCTGCACTTCACTGACTGCAGAACCCACCACATTGCTCTGACAGAGCTTTTGCTTTAAACAAGGCTCACAGCTGAAGCTGTGCCTCCAGGTGAAGCCCGAGACCAAACTGGATTCAAACATAATTTGAAGACAAACCACTGACGCGTTTTTAAACTCTTCATTGCAAAGAAGTGTGTTGCTAGTATTCCCTAGCAGCATCTGATCTGCTGGATTAAAACCATGTGATGTGAAGCTGTTTTCAGTGGGATTGTGTACTTCTCATTCAGAATCAATTCTTATCCAGAACTTTAATAAGGGTGTGTCTCTTTAATAAATTTAGACTGATAATGGTGCACGCAATATAAAAACTTAAAAGACTTCAACTGAAATCAGTATTAAGCAATTTTGCATCAAAACACCACCCACCTACTTTCTATAAATTGGTCACAGGTCTATGTAGCAAATGACATTTTGGTCATTGTTTCTTCCCAAGGGCTTATAATGATTAAGATCTGATTTAGACTGCTTGGGGTGTGAGGGAGAGCAGCAGTATTGTTCAAGCTTTGATTCCTTTTGCCTCTCACCACACATAGTATTTTTTTCCTTTCCATTTGTCTCCCTCCCCATGCAATGAACTCTTTGCTGAACACAGGAAACAGCCTGGTTAAATCACAAGTGTTTCTCCTGGTAACATTGCTTTCTGTTTGTTCTTTTTCCAAAACCAAATGCATTTAAAACAAATTGCATCTCACTTCTGACTGAAACACGTTCAAGTGGATGAACACTGGACAATTATACAAGTTTTGGACCTAAGGTGAATAATTCTAGCCAACCAAAATTAAGGAGAGGTTTAGCTACACTGGCTTAATTGCCAGTGCTCATACTTGCCCAGGAAAAAATTAGTATCCTTCTTCTGAAAACTGTTTGCCAAGTCCTCAGTAAACTTTGGATTTCTTGTTCAGGGATTGGAAAAAAACCCCTTATTTTGAGAAGTGCTGAACCTGGAATGCATTAGCAAACCATGATACCAGCCAGGTTCTGACTGACTGTCAAATTGTGGTATCTACTGGGGGGTTTAGACTTACTTGAACTCTTTGGTTGAACTCTCCAGATATTTTCTATGTGTATTAATTTGTCCTACATTTGTATTGCTTTCAAAAGGCTGAGGGCTGGGATAACCAGTTGTACAAACTGCACTTGTGCAAATGCAATTAAAGATGGTCTCTGTGGGTTATTCAGAATTGCTGCTGCACTCCCTTGGCACACTTGGGGTACATGTTCTCCCAGGGACCACTGCTCCAGCAGTGCTGGGAAGTGTTGGATACTGGCTTGGAAAAGGGTGCCATCTACTGAACTGTTGGCACCACTTCTTACAATTCTTACAGGTTCTGTGTGGTTTTCAGCTCTGCACAGTTTCTGTGGTACCATCATAACACAAGACAGTCTGATTGATTGCAGTCAAAGCAATAATCTAAAATAAAGACTGACAAGTCAGGGTATAGCCAAGTAAGGTTTTAAAAAGTTACCTCTGCTTTTTTATCAGAGCCCTAAGTATTAATAGAAATTGAAAGTCATCCAAGAAGTGCTGAAGAATCTGAGAGGGAATTATATTTTCTCTTACTTTTAGGGATGCCTGAAAGCCAGGGGAAAGATGGCAAAAGCTCCAGCAGCAACAACAATTCCAGCACTGGAAATTCAGGTGCTTCCTTCGGACAGGTCAGTTCCCTTTGCCCAGGAGGGAAATAGAAGTTTTATGCTCACGCTTCTGGAAATCTGCCCTGCACGTTCATTCATTTTAAACTTGGACACAGTGAGGTTGGAATCATGCTACACCTAATTGTGTATTACATTTTTCATCCATGATGGTCTTGGCATGCCTCGAGTTTATAATATATTGCTGTGGATTCTTCTCTGAAGGTTTTTAAGTCTCAAACGTGGGTCTTGTTTTATTCTCTCTTATTCTCAGATGGCCTGGATCATACTTGCACACATTCTCAGTACTGATTCAGAAAAGCCAACTACTTTCAGCAACAAAATAATTATTTTTTAAAAATTGCAAAATAATTCAGAAAAAAGAAAAATCTTATCTGGACTGAACAGAGGTTTTGGTGGTGAATTCTCTGCTCCATCATAGGCATTTATATGTAGTTCCTGAACATGGCACAGGCATGTGCATCCTCCCTTTTTCCTTATGCTTTTTGGTTACAGGCTTGCATTCTGGAATCAGAAAAAGGCAAAGTTATTCCTTTAAGTTTAAATAGAAC
This sequence comes from Pachyramphus minor, assembly GCA_013397135.1. Lineage (NCBI taxonomy): Eukaryota > Metazoa > Chordata > Aves > Passeriformes > Tyrannidae > Pachyramphus > Pachyramphus minor. Next base: position 79,156 of record VYXB01005626.1, read on the forward strand.
CAAATACAAATTAGAGAGGTTTGGCAGGGGTTGGAACTTATATGACACACACACACTCTAAGATTCTGTCATCTGCTGAACTGTTAGAGCAGCCAATACATTCATACACAGTACTTATGATTTAGGTGGTAAAACCTCTGTTCTGTCCCACATCAGAGCAGAGCAACACAAGCTTTTGAGTGCTCAAATCCTTAAAGATATATTTAGGATTCGCTACATTTTTTAAATTGCATTTCCGCTAAGACAAGCCTGAAGTTAACAATGCTTAAGAAACATAAAGAAATTATGTTAGGAGAGTAAGATTTGTCTTACCATTGTTTTTGTCAACAGTATCACTTCACAGCCAGTGAATACCAAGCCATCCAGGATGCTCTTCGTCAGAGACTGGGTCCAGATTATATCAGCAGTCGGCAGGCTGGAGGAGGACAAAAGGTAGGAACACCCATGCACAGATGTTTCTACTCCATTGGCTGTGTTTTACCATCTTTAGTGTCCCTTAGCTCTGCCTTCCATTGATTAAGCTGTATTTGTTGTTATATTAACCTCCATCACAGTTGCTGGAAGAGAGTGAACCTACAGCAGCACCACCATCCTTTTATTCCCATGACCTCAACCTTGACCTTAGCCAGGTTTCCTCAGTGTGAGGTGATACGTGTAATCCCTCTTTAAAATAAAGTGTGTAGAGATGTGTGCACAGGTGCACGTGTTTATATGCATGTTTATGTATTTATGCTTTTCTTTTCAGGTCTGTTACATTGAGGGTCACAAGGTCATCAGTCTGGCCAACGAGATGTTTGGCTTCAATGGCTGGGCTCATTCAGTCACTCAGCAGAACGTTGGTGAGCATCTCTTGAGGGCAAAGAAATCTTCCCTCCTTCTTGTTTCCCTGTGAAGGAAAAGTGACTCAGATAAGGGCCAGGGTATCTATCCTGGAACTTGATCACTTCAAACAACCTGGAGAGAGGCATGTACAATTTCCAGGTGCCTTAACAGTTAGTAAAAATGAGAGAAATTAAATAATAATGGAGCTTCTATTTTCTTTTTACATGTCATAGTCATTACTCTTAAGAGTGTTTATGATTATTCTTGAGGTATTCTAATCAAGTCTCTGATCTCTATGGGAACACTCAGTCAAGAGTAATTACAATTAAACTATTTAACACCCAGCAGTCCTCAGCAAGCTTTCATACTCACCTGTAATTTTTATATTCTAACCAGATCATATTCTCAGTTAATATTCCCCTAATCTTCAGGGACCCATCTTTTTCTGCAGACTCCTCTTCTAGCTAATACCTAGTACTGAGATTTTTATAATAGAAAGCTTTAGAAAAAATTTTCAACTCTAATTTGGTGTTCAGGTGATGTTAAAGCTTCAGCCTCTTCCATCCCAATAGCTGAAATAGTACCTACCAGAGAAGTGTTGTCCTTGTTTGCAGATCTGCTGTCCTTATGCTAAAGGCTGCTTGTTGAAGTAGGTCAAAGTAGCTCCTTAAAAATACCTTCTTGCTTCTCCCCACCTTCAGAAATCTTTTCTTAACTCAGGCTGGTAGATTCTAGAAATAGAATAACTTACTTCATTGCTTTCCGTCTATTCTGCACCACTTTTTTTTTTTCTTCCTTTTAGTCAAGAAAGGACTGACATCCTTCAAACTCCTACCTTTTTCAAATAATGCCATAACAATTAAGTCTTTAAAAATTCAGAACAAGAAGATTCTGTAATATTTTAAATTCCTGGGTAGAAAAAGGGGGCTTGCACCTTCAGCAGGATTACAAAACAATTACACAAATAGACCAGATGAGTACAGAAGGGCTCTTGGACTCCAGAACAGTTACTTGAACTCCAAATTTCATTTCAGACACGTGTCACATTTCTATTAGACTTGCAAGACTGCAAACTACAGTGCTCTATGTGTATTATTTAACATTGCTTTTGGTGTGAAGTAAGGTGCTTTAGAGATTATGATTGAGAGTTGTATTGCAACCTGTTCAGCTCTTCAGGCATTCTGCCCTGGATAAAACATTTGTGCAAATTTTACAAACTGGAAACTTCTGGTATACAGTAGAAAAGAAACTACTTGTCTAGACTACAGTTTCTTTTTCATTGTTGTTTTTATGAATTAACCCTTCAAATCTCTCCTTCCAGCTGAAAAAATTGTTATTCTTTGAACATTTAGGATACACATATGAATGATAAGTAACAATTGTAACCCTTTCTTCTTTCATATGTCAGCATTCTCAGACTGCAGTTAGTATTTTCTAAGCCATGCTCTATTTTACAGAAGATGATGCAGTATCTTAAGAACATTCAGCAAGTATGGTACAGGTTTATGAACGTCCTTAAAGGAAACAAACTAAATGTGCACCAGAAGCCCTTTGTATTATTTAGGATGTTGCTTTTCCCTCCCCCAGACTTTGTTGACCTCAACAACGGCAGGTTCTATGTGGGTGTCTGTGCCTTTGTCAAAGTTCAGCTTAAGGTAAGTGGATTTTTTTTGTTTGCTCTGTCTGTAGTTGAGCAGTTGCCAGAAGCTGGGAATGAAAGGTCTTGCACAGGTCAGACTGTGGTCCTGCAGTGCTGTACTGCAGCAGGAAAACCTAGTGCTGTCCAAAACATGGACACTGCTATAGAACAACCAGCTAAGAGCAAGTGGTCAGGCTTAGGAAAGCACAGCACCTAACAGCAAGTGCTGTATGTGTAGGATTTCCCTTCTACTTACTTAAAATTTTACTGCAGGACGGGTCATACCATGAAGATGTGGGATACGGGGTCAGCGAAGGCCTAAAGTCCAAGGCCTTATCCTTAGAAAAGGCAAGAAAGGAGGCAGTAACAGATGGACTGAAGAGGGCACTCAAGTAAGTGAAGATCAGGACTGGTACATTTTCAGAAGTTACGTGAGAATGAAGTGTTATTTTTCAGTCACAGTGAGCTCTCTTGTTTCTCAGGTGCTTTGGGAATGCTCTTGGGAACTGCATCCTAGACAAGGACTACCTACGAGCCGTGAATAAGCTTCCACGTCAGGTGCAGTACACGGGCTGTTAGAGCAGGGACTGCAAAACATCCCCTGCTCCTGGTCCTGGATATTGTAAAGATTATAAATAGTGATATCAGTGCATCTCATTCCTGAACCTTACCAGCCTGGAGACCAACAGCCTTTGTAACAAACAGTTCCCACAAACCAGCAGGCAGAATTCTTCCCTGACATTTTACCACAAACACTCCAAATTTTGACTCCTTGCAGCAGGCAAGTTTGCTGTGGAGAAGAAAGTATCCAACTCAGAATATCGTGTGACGTTTATGGCCATGTTGTCTAAATCTCTCTGTTTAATGCCAAAATCCATGCATTAACCAAACTGGCTCCTTCCCAAAATAGCACTGCAGACTATTAGGTACCTCTGTGATAGGAAGGGTGAACTAAACTGTTTAGACTGGACCCATGACAACAGCTGTTGCCAGTCAGTTCAGGGTTTTACCACAGAACAGCAAAACAGGTAACACTGTTCTGTTTTGGTACACAAGAAGTGTACAAATGGCCCTGCAAGTGTCCTCTGCCTCACTTCAAATTGTGCTGATAGCTGAGTTTTGCAACTGAATTATTCCTCTCCTTCATACTGGCCTTGGCTGTTGGAGGATGAGGAATAACATTAGGAAGATCTACACTCTTATTTATTTGTGTTAAAACACCTGATATGATACTACTGGCAAGCTGGCTCTTCAATGTGTGAAGAATTACCATGTACAACTGATGTGTACTTGAACTATGGTTCTTACCCTTCACAAACAACAAAAAACCACATTACATCTTGCTTTGCTTTTTGGACTCCTCACTTCCTCATGTTTCAGTTTGCAAGGAAAAAGAGCTGCAGTTACTTTACACTTGTGAAACACCAGGTCAGTGAACCTTCTGAGGTAACCAGCACAGTGGAGAAATGCCTCTTCCGGAGATCTTTGGTCCAGAGGGACATACAATAAATGGTGATGTCCATCTTCACCAGTGACAACCATTCTGTAACCCTCTTCTGTGTGCTGTGACATAACAGTCTTCATAGTATCCAAGTTGTCCTGGCTGTTCCTGAGGTGGCAGCTCAGTAAAAAACATGGATTTTGCCAGCTCCAGCTGGGGGCAGGAGGCTTCTAGGCCATGACCTACCTTGTGGATTGAGGAAAAATGAAGCCTTTTACAACTGCTAATCCGTGGAGTTTCATACTAAGCAGAGTTTTCTCTGCTTTGCCATTGTCTTGCCACAAATTTGTAAAATCACAGAGCCAGAACACCCCAGGAATAAATAAACAGGAATGGTGTAGCTTCCTCAGAGGCCTCATGGTTGCAGAACTGAGTCAAGGTTTGCTGTGCCCTTTAACACAAGTGTGAAAACAGAACTGGTAGAGCTGACAGACTCAGCAACAGCCTCATGGGAGTCTCTGAGAAGCTGTAAAATTGATCACCTCTTCTTGTTTGCAGAGCACAGTGTGGGGAGACAGGGGCTACCTGCCCTGAAGCACCAAGGGATTAAACTACCACAGAGTCACATGAATTTGTTGATTAACTAACTGAATTACTGTGTACTGAAAAAGCATTTCAGTTTTCTAACTTACTGTTTGATTTGGAGCAAACAAAATATGTTTTTAACAGCCTGTATGGAAACAACCTGTGCTTATTTCATTAATTTGATGATGGAAATTTCTGAACATTTTCTTTTTTTTTTTTTCCTCTCCTTTATTAGGTACCCCCTGAGTTAAATTTGGTCAAAGCTAAAATACAGGACTATGAGCCCGAAATAGAGAAAGCAAGATACACCAGCTATTTGGAAAGGCAGAACACAGCAGGGAGACAGCCCTGTGAGGTGGCATCTCACTGTGAGCCTGGTCAGACAGAGGCTGCTGTAGATCAGAAACAGCCCAATGGTCCCAGGTGAGACTGTTATTATACATTTATTTTATAAGCTGCATTGGAAGGTACCATACCTCTTGGAACACATGGACAGCCCAGTCCCAAAGATGCCATAAACCACTAGTTCAGTGCATTTTCTCTACTGTTATTTCTTGATGAATTTTTTCTTCAGAAAATGTAGTTGCTGAAATCCTGTTTGACTTTGTGCTTGCCCGGGGGGAAGGGGCAGGAACACAGATTCCTTGGCCGTGGAGTGCGATGCCACTTACCAGCGGAAACTGCGGCAGAAGCAGCTACAGCAACAGTTCCGGGAACAGATGGAGAAAAAGCGGCAGGTTCCAGCAGTTACTCCCAACAGCAAACAGGGTAAGACATGGCATTAAAAACTGGCAGTTCCCCGGATAGCTGCTGGCAGCCACACCTCACCCTCAGCACAGGAGCCTGACCAGCTTCAGGTGCTTTTGTACTGAGATCCCAACACACCTTTGAGCCCAAAGGAAGGAGAATTATCATCCTTTCCCCTTCCTGTTCTTAAAGTGGCAGGAGTATCAGCTCTAAGCCAGCATCATTAAAACTGCGATTTTCCAGGCAGCCTAAAGCTGTTGTCAGCACCATTAACCTGCTGCACCCGAGCTGAGGCTGCAGGCAAATATTAGCCACTGACATTCCCCACTCATGGGGAATTCTGGAACCTGGAGGTGGGAGAAGCAGGCTAAAAAGAACCATGTTAAAGGAGCACAGTTGCTCTTGTCAGACATCATCAGGTACAGAATCTTACTGTTTTATATCCTGCCACCAAGTCATAACCAGCTCTAGGAAAAAAGAGCATACCTGGTGCAGCTGCTGGTTATCATTTCAGACTCGTGCTCAGACTTGAGCAAAGGGTTCTTCTGTATTTCTGATATTAATCTCTTCTTGTGTTACCTCCTTCCAGCCACACCTGATCCTCCCATAAAGCACAGCACTCCAGCAGCAGTACAACAGGAGCTAGCAATAGAAGAGGAGTTCTTTGCAGGTCAGCCAAAAAGTGATAAAAGTGTTAAATCATTAGTATTTAAATCAGCTCTTCAAAATATAGTGAGAGGTAAAAGTTCTGAAGAACTGGAATAACAGAGGAGTAAGTATGAGTCTGATCTTAACAATACAAACTTTGCTGGAGTGGCAGGGAGATGATGTCCATCACTATGAGGGGTCTCCCACTTAGGCTCTTGTGTAGAATTGTTATATCTATTTGGTAATCCCTCTTCTTGAGGTGATACTGCACAGAAACAGATCTTTGCAGGTGGGGTGGGTGTCCTTTCCTAATATAACTGTGGCTTTTTTTGTCACACTTACACCATGCTGCCTGGACGCTGCTTAAGTCCAGAGCCCAAGGGGCAGGACCATTTCCCTGCTGTGCACTGACATAAAAGATGCTTTACAGATTAAATTTTATAGCAGCCACCGCTCATAGGAAAAGTGTGCTGATCCTGGAGTTACTGTTGTTCCTGTATTACAACGCTGTCGTCACGGATCATTTTCTCATTCGTTCCAGATGATCCTGAACTCTGGGACATTTCCTTAGAGAGCACTGATCTAAAGGTAACAGGTCCCCAAATGGCAGACCCGTCATCAGCTGGACACCAGACACCTAAAACGACCCCTGGACATCACCCGACGAGGACCCGCAACAGGACACCTCACAGGACGAACCACCACAAAGCCTCTGCCAGACTTGCACAGCTGCAGCCACCTGCTACAGTCACGAGCAACAGCAGCGCCAGCCCAGGTAGGTGCTGCCAAAAAGTGACTGAGTTCTGTCCTAACGATGGCTCTTGGCTTCAAAAGCAGCACTGTTAGATTAGTGACGGGGAGTGGGAGAAACGTTCCTCTGTGGCATTAAGAAACTGCAGGGGCTGTGACAGTGGGCTCAGGGAACTGGTTTTTTCTGTCCTACCAAGGAAGAATTGAGGAGTGCTTTTAGAAGCAGGAAAAAAAAGCATTAAGAAACTTCCCTGTCTCGCTCTCTCCCTGTTTGGCAGCGTGCAGCCCCCTCAGGAGAAGTCAGAGCTTGAAGAAGAGGAGACTGGAACCCACGTAAGGCACCCCGTGGTATCCGCACCTCCATCACAGGACTGCAGTTGGCTTTCCAAATTATGTCAAATGGACTTTGCTGTGTGTTATGGCGAAACACCAGAGAAGAGTTTTGTACAGCCAGCAAGAACTTCATGTACTTTTAGGTTATTACGTATTTCAGATGCCTTTTTCTATAAACAAGCAATCATTTGTGCCTCTGCAGCACTGGTGGACGGTACGTGTAATTTGCCTGAAACAGGAACAGAATGAATTGTTAAAAATGAGATGCAATTAATGGCTTCTCTCTCTCTCCCTCAGTGCTACATTTCAGCACAGAGGAAAGAGATTTTTAGTGAAAGGGCGAGCAGGTGGGTTATGGTCAGAGGACAGAACAACCAACCTGTGGCTGCCCATCGGCGAGGCTGAGGGTGTGACGCTGTGGCCACATCTGAGGTGCAGCCCAGCCTTTTCCCTGTGGCTGCACAAACAGAGTCAGAGCCCATCACTCTTCCTCAGCCTGTTCCTCAGCCATCCCAGGGAGCAGCACCTCCACTGCCAGCCCTGCCTGTGGCACAGGGCAGGAGCACACCAGGAATGCTGCCCACACTGTGTGGCATCGCAGACAGTGTTTGCTCGGATCCTTTATGAAATGAATGGGGGCTGCACTTCTGTTTTTAAATAAGCTTTCAACCCTTCTCAATACAGAAATAAATACAGGAATTTTAAAACAAACCAGGCTTGGAGCTGATTGTGTCTCTGTGCCCTTCCCACCTTTACAACTCACTCCCTGTTTGGCAGCCTCAAAGGAGTTAACACATTCCGACTGGAAGCTAAAGAGGAACCACGTGTCTGCACAGCCTCACTTTTACTTTAGGATGGGCAAACAGAAAATCTCACAGGGTTTAAAAGTTAGAGCAAAGCCAACAGCTGTTCCTTCTAGTAAGAAGGTCGAAGGAAGAATTTTTAAGCACTATCAGAATAATACGTATCCATTTGGAGCAGCTCCACGCTGTAAAGGGAAGAGTTCTGCTGGGCTGAACTACTTGTTCTTCTCCTCTGCAGTGAAGTGGTTCAGCTGCAGCTCCACCACCACATCAGGGTTCAGGCACCTGTGCTGGCAGTACTGCTCCTGGCAGGGTGATTTCACCTTCCCCAGGTATTCAGGAGGGGAGCCTGGTACTGCAATTCCCACCTGCAGTGCTGGAGGTAAAGGGGATGATACTGTATGACTGGAATTTACAGCTGGACCAGGAAAATTTACATAAACCCTGGGATTAGTCCAACCCTGACATCTACATCAGGCTTGGAACAGGACCCTATTCCTGTGCTTTGCCATCACTGCTCTGTCTAAATGTTTTAAACACATTCAAAATATCCAACATTTATTCCTGTTCCTCCTACACTGCCTTAACCACTTAATCAGTCGTTTTTCCTTAAAAGATCCTCTACTATCCACTTACCTCCTCAATAGGACAAGGAACAGCATGGAAAGACAGGACAAGCTGTAATGAATGGTAATAGATTATATCTAAAAACAGTTTCACATTTCACCGTACTCATTTCTTGCCAATTCAGTGCTGCCTTCGGAACAGCTCAGGGAAGAAACACATTCCACATGTTTGAGTCATGCACTCGCTGTTGAAACCATATACCTGCTAGGAAGAAAGGGAATGTGCAGACATTCAGAATTACTGAACTCAAAGCCGCTCCACGCTGTTACAATGAAAAACATTCAGAAGTCTCATACAAACGTAACTGCCTCAGCTCTCTTGACTGAAATAGTGCCAAGGTAGCTGTGCCTCCTCTAAGAGAGATCATCTCAAGGAGCCTCTCGGGGATTGGTCCCTTTGAAAAGGGCAGGAAAACTTATACTTGGAGCTTTTTTCCCTTGGAGGCCTTGTGCAGCATGACTCATAACAGAAGCTGCTCTTAAAATGGAAAGAAATGCAGCAGCAATTAGTGTTTAGAAAGACCAAATTCCTGCAAGTCTATAGTTGAGAATGACCCTGTAAAGTAGTTCCACAAATCTGAGGATTGAATTCCTGTTATACAGCTCAGGGAGTTCCTTCTCCCCAGCCCCACAGGTGCACATCCCTGCTCTCATCCACCCCAGAGCAGAGGGCAGGGGAGGCAGCAGAGTGAGAGCCCCTGGGAAGGACTCTTCCCCCAAGCCTTGCAGCACCTCCTGCTCTTGCTCCACTGCCAAAACCAAGCACAGGACATCACCAGCTCCGCTCCCTCCACATGTGCTTCCAACAGGGAGAGCCCCCAAGTTCTTGTCTGTCACAGCTGAGTGTGTTTGGCAAGTCTGTGACAGTCCCAGCCATAAAGGCAGTCCCACAGCTGATCCATTACCCTGCACAGCTTCTCCCTCCCCCTCCCTCAGGCTACTCCTCTCCTAAAGATTCATTCTATGAATTATTCCTTGTAGTACCTTCTTTTGGAGTATCCTGTTAAAGGCCAAAGGCTCACAACTGCTCACTGCTTTCGAGAAGGGTCTCATTAAATTGGGTTTCTTGTACTTTCCTGTGACAAAACTGATAAACGGGGTAACACTTCCACCACTGGGAGGAAGAACCTGCTGTTCAACAAGAAATCCCACAGCTTAACAAAAGCAGGTTTGGTTTATTTGAGTGTATTCATTCAGTCTACAAAGGTGACAAACTGGAGCACAGGGCACAGTGGTACGAGAAGCGCAGCGCCTGGGTTTAGTGCAAAACATACGACTAACTACGGCCAGGGAAGCCCAAAGTTTCAATTAATTTTATTTTTTTTTATTTTTATTTTTTACAGTGTACATTGTTAAATAATGTAAAGAAAACGCTTGTAATTCAGAAACAGATTTTATGTGGAAAAAGATACTCAAAGTGTAATATTAAACAAAATAATTTAACAGTTCAGTAGCATTAGTTTATTCCTCTAGACTTCAGTTATTCATCCACAGGAGGAGAGGGAGGGAGGAGAAAAAAAAAAACAAAATCAGTGGTAAATGAAACCAGTTTTTGCATAACATTAAGTGAAAAAACGACCTCAAAACTTTTTAGATCAAATTTAAATAACCACGTGCTGCATCCAGCTGACCAGTTCCTCTGCCATGAATATTCCCCTTGTCTCATTACTGCCTCAGGTTTGTCACCGCTCCTGTTTCCACTGACCATGCCCAAGAGACTGCTCTGCATCCACCCATCCCTGCAGATGGAGGAGCAGGCGTTCCCGTTCCGCCTCAGCCACCGGGACCCTGCTCTGCCCCCTTCCAACACACCCCTCGAGCCTCATCTCTCTCCCCCTCCAGCTCCAGCCTGCACCTGCTACACAGAACCAACACTGGCCTCAGGGCCCGGAGCAGCTCCTCTCCAGCCTGGCCCTGCTGCCAAAACAAGCGACAGGAATGGAACGGATCTCACACGTTTCTTTGTAGAAGTGAGAACATCCACAGACACAAAAACTCCCCAATAAGGCTCTGGGGCGGAACAGCACTCCCAGAAAACAATGTGGGCAAGTAACACCCCTGTGATGCACCAGCTTCCAGGACACTGGCGAGCTGCTCCCAAGCATGGGAAAGCAGAACTCTGATCCTTCACAGCTTTTTGCAGCACTACATAAATACTGGCTGGTATTATTTTGACTTTGAAGAGGAAACCAGTATTTCTTAAATATGAAAAGGGAGAATGACCAAAGCAGAAGATACAGTACAGGTACTAAGAGGTGACAGGTGACAGATAGTGACAGTCCTGGTACCAGCTTGAAATTTGTTAAGAGTGAACAAAATTGTAAATCCTCCAAGACACACAGAGGAAACTTCTTGATGCCGGCTGTTTCAAGTACATCCATTGCCGGCAATGGACGTTGCACCAGGACAGTCTGTTCCTGGCTTAAATGAATTTTACAAAACAAAAAAAAAAGAAAATAAAATTTAAAAAAAAAAAAAACCAAACCAAAACAAACAAACAAAAAAAAAAGGTAAGAAAAGCAATCCCAGCAGACAAGCCCATGCCAACGAGCAATGGCACCTCTCCCTCAATCCACATCCTGACCAAACATCTTTACCACTTTGCAGGTGGAGTCAAACTGCATCTTAAGTTGGGCCTTTCCCAAAGATACACGTTCTCCCCATCCTCTCTCCGCTTCTGATCCAGACCTCCTGCCTCCACAGGCAATATTGGTTAGTCTCGTTTTAGTTTCACCCGCGACCCTCCATCCCTCCCCCACCTGGCCCCTGTCACACCAGCAACTTCAGATCTGCCCGCCTGGACAAGCCTCCCCGACACACAGAGCGTTGTTCCAACCCGCGGCCTCAATGACTTCCCCCTCCACACACCTGCTCCGAGCGGCACCGGGACCCGGAGCGTCCCGGGCGCTGGGTACAAACAAAGCCACCCCTCACTGAACTTGCCCCCTGCCCACCTGGGGTCTGCTGGGAAGATGACGCTAAACTGCAGAAGCAATAGAAGTCCAAGGCACTAAAATATCCAGCAAGCATACTGGGAGAACAGACAAGTATTCAAGTACATTAATTTATACAATTTTACATTCACATTTATTTATCTAATACAATGAAAATACAAAGGAAAAAGTTAAAGTGTCTCCAATAAGTATAAGGATATAGCTAGCTTTTTTTCCCATTTTTTTCTTTTTAACTTTTTTAACCCTCTATATTCCACTCATTTTTAAACTACTGTTGTCCAACAACATTTATATATCACAGTGTTTCCACATCAAAACTGATGGTAAGTACATGTCCGCAGGGAACTTTTAAATTTATTTTTTTTTTAACAATTTAAATTGCTCTAATGCTGCAGTCAAAGCTGTTAATATCTTACTTAAAGCAGTAATGACCTATCAAGCACGGGCTGCACTGCAAGTCCATTTGTGTGCCCCATCTTTTCAGAGCCAGATACGATTGACCGGGGAGAGGGAGAGGAGGGGAATTTGGACAGCTTTTTTCCTGATCTTGGTTCTTCAGGGAGAGGCGAGAAGCATGCTAAAGCCTCATGCTAGGGTTCAGCTCTCCCACCTCAACACATGTGGATTCAGCTTCAAACCAGAGAAAAAATTTACAGCAAGACTGTATTAACTGACCCCATGACTCCTCTTCACAGCTCTCGTTCCACACAAGAGCAGGACCCCCTCGGTGAAAAGCACTGTCCCATCACAAGGATGCTGATCATCCTCCTCCCCCTTCCAAGTGTGTGGGGAAACCCCCTTTACAGAGAGTTGAGAGCAATGGTTGGAAAAGATAAATTCATTCCCAGTCTGGCAAGCTACCAGTTCATTGCAGCACTAGTAGTTGACACAGGGCCCCATCTCCCTCCCCACATCCTGTCCCGAGGTCTCTCCAGCACGGTCTCCGAGCAGGGCTAAGTGGTCCGCAGGTTGGAGCCGGGAGGGTTGCTGACCGACTTCTGCAAACTGCTGATGTTGAAGCTTTGCAAAGAGGCGGCACCTACGGGCTGGAACTGGCCGAGCGGTGGCTGCGCTGGGCCGCCCGCCCCGCTCCAGGGAGGGGGGAAAGACGCTGCTGGATAACCGTACGGCTGCGGAGGGCATATAGGCTTTGTGAAGGGACCTAAAGAGGTAGCTGATGCTGCAGGGATGGGCGTAGCACCCAGGGAAGATGTCATAGAGATACAGAGCTGACCTGGTGCCGAGAATTTTCTTGCCATTCCAGGGGCCTGAAAGAAAACCCAGCCACCGAGAGAAGTTACGTAACTGTGCTTAAAAACCGCCCCTCGGTCCACAGGCCGTTCCCAGCGGGTGTTTGCAAGGACAAGCCACGGCCCCCTCCTCTTCAGTTACCCCCTTCCCTTCCAGAGCAGGCACAGAAAGAGCCAGCTCAGTTTCCCAGAGCACAGCAGCTGTGCTCCAGCCGTTTTTGACACCACAGTGAGACAGCAACAACCCCACGGCTTCCCACCATAAACGCTCATGGATCACATCTTACCTCATAACTACTGTGCCCTTTGCCAACTTTCTTGCCAGACAGGTTCATGGCATCCCGGGCCCAGTTATCAACCAGCTTGTGCAGGTCATCTGTGAAAGTCCCTTTCCGGCTCGAGGCGATAGCAGTGGGCTGAGTCTGGGGGGCTTGGCTGTTCACTGCAGCCCCGACTGTGTTAGTGCTGCTGGTCCCTACAAATACAAAAACCAGGAATCAAAACTAAGGTTAAAGGCCATCTCCCTCTAGTGCATGAAACAACTGTGGTAATGGTACACCAATAGAGAGCCAGTTAAAATGCCATGCAGATTAATTCTAGGATTCGATTCCAGGACACACTGAAGTGGGAACTACAAGGACTCCTACAGGCATTTTCTCAGATTGAGAGTATTTCATAGACATGTTTACTTTGCAAGAAGTGCTGCAAGTGGTCATCTTATGAGGGGAATGGTAGCAGCCTACAGGTCTTTGTAGAAGAAAAAGGACATTAGATTTCAGCACTGAATGACAGTACCTGAAGCACATCGCTCTCAAATCCTAAACCTTTTAATTGTCGCAACCACTGTTGGCACAGGTCAATGCCACCTTGGGGGACAACACTGGATGCTGAATAAGGAGCAGTAAAATCAGCATTGCCAGCTGCTCTGTAGCAAATTATCTCCACTTTGTAAAACGAAGAGAAAAATTCACCCAGTTTACACACACAAAAAAGAGAGACAGAGAAAGAAACAGCAACTGTTGTTTCCAACAGCTGCCATACTTATGTTCTTGAGGATAACCAGATGGGGCTGTCTTCATCCACCAAACAGCCAGGATCAGCAGGGGAAGTCTGCACTGCATTAAATTTTGCTTTTTGCCTCTGAAAGCATTTTTTTGCCATTATGTTCAGATTTCCTATGTCAGAAGAATAAGCATTTCAGATGCAAACAACTAATACAGCTTAAAGAAGGCAGGAGTGAGAGCAGTTCCTCAGATAAGTTTGGACAAGTTTTTCTATTCACTGCAAGAACACAAAACCCCTTCAAATAAATACCAGGTTTTGGTTCTGCTGGAAAGCTTGCTGAATGTTATCCCGTGGGGAAAAAAAAGCAACCCAGAAGCTTTGTTTTGGATAGGCTCACTATGCTCCTCATAGTTATAAACAAACTGCACTCAAATTTCGTTTTTTTTAAAAGCAGACCTCGTAACAGGAATCAAAGAAATTGCATATTACCCAGGGTCCTAAATTCCCAACAATATTGCAAAGCATCCTCATTTACAGATGTGGAAGTGCTGGTTAACCACTAGGGCACACCCAACAGCAAAATCAGCATCAGCAGTGCTAAAGCCAGCACTGCTTGCAAGCACATGTCCTCACCTACTTGGTTCCTAAAGATCCTCAAGCATTTCTACTTGCTCCCTCTGGAGACTGCAGCTGGGAAATCCATGAAAACCTGAGTTTATGGCAGGCATTTCTGAGAGGAAAACTGATTTAAAAGTGGAGCACCAGAAATGCCAGCAATGAACATCACGTCTCTACTGCAAAGGCCAAATGACGGCGCCGCTGTCTCTTGCCTGACAGCTCCCTTCGTCTGCTCCACTTTCCCTGGCTATCAGCCACATTCCTTGCAATCACTGTATCAAAGAAAGAACTGGTTCCAAACCCCTGCAGGAATGTTTCGTATCGAGGAGTGAATTAGGAAGGTGACGTACTTACTATGCAGGACAAATAAACAAAGTGTTACTGCCTCTAGTAGTGCTGAGGAGGGAAGGATACGTATCCATCCCACCAGTCCCAGCTCAAGCACGGAAGTGGCTCCCAGTCTGGGTGCCCACAGGTGGGGCAGCAGTTGTTAGGGGCAGGCATGCAACACTACACACAGAAAGGGAAGAGTAAGATTCCCTGAGCAGGGAGTGTGGCTGCAGCACGGATGAAGAGCAGCAGGAACACACTGTAGGGTGTGAGGGAAGTCTGCAGTGAAGTAACAGGAACCTGAAGCATGCATCACGTGGAAAGGGCTCTGAATGCAATTAGTTAATAAGAGCAATGATGTGAAAGGTGAAATTAAAGACAAATGAGGCAAAAGCAAGAAAGTACTTGGGGGAGGGGGAACACTGCCAAAACCAGTAATCATCACGTTCCACCATGAGGGTTCATGCAGGGATTGACACACTTGCTCTCATCCTCTTCACGATGGCCAGCATCTGCTTTTGATATTTCCATTTCCACATTTTTCACACTGGATCCTGGCCTACACTGGAGAGCTTCCTCAGGCCACGGAAGGGAGAGAATTAATCAAAGCACATGCTACAGTGTGTTCAGCTGAAGACATAGAAGATCAGTTTGGAAAGTTTAATGTTTTCAAAAGAAATGGATTGGTTCAGTGTGAGAAAGGTGGGAGGCTGAGAGAGCTTTGTCTGCAAAAGTGATTTTGTTAGGAAGCTCCCATCTCAGGTCACAGACATACCAGGCTACAGCATCATAGCTGAACTGCACAATTACTAAAGCTCTCATGTATTGTCAATTTAAAAAAATGACTTCTCAGATATTTCCCATTTTAGCTCTGACACAGCCACTGCCTGCAGAAACTGCCATCCAGAAGAGTCTGAAAAGGAAGTGCTTCAACTTGTAGCATTCAATGGACACAACCCCCCACATTCCTGCTCGGTCACAGCAGCCGTCCCCAGTTCTGCTCTGACATGAAGGATCTCAAGTGAAACAGGCTCCTCTCTCTCCAGCCCACTACCTACAAATGCCTTCAGTCACCCCTTTTGTTCCCCCCTCCATAAACCACCAGTCAAAAGACACCTTTAAAACAGTCTTAAACGACATAAGCGCACACAGGCTTTTCTAAACATCTCTTGCTTTGGGAGACACACTGGAGATCTCTACTCTCTTACGCTTTTGAAATGTTGAAGGAGTGTCTGCAATTGGATCCATCACTGAGGTGACAAGCCCCATTAAATCCCAAACAAAGCAGCTGCTCTGAGGTACAACTCGAGGTACACATTACTGTGAGCAGCTGACCCTGACACTCAAGCCGCTCTTGTTAGCGATGAGCAGAGCTCCCCAGTGAAGGTGAGGTTCTGCCTGCCTCCATCAGGCTGCAAGGGCAGCAGCCTGACCATCCAATATACTAATGACAGAGTACACATCAGAGGGCATAACACAGACAGACAGATGCTGTGCTGGAGACAGAGTCAGGGACATAAGGCTTCAGTGACCAGGAAAAGCTGATGAATAGCTTTACAGTCAGCAATCGGAGATAACAGAAATAAGATAATTACTACAGAGCTGGTTGCAAGGACAGACTTTTTTCACCATCTTCCCTGAAGCACAAAGAGAGAGTAATTTGTTAAAGATAAGAGAAACAGTGAGAAACGTTTAGTATCAGGAAGCATTACAAAAAGCTTGGTGAGAAACAGAGAACACAGCACAGCAGGGCTCTTGCAGTCACTACTGGGACGTTATAGGAGAAACCCAAAGACTGGTCTGATGGTTTAATGGTACTTTCAGGAAGAAAAGAAGCCCAGCCTCCTATATTTATTCTTCATAATTCCCAAACTATAGTGAAGAATGTCAGGAGACATTAAGGCCACAACTGGTTCTTAACAGGAAAGGAAAAGCAAGTACATCTTCCATTTTTGTGAGGATGTAGGAAGCACTTTACAACTATCAAAGTTTGACCAGCTACATAAGAAAGATTTATTTGATAGGTCAAGTGCTTTTAGTTTGTCACCCTATTTTCTCAGATCCGTGAAAATAGTTCAGACATTCCCTGCCAAGCTGTACCACTCTGTTTCTCCAGCTGCACAGTTAAAAGCATCAATCACTGCACTGTTTCCTCAAACCATTGATTCTAACCCAGCATCTTCTCCAGTTGTCACTCTCCACAGCAGTCTGCAACAGCATTTCAAGGACAAGACTCCAGGAAACAAGCAACCTGCTGTAAGCCAAGTGCCAGGCCAAGCTGCACCATGCCAAGTATTACCTGCTTTTACAGGACAGCTACAACACTCTTTTCAACAGGAACCTGTTTCCATCAGCACCAGTCCCAAAAGTGGGAGATACACATGCCAAAGTACTGTTCTAGCTAAATGGCAGTCAATTTGCAGTCAAGGCCTTGTAAGTAAATTATATTCTCATATATTCAATTTGTTGCCAATTCTAGAAACAGACTGGCTGTTTTTTATATTCCCAACCCAAAAAGAGGACAGGCCAGGCTACAGATAATTTTTAGAAATTAGCTTTGGTAAGAATTTAACTTCTTCCAAGAAAGAAACCATAAATTTTGACACTGCAGATGTCAGGGCACATCTGCACACTAACATACCAAGCAAAAACATTTAAAGCTGCTCAATTCGAAAAATTTACCATTGGTGCTTAAATCCCAAATCCAATGAAGGGGCATAGAATTATCATCATAAAATTGAACAGCTAGGAAGAAGCTTCCCCCTGCCTCTGACTCCCTCCCTTTCTCAAGAGGATGGAGCTGGTTGCATTGCAGCTGTCTCTGCAGAAGGCCAGGCCCAGTTCCCACACACAGCTCTGGCTCAGCTGTGCCACTGCCGGCCGCAGCGAGACAGATGATGCAGATGTGCGGTACTGCCATGCAGACTGAAGGTCTCTTCACAGCACTTAAAGCTTCCTCATATCAAGTCATTCCAGAGGGTGGGAAACAAATGTCGGGCATTTAAAGGGTCCAGACTGCAGAAGCAGCACAGGAGATGTTGCAGCACTCCCAATGAAAAGCATCACATCAGCAGCTCAAGCGTATTGTTATTTCAGCCACATCAGAAGTTTGAGGCTCTCTTGTAAGTCTGGCCTAACATAAGTACAAATGAAAGGATTCTGAAAAGAGCTGCAAGGTAACTCATGGAACAGAATGTCTGAAGATATCTATTTAAATATATGTCTGTCTATTTACCCACTTTTACTGCTGTTTGTTGCACATTCAATATATGTCCAATTCCCAGTAAAAACTTCTAAACATGTAAGGATCTTTTGAGTTTGCCTGGAAATATCCTCTAACCATTTTTAAAACCCTCAGCGCTTCCAGCCTTAGTTATCCATCTGCTGATGATCATAAGAAGTCACTACTAACTGCCTACAGGTGGCATCAACGCTCTGCACTGTCATCAGCACCAGTGCCGAGGACACGCGGAAGCTCATCCACCTTGCACTGCGGGCACACTGCTGGAGGAGTGCAATATATTGCCCCCCACCAGTTACTGCAGTGCCCAGTAATGGCAAAGTTTGGAAAACGTTCTTCCAGTACAAAGATTACTTCCCCTACAAGTCTGTCACCTAATATATGCTGAAGAAAAATTACTGGGGCAGGCCAAAAGAAAATGCCCATGTACCTGCACCTCCCTAACTCCCCCCAGCTTGTGTCACTTGACTGACCTGTCCTGTAAGTTTCCACTCAAGGTTTAGAGAAAATGAGTGCTTGTGTTCATGAGTTTAACAACAGAGAATACTAAAACGAGAACCCAAACTTCTAAAGGCGTGCTAAGAGCAGCTCAGCTGAGCCATGGCATGGGAGGGAATACAAGGTGGTGGATGAGAATGGGCTGCATGAAACAGATCCAAGCAGCAGAAACAGAAACCAAAAAGACAAAACAAAAAAACAGACAAGGAAGGAGTAAAGGTGTTACACACAAAGAGCCAAGCAGGGCGTACTCAGAAATCGGGTCCTCCTGCCACCAGGCTTGAACGTCACTCTCTCAGATGCACAGTTAAACTTCGCACAGCCTGTGAGAAAACAAGAACGGGAAGAACAGAGAAAGGAGAGGAGGAGAGACAGAACACCACTACAAGATGTTAGCAACTTGAAGTTGGAAGGGTGAAATGCATTAACATGACACACAAGAATAAAGTCTCAAAGTGTGGACCAAAGAGTACACAGACAATATACGGAGTGAAGAGACTCCCTCCAACACCTCCAGACATTAAGCCAAGTTTGCAGTGTTACTCTCCAGAACATAGTCCAACAATAAGGTTGCAATCTATAGGAAAGCCAAATCCTGGCAGAAGTATCCAATTACAAAATGGTACTGCACAACTCTAGATACAGGGAGATGATTCAAGTAGCTCCAAAATTCTTGAAACAGTTCTTTAAAAAAACTTTTACAGAAAATTCTTCCATAAAGTCTGGTTCCATTTTCTGTCTGTGCTTCTCCAATTTCAGCAAACACACACACTAGAATTGATGCATTCAATCAGTCTGTAGCAAAGCTTTTCAAAAAAACAGCTAAATTCAGAGAAATAAAGGAGTCATCCCCTTAACAACTGGCAAGCAAAAAAAAAAAAAAAGCCCTTCCTACCAAGTAAGTCAGAGCTGTGCCTGAGAAGTTATTTGATAATGTACTAATAACAACCAATCCACAATCCAAGTAACCTGAGTAAATGAACAATTTACTATTCCCACCATTTCATCCTCCTACACTGACTTTTCCTTCCAAGATAATATTTTATCTCACAATTGAGGAACATGAGCCTTTTTTAACCTTTTACTGTTAAAAATTCCATTGCCAGAAACAGGCAAAGCAGTTTGGAAGTGTAGAAGGACTCTGAGTCTTCAGAAATTTTCTTCTAAAATTTCCCACTAATTCAGTTATCTCTTAACATGAAACCTGCTCTGCCCCCTTCCTTAGTCTAACTTCTCATTTCCAGCCTGTCTCCTCTTCCCCTCAGCCAATACCTTTCCCTCAGGTCAGTGGAGCATCACTTGCCACCACCCCCTGCACTGTTTTGTGTTGTCCCTGGGGCTCTCATTACAGCACACAGGGCCATTCATTACTTCAACCCCCTCACACGTCACCTGTGTGAGCAGCCAGAAATCTGGCTGCAAAAACCAGCCTTATCAGCCTCCACACATAGGCTGGGGACTCCAAAACTGCTTTCCACCATATACTAAAAATCAAGTGTCACGAAGCAGATCACTCATCTCCACTGCTAATTACACTAATTCCATTTAGAGTCTTACCTTGGCCCGGTGCCGAAAGGCTCGGTACCGACAGGGCACCATCACTGGTGAAGGCAGAGTAGAGATTTTCACTTGAAGGTGAAGGTTTGAGGGGCTGTAACAAATGGTTCTGCCCAATCTCTGGCACACTACCAGGAGGATGAAGGGTCTGCTGAGGGGGCAAGACTGATGGTGCACTTTGAGCTGACAGATTGCCTAGAGGGAAAAAGGAAGGCCAAAAGTTTTGGTTTCCTCACATCATTTTCAAAGCTTCTGTCATTGTTCCCAAGGGACAGAGGGAAGAAAAAAAAAAAAACCACCAGAGGAAAGTTTGACTGGAACAGTTACTAATGGAAAAAACATGTATCATCTTTTGGTCAAGCACAACAATTCAGGCAAGAGAAGGAGAGGCAGGGGAAGAGAAAGTTTCTGAGAAAGCAGAAGACCAGAAAAATTCTTCAGTTTTAAAGATAACTCTGTGCTAGTTCACTGTCATGTGCTCACACACAGTTCCCATATCATATAACACCACAGAAGTGAGCAGCCAGGGTGCCTGGACATAGAAATTGCAGCATGACGTGGAATTACCAAAGTGAATATGCAAGAAGCATTAATAAATATTTCTGCTCACAGTGCTGACCCTCCAATACTGTTTGATCACGCTACAGGATTTGAGAGACATCTCCAATTACCCAGCAAGCATCTGTCATCCACGTCATTCAATCAGTAAACAGAACTATTTTCTGAGTTCTGTTTATTATAAAAATGGTTTTAGCCAGAAAGGAAGCCTTGCCAATTCTCAATTTGTAAGCACAATAAGGCTGCAACTCCATTAAAAAAAAAAAAAAAATCACTACTTTAACATCCCTCAACTGTGACTAAGTTTCTGCAGTAAAAGGACACTATTAATATCATGCTTAAGTGATACTAAAGAAGGAAAAAAATCTCTGCAGATGACTGAAGAGAGCAGCCCCATTCTGTAAAATCGGTTTCAGGAGGGAACAAAAACAGTTATCTTTTAAAAACAAAGTTTTCCTCTCATACTGTAAATTTACACTTTTATTCTTAGTCAGAGCCCAATGACTAATCTGTAAAAAACACAAACCACAACTTCAAAATTGCTCTTACAGAACCATGTAACAGTATCTTTCAGTGGACTGAAAAAGTCACAAGCAAGACTACGGAACAGTAAAAGTAATTTCAAAAATGATAAAGAAATCCAGGGAGGAACCAGTACACACACAGATGCCCTCAAAAGGAAAGACAGAGAGACAGACAAATATCTGAGACTGAGAGATGGTACCTTCTCTCTTTTATGTGCTAAAAAAACGGAAGGAAGTCTTACCTGATAGCTGAGGGCTTTTGTGTCCCTGGGAGCTGCTACGACTGGACTTGCTGCTTTTTCCTTTAGTAGGTCGTCTCCTTCTTCCTGAAAGGGGCGCAGCTGGGGGAATAATTACTGCAGGTGGGGCCTTTCCCAATTTCATATACAGTGACTCAATCTCCTGCTTCTGGCGACTTTGTAGCTCCTGGATCTCTTTAAGGTGCCTAACAAGTTACAAAAGAGAGAGACTTAGAAAAATGCACACAATTCCTCCCCTCCAGCCAAGCCTGAAGTGCTTCTTAGTTCAACCTCTCATAAACATTTAAGAAAGGAGGAAATAAATCTTTTCCACAAATAGTCACTAAACACACATGGCAGAACACTTGCCATTTTCCAGTGTGCTCTAGCCCTGGCTAGAATTCCAACACAAAGTTCCCAACATTGTAATCATACAACCAGGATAAACAGAAGTACAAAAAAAACACCCTTAAAATGCTACAGGAATAGTTAGATTACTCATTTTCTGAGACATGTGGCCTTGGAGATTTCTACACTGGTATTGCCTTACATTTCGTTTCAGAGCAGTTGCATACATAGGATTTAAAACTGCCAGCTGCCTTAAAAAAAAAAGTTCAACTTTCAGTATAAATAAATTAGTAGGTCACACTGCTTGACTTTTAAATATTTTCTCTAAGCCCACAAGGTTTCTTTAGGAAAAGAAGAACCTTTAGAAATGCCAGAAATGCGTACTAGAAATGCAGAGACTTGTGTGTTATTTTCAAGCAAGACTCCATTATCCCCACTAACTACTAAACATCAGTGATATGCCAAATCCTCCTTATCCACAGGGCAGCTGTCAAATTACGTACAACAAGGTTACAGGTTAGAAAATTAAGCACAGCAAATACATATATCCCTTTTTTGTGGTAATTGTGTACTGCTTTCCCACTACAGAGTCCTACTTCCCACATAAACACTGACAATGACTCCTGACACTTGGCAAAGGTCGAGGCTTTTAAAAGAAGTTTATTTTTGCTCTTTGTGAATAGGAAAGTATAGGTGAAATTCCTATTTCATACACAAAGAAAAAAGCCTTACTTCTCCCGTAACCGACGGAGTTCCAATTTCAAATCTTCATCTTCAATATCTGACTCGTTGTCACTGCTCATGTAGGAAGAGTTGAATGAGTTGCTAAGGCTCTGAACAGGGAGGCTGATCTTTGATCCCAGGTGCTGGAGAGAGTCTGGGCTGCCTGAGCCATCATCCAAATCCTTAGCCATCCCACTTAAGAAGGCGGCCTCCGGATCAGAGGACGGACCATTCATGTGTGGGGACTGCCTCGACTCCAACTCTTTCTTCGGAGCTGCAGCTGAAGCAGCAACTTGTTCCATGCCCACGGAGAGAGGAAGAGTCATTGGCTCTTTCTCTGCACAGCTGACCTCATCCTGAGTCTTTGACACCGAGAAGCGCCCCACTTGATCCGTTGTTGTTGTCACCTGAAAGCGCCCGACCTTCGTAGCCTGACCAACATCTACTGGCAATTGCAGCTCGGGATCTGCCTGAGGAATGCCGTCTACCACATCCAAGGAAGCACCAGCAACAGCTCCGCTTTTCCGACTGCCAGTCTGTTTTACCAGTGTACTCTCTGGGCTACTGCCAGAAAGACATGAAGAATCACTGGAGGTGGTTTCAAATTGCACTGGCTTAGTTTCAGGTCTGTCACCCTCTTTTAGCGCATCATCCACTGCCACAGATACCTAGAATAGAAATGCAAACATGCAGACTTTCTTGGTTTTTCCTTAATATCATGCTTTTATTTACTTTAATAGTAAGATGCATCTGAGACGGGAAAATAACTCATTTCCTTGGTATGCCACAAAGCAAGTTACTGCTTCCCTGCAGGCAGCACATTGCCACACCAAACAGTACTTCCAAGCATTCTGGAGGATTAACTCCAAGACACACAGCAGATTCAGATGGGACTTCCTTCACCAGCAGGACATAATACAGTGAACACTCGAGCACTGTAAGTGAAAGAGCAGCTAACATTAAAGACCAAGGCCTGACATGACAAAACACTGTATTTACAACTGCAGGCCTGCACAGACTAGTGCAATCTCTGCCCTGATTGAAAACACCATCTCACAAGCTCTATGTGGGCATTCTCTCCTGACAGCAAAGTCCAACACAAGGAGAACTGAGCTGGCACGACACAGGAACTGCTCAAAGATCCTGGATCAACAACCAAGTGAGCTGAACATCTCCTACCTGAAACCGTCCCATCTTCAAAACACTGGCTCCTGCTGTGGCAGCCACAGCACTGCTGTCTCCATCACCTGATGCTGAAGCTAAGGAAAAGGAGAATAGGATTAATAGGAAAACAAGCAACAAGTTATTTGAACTCCAACAATTTCTTTTTAACTCAACCAACTGTTAACTCCTAACAGGCCTTTGGATTCATAGCACCATATGAATATTAAAAAGTTAATTATTAATGCTAAGTTGAAGTATTTTTTTCTACAAAGCTTTCCTGCTCAGTGTATTTGATGAAAGAGCACTTTTAGTAAAAAAAGCACACTGATTTCAAACAGGCATGTGAAACAGACAAATAATTAAAAACAGAGCTGAAATTTATACAAGAAAAAGCTTATTTTAATTCAATATCCACACTGACTACCTAAATGTCACAAACACTGGGGACAATTTATTAACAGAAAAGCAGCAAGTTGAAGAAATGGTATAAACCACATTTACTTAAAGCAGTCTATCTGAAGCTTTCAGAGCTGGATTCTTAGGTGTCAGCTCCTAGTTTTGTTGCTCTGTGCACTGGCAGAGTAAGGTTACAAAGCTGAGAAATAACATTCTATTTTTAAATCAGTTCTATTGGACAGCTTGCTCTGTTTATTAACCAACTTCCCAGATTGTTTACTTGTACCTTCTAAACTTTAATGGACAAAATCCCACTCATTTTATAGCAGACTAATGAGTTCTATAGTATAGCACCCTGGCAGCATACTGAAATGGCATATTTAGTGTTTCACTACATAGTTTTATTAGCTTTTGAAGGTTTGTCACTGAATTCAGAGGCATGTGCATGTTAAATAGTGTTTATTAGATAGTTCAAGAAATAATTTCAGCACCATATTAACAGCCTCTTTTAAAAATGGAAGATTTCAAAAACTAAAACAGTTAGGTGAATACTGACAGGAAAGTTTCCAGACTATTTTGCACGTGTTTGGATTCTGTCCCAACAACTGAATTCATTTAGATTTGAAAGTCATTGATCATCCGGACAACCTTCAGTTGTTCTAAAGCATCCAGAAGGAAGTCTGGTTTTCTTACTATCCTTCTTCAATTTTTAGTAGTTTAACCTTCATTTCTCTGTTTGAACAGAAAGGAAACACTCTCAGGTTAGGGAGAGGTACCCTACATGTAGAACACAGTGTGATGACACTTATTGTTGTTGGCAGGAATATCACACATGACAGAAAACAGTTCCTTCAAGTCCTGGAGCTGTACCTTAGCAGCATAGTGGAGATTCTTTGTGAGCCTTAATTTAGCAGATTAATTTTGGACAGCTTTAAATCCTAAATGAGTTCCTACAATGTACAGGTATCATCCCCCTCTCCCAGCCTACAGGGGAAAATTTCAGTCCGGTTACTAAAAACTAATGGAATCCCCTTAAAGAACTGCCATTGCATGACTTACTAAAAAAGGCTACAACCTTCCAAGCTGCTAGTCTGTTCAATTTTGGATTCTATCTCCATGCTGAGAAACCATCTAAAGTGATCATGTCTGTCTTACCATCCTTCAGAGACTGTGTTGCTGTGGACACCAGCCCGGTAACTGTCGTAGATGCTACTGAGGGCACAGACTAGAGAGGTTCATAGGGGGGCAAAAAAAATAAAATTAAATAATCAATGGTTTGATCGATTTTCAACAAATCCAACATACTGCATATTACATAATCTTCCCTTTCTAACAAGAATAAAGCATGACCCATGAAAAGACAAATGCAAGAGTTTTAACCTCCAAAGCAAGCAACATCAGCAAGAGATTTTAGAGGCCTTATAACCCCTGAGACTGTGAGCAGAACATCCCCCTTGGCTGTGCAGAAGGAATGTATAAGTAGCCACTTGGAGATCACAGTGTCAATCATAGTCTTCACCTAATATCAAAGTTCATTATCACAGTCTTTGAAAGTTTCAGATCCACACTTAAAACACCCCTCCCAAATTAAGACTGACATATCACATACTGCTGGTTTAGTGCTCTTTCCCCTTATTCCACGGCTGCCTCCCCTTCTACCTTGGTGACACAGATGACATCACCAGAAAAGCTGGAATAAGAACTAATACCAAAAAACCAGCCTCAGGATATTACATAATCTATTGCAACATACAGATTTTTCCTCCTTTGGTTGACTCAGTCCCACGGACAGGAAGATGACTTCTCATTTTTATTTTTAAAAGTCTAACTACTGGTGCAGTGATATTAAAGGCAGTGACCTAAGAGCACAACCTTGAGAAAACACTGAGGTTTTTGAAGACTACTAAAGTGCCAACATTGCAAACATACACAGGCAGGAGCAGATGTCACTGGAACGGTCTCTGGACTGAGGGTTCTTCTCAGCTGAGCATCCAGATCTTCCAGTGGCTGCTGGGACTGAGAAAGAAAAGAGTAAAAAGTTGTCCCAGCTCAGGAAAAAAATACATCACTTCTGAGAAACAGCCATATTTAATACTTAAATTTAAAGCAGTCAGTACAGCTTCCATATTTCTATCACATTTCCTTTCCTACATGTTTATATTTAACACGTGTAACACAGTGAGACTGGAAGCAACCTAAGCAACATACTTGTTTGAAAAAAAACGCAACAGGAAAATTAACTGTAATTTCCAATAAAAACAAACAACCAAAAAACCCCACACACAAACACCTAAAACCAACCAACAAAAAACCCCAACAAACAAAACCCCCAAAACAAAACAAAAAAATAACAACAAAACCACAAGTGCCCTCAGAGAGGCTATCTGGATGGATTGGCTTGACGAGGAGGACAGAAGAGGGGCAGAATCTCTCTCAAATATGCTTATTACTTAGATTCCAGCTGTTTCAGTTGGCATCCAACATGATTTTCAAACTTGGCCAATTAATTGAGGAGGGGAGGAGAAGAATTACCTTAAAATGTCTTAAAGATAAGAAAAAAAGTTCAGATTCACTCAAAATTATTCAATTAGGGCCATGGCCATAGCATACACATGAAAGAAGAAAGTGTTGGCATATATCACTAAGTTGCAATTCTGACCCTATGGAGTAGAAATTTCCATCCAAACTTTAGTATTATTAATCTTTCCAAGTCTTTTATATGAAAAAAAAAAAAGTCTGTATCTGGTTTTAGAACTGAAGCTGAGGTCATGGCAACATAAAAACATTATTTTCCACTTTCAAGTAACTGAAAGTTAGAGATACACAATAGCATAAAAATGCTTTCAACAGGTTGCCAGGATGACATTCTTCCTGACTTGTGGATTTCAAAGCACAACCAAAAACCCTGAGAACAATAAACCAGTATCAATTCCATTAAAAAATAAAAAGCAAAAGATGCAGACTTCTATGACTCCATTCAGAAATCCAAATGCTCAGCGACAAGGGACCTAATTTAATTCAGTACTGTAAAATAAAGAGGACATTTCACCTGAAATACTACATAATTCTCATTACTTATGCTCACAAGAAGATATTTGCTTCAAGTAAACAAAGAGCTATCAGAATGATCAGGAAACAAAGATTTCCTTGCGGAACAAGGGTACCAAAATGAAGCTTGAAAAATTAATCTAAATACGCTTTAAAAAGCAATTAAGGAATAAATAGAACAGGTATTTAAGACTATGGAACAAACTGTTCAAAACTGGTCTTAAGATGACGTGTACTTTGCCTGCAAATTACGAGTCTGGTACTAAGGAAAGGAAAATAAGTTGCGTAATGACCTACTGACAGAAGCAGCTCGGAAGGCAAACCTATCTACTTTAAGACAAGCCAGTAATTTTCCAGATATTATTATATGATAGCAGCAAATGCTCTTAACAGTCAATTAGATTTGATCCAGTTCGTCTCCTCCAATTTTGTCTCACTCCTAGACAAGTCTTCAGAGTTCAAATGACAAGTGAAATTCGGTAAGTTGTTTGCAAAGGACAAGAAGCAAAGGATCTATATTTGTGCCTCTTCCATGCCACAAATCCTGCCAGAAATACCTCTGACTTACAGGAAGAAGCCCTTTGCAGTGGCACAGTGGTCTGAGTCACAGAAGTGACTACAAGTGCTTTTGAGTTTTGGGGAAAATATTACTAACATACTGAGTTTCAAGCAATGAAAATAAAAAAAACTATGAACTTAGTATGACTGATTTAAACCATCTACCTCCTGATCCATTTGATACTTGCTCATGGCAAGAACTCAGGTAAGAACTATCATCATATTGTTGTAGTTTCCCCTTCAGCAAAACCATGCTTCAGAGAGAACTGACTGAAAGACAAACCAGCTTCTGCCTCTAGAAGTTTGGGGGTGGGGGGGAACCAGTATTGCTTGCTAACAACTCAAGCCACTCAGCTACCTTCATTCAGCTTCTTGCTCAGCTGGAGAAAGAGGATATCCATATCCTTCTATGGCTCTAAGATCAAGCTGTAAAAGTGAGCTACTTCTGGGAAAGAATTCAGTTGAAAGAGCCTTTTTTCCCTTCCAACTTCAGACATCATCTGCCTTCGCTGTGCAAACCACACAGTGTCACAGAATGGGTCAGGTTGAAAGGGACCACAGTGGGTCACATCTGGTCCCTGCTCAAGCAGGGCTATCCCAGAGCACACGTCACAGGATTGTGTCCAGATAGTTCTGGAATATCCAGTGAAGGAAACTCCACAAACTCTCCGGACAACCTATTCCAGTACTTGGTCACCTGCACAGTAAAGAAGTTCTTCCTCACGTTCAGGTGGAACTTCCTCTGCATCAGTTTCTGCCATTGCCTCTTGTCCTATTGCTTGGCGCCACCATTTCCATCCAAAATATCCAAGCTAACTACTGTATACACGGACAAAATTTGTGCCAGGGAAGCCACTGTTACACTTCAACTTATGTATATGATCAGGAGGTTCAAATACCTTTTGCCAATCTGAAAACCTAGTGAAATCAGAGTGGAGTGATAACCACCAAATAAAATATTAAAAAAAAATAAAAAATGAAACCCCAAGAGCCCATGAGGAATTTACAAAGTCAAGAAGTTTTCACTTTCATAAACATTTAATTGTAACATATAGATTCCCATATTATTTTGCTACTATACTTTTTTTCAAGAAGAAAACATGTTCAAGTTTTATTCACACACTCACCTGTGTTTTGGTTTTTTTTGTTTAAACACCTTCGAAGTTCAGGTTTACACACTAAAAAATGCTGAGCCTGATTAACTGTTCCTGTACGTCAGACACTGGGTACGGCACCCCAAAGGGCAAGTTCCATAGAATCACAGAGTGGTTTGGGTTGGAAGGGACCTCCAAGATCATTTAATTCCAACCCCCTGCCAAGGGCAGGGACACCTCCCACTAGACCAGGCTGCTCATACCCAGTGCTGAAGTGACTCTGGTTGCTGCTACGGTTACACAAAAGGGGTTACTCAGTCAAAAGAAAAGAAAAACAAGGACATTAATAACATGCAATGGAGAGTTTAATTGCAACATGCTCTTCGACAGGAAAAGCAGCAGATACAATCTGCCAAGTTGTGTAGCACCTGAGTTAGTGAAGGTCCTGGAAAAGGTGGCAGCGGCTCACTGGATGGAGTGCCAGCCGGAAGTTCAGAACCTACTGGTAGCACCTATGGATAACGAAGAGGAAACGCGCGTCCATCAGACAGGGAACAACAGAAGGATCAGATACCAAGCTACAGTCAGTCATGTCATACAACAGAAGCCTTAACATTTTTTTCTGTAGAGACTTCCTTCTGGGAGAGTTAGCACAGAGTCTATAGGTATTTTTGAAACAAAGTTGGGGGAAGGTGTTTGCTTTGCTTTTATGTCATAATGCAGCCACAATTTCCAGTTTAAACAAGCTGCTGTGTCCAGGAACTAAGTATCTTGGGGATATTACTTTCGAGTCTGCAAGAAATGCTAAAATAATTCTTCCAAAAAGCAATTCAGTTTTCAAGGAGCTTAATTTATAAATGGTGTAAGAAGGCACTCAGTCTCCTTACAACAGATCTAGGTTAACTTTCCATTAGAAACTGCAAGCTACGTGCTTCTGGCACATTGTTCCAAGCAACATGACTTGGGAACAGGAACTGTCAGTGCCCAAGGACGTCTCCACTTGTTGAGAAACAGATTTATAGAGCTCTCACAGCATCTTTTGATCCATGACTACTTTTTGAACTGAAGTGTGTTGATGACCCACAGATGACGACCAGGCCATGCATCTAGGTAGGGAGAAGTCATCCAGGTTACGTAAAAGGAGGTTAGAGAGATTGGAAAGGTTAGAAGAAGGCATCAAAGCCTCCCCACCAGGTCAGATAGTACATTCCAGTTAGTCATTTCCATTGTTAGGGAAGTGGGAAGTTCTAGGAATTAAGTGACCCATTACACAATTTGCAATTTTTATTCCCAGCTGTCATCTTGAGGTTTGACCATGACTGTGAGGTTTGCTGCCTGCCCTTGTGTGACAGTGACTGATGGATATGGGTAACTGGCCCAAAGTCTACCCCAGGCCTCAAGCAGCAGAACCAGTTCCAGTTGGCAGTGTGTTACCAGAGCTACAACAGTTCACACTGCAGTAGTAACTGCTCGGTGAAGGTACATCCCAGTTATCTATCCTCCCAAAAATGTTTCAGCAGGAACCAGGCTAAGTTGCATTAGCTCAACTTTTTTGTGCCCTAGGAACATACACAAGGATATTACCTGTTCCGAGGCATGATGAATTTTTAAGCTGTGGTAACCTGATCATTTAGCTTATAAATAACAAGCAAAGCATACTTCAAATGCATTTGTAAGACAAGTTGAAACACATTTAAACTGTCCAGATTAACAGCTTGGCCACAAAGAGAATAAAATACACAGAGCTTACCAAACCCCTAAAAACTAAAGCAATAAGCTCCTTAAAACTCAGTAACAACATAGAAAGTGAAATTAAAGTAAGGTTTGAAAAAAAACAAACTAATTTGTAAGTAAAAACTTCAAAGAGGAGGTAGGTTTTCTAAAAGGGACAATCAAGAACTCCCTAACATTCATTACATTTAAATCCAAGCCTTTGTAATTACAGGTTTGCAATTAGCAAGTTTCTAACTCTTGAATGGATACCACTTTTTATTATTCCACTATTACTATTTCTAATCTTTGTTTTCTAATTCTCAATTTCACTTAAGTATTAATGAATGCCTTCAAGTCTAGACTTCCTTACCAACTTCCTTGGCACATATTCCCTACTCCTTGACAGCAGAAATTTTCCACTTTTTTTGAACACAGAGTACAGAGCAAAGACTGCTAATGAATGGAGATATTGGGAGCATTAGCTCAGTTTGAATGGCCTGAAACTGGTTAACAGCAAGGCCAGCTAAAGATGACCAACACCAAGTGTTGGTGAGTGGGAAAGAATGTTACAGAAACAAAAAGAAGTGAGTATTAAAAGTTCTGGGTTTGTTAAACACATGAAAGTTTCTTCAATCTATTTTCATTTAAGAGCTACTTCTCCATTTAAGGAAAGGGTTACCAACAGTCTAAAATACTGAAATGGGCTGTCTCCCAATATTGAGAGCCATTTAAAAGAAAATAAGCAGTTTAATTTCATATATTGATATATCTGGCTAGCTAGCAGGTAACAACATCCACAATACCTCCCAGGCTGTTACTGTAATTTATCACTATCTCTTCATGATAGAGTGTTTGCTTGTAGAGCACAATTCAAACAAACCAAAGAGTTTGGCTTCAGGTATCTTTTAAACTTCTCAAAATCTTGCTTTCACAAATCTAACATTTGAAAGGAAAACAGTATCCAGGCACCACATAAGCAGCAGAGGACTTAAAAAAATTTCAGTCAGGTTTACCCTTGCCTGCAAGGAGCAGACTAATGACAGGAAGCAAAACTAAGCTATCCTGACCACTTTGTGAATTATACAACCACCTCATCTCATCCTAGTCATTGTGTACAAGATAAAAAGCTGTTTAAAGCAAACCTACCACATTCTAGTTAAAAAAGCAACATCAAGAATAAAACAAACACAAAAACAAATCACAGCTGCTTTACTCTTTGTGGGTTAGGACTAGGAAAAACTAACAGTGACACCAGAGACCTCCCTCAGAAGCACACTACAGAACTGGACTTCTTTCTTTCCCTGATAAGGACAAAACATACAACCTCTTGGGATGTATGAAAACCACCAGAGCATAAAACTTTCAAAACTACATTAAACAAAGCCACCTCTGCCTGAATAAACATTTTGCCTTATAAACAAGGATTCTGCTGAAGAAGGCAGTTTCCTACAACAGCTGAACATTCACACAAACACTGTGCTTCTTACCGGTACCCTGCTAAGGGGGGGCTTGGAAGGAGAGGTCCCTGGTTTCACTACTGCTGTCGCAACGCTGCTCGAGGCCGAAATGTAGCTCACTGGGGTGATCACTTGCCCGGGAGTGGCAACTGGAGTCAGCACTGGCAAGCCAGTTGGTCCAAGAGGCAAACTGCTTGGAGGTATACAAGTGCTAATGGATGTCAGGGGTTTAGTTGGTGCAACAGCAGTGGTTGGTATCCCAGGAACGACTGTTGTTTCCATCACCAGCGATGTCTCCAGAGATACTGATGGATGCACTGTTCCCACATTACCATGCTCACTGAAGAGAGACCGCAGCTTTTCTTCCAGGGTCTTTATGTCATCAATACCAGGAGCTTTAGACTGAGCATCAGCATCAGCCTCCAGACAGTGAACGTGAGGCTGGTTGGGTAATGGAGCTGGTTGAGGCTGGCTGTGTATCAAAGTCTGCTGAACGGCGGGCAAGTTAGTGACTGGTTGTGGCAAGACACCGGGCAAGGGAACCTGGGGCAACATGGGTGTTGCACCTGAAATCTGGGGTAGGACAGGTGTGGATGTAATTCCTGATGGGACGAGTAAGGGATGTATCACTGGCTGAGCGACTGAACCACATATGCTTGATGCTACTGAGGATGACAAAGGTGCAGAGATTGGAAGAGACAAGCCAGCTGCACTGCAGGGATGCGAGGTACCCAGAGACTGCCCACTCTCAGGTAGTGACTGTGGAGCACTTACAACTGTTGTTTCTGCCAGACTGTACACAGAGCTACTGCTACTAAGTTGAGGAAGCTGCAAAGCCATGTTCTGAGCCAGAGACAGGGCAACAGATGTCTGTGGTGCTGCCATGCTACTTACAATCTGAGGAGCAGACTGAGATGTCACAGCCGGTGCAACGACACCAAGACCAGTGACACCAGGAACCTGGGTAGATGGCAGTGCCAAGGACGACGGTGTGCTGATACTGGGGGCAATGTCTCCAGTTACTGGTTGAGCAGGCTGGGATGTGGTCGATAAGGAGAAAGAAGCAGGGGCGCTCACACTGGAAGTGACGCCAGTCGATTGCTGTCCAGATTGTGAGGCTGGAGGCGGAGAAACAGAGCTTGGCACACTTGTGCTTGGTGCAGCTCCAACAGCTGCATTTTCCGAAGGCAAAGTAATGGATTCTGGAAGAGAAACACCAGTGCTGGAGGAAACGGGTATTGAAGAAGCAGTGACAGAGGCAGGAGTTGCACCACTGCCTGCCATGGTAGAAAGTGCAGGTGGAAACGGTGGTACTGTTTGATTGAACACTGGAGGAGCTGTATTAGGTCCCTCTGCCATCTGAGCATGCCCCATCTCAGAGAAAGCTTGCTGCAAGCTCAGTGATGATGCTGAGTGGGAGAGATTCATTCCGGGACCATGTACTGGAGATGCAGCAACTGGAAGAACAGAAAGTTTTCAGTCCACTGAAAAATGAAAAAGCTCATTACAGTACTATTGTCTCTGACTAAACTAAGACCATGTTTACCTCTAAGCATAACTAAAAAAATCCCAAAACAAAACAAAACACACAAGTCCAGGCTTATGTTAAAATACAGAATTTAAGGTTTCAGAGGCTTGGAGAAAACCCATCAGAATTTTTTTGCTAAGAATCCAGCACAATATGGCCTATACTATGATCACTTCTCACCAGCAGAGACAGTTCCTTACTTCCCCAAGTACTTCAAGAGGTCTTTAGGAACAGTTTAGCTAGCTACCTTCAGTTTTGATCAGCATGTCAGCCATCAGCTTTTAAGAGTTTAGAAAACTTACCCATATCTGAAGCTTCGCTTCCTCCAGAAACAGCAGAGGTGAAAAATCCCTGTTCTTTTAACCGACTCTCAGGGACAGGGCTGACAATAAACCGTCTTCCCGCAGAATGGACAACCTGGGTAAAGGAGCTAGAAGGGACCCCTAAACAGAAAGAAGTCAGAAGTTTAGTGACACTGACAGTAACTAAACACATCACCTGCAATATGGAATGTGCACTCCATCATACAAAATAAAAACTTGGCTGCACCCATCCGCTGAAACAGAAAAAGGTAACTGTTGGGAAAAAAAAAAATAATCACAAAAGACTTACCTATTCTTTGTGGCATGGAAGATGTAGGATCTGGCTGTTTGAACTCTAATTTCTGTAAAGTAAGATAAAGTTTAAACTTCTATTCTGAAACAGAAACCCACAAGATAGTTCTTAAAATGCTGACTGAAATGTGGGCATTTAAGAGAAGCAATACCTCGGACCCAAGCACCATCACCGAACTAGAGGAATTCTGCCCAGATAAAAGTCAGCTACAGTGGTTTTAGAGCTTCTCAGCTTAGAGACCATCAGTGTAACAAACTGATTTAAACATTTGCTCATTAACAGGCAGTCCAACTGATTGAATGGTCCACAGATAAACAGACGTTTCAAACTAGTTCTGGGTGTAACTGAGGCAGAAATTCAGGAAATGTCTCCCCATCTTACTCCCAGCAACCAGTTTCAAAACTTGTTTCCCAGCTGAGCTACCCAATCTCTTAGTATTTCAGGGCGTAGAGGGCCTGAGTCCAGGCTCTCAGTGGTTAGTGAGCAGCACAGGGTTGGGGATTTTACTGTCCTACCTCACAATAATCTCAAATCCAAGAAGCCTCAGCACTTAAGACTGTCTGTCTAGTGGACTGTTAGGAGATTCAGCAGCTTCAGAAGTCTTCAAACACATCAAAAAGTAAGAGTTCTGTTATTTAGCTTTCTAAGTGAATTTTAGGCACTCACTCTGATATGAAGCTTTCTCTGTGTTCATTTAAGTATTAATCTCTGATCTCTCTCATGAAAGGAAGTTTCTAACTAGCTCTACTCACAAAGCAGTATCACCCAAAGTGGAAAACACAAAAAGCTAAGGCAATCTGTCCTTTACATACCTGTGACCCTGGAAAGAAGCCATCATCTTTTGTCTGCATGCTCTCCAAACCCTGATCCCCTTCTGGCTCCACGCTTGCATCCTCACTTAGCATTTCATCTGCCTTCTCAATAATCTCTCGTACCTGTTCTACGAATGAGTCTCTCTCTGTTGCTAAAATAAACTCATTCTGCACCTGTGAAGAGAACAAAACAACATTCATTTTCCACAAATGACTTCAAAACGATACACTGAATAACCGTAATTTACTCTTGGTGCTAATGTTTGTCCTCCCTTTGCTGTTCTCCACAAGACAAAGATGGTGACACCTTAGAGAAAAACAATTCTTTCTAAAATTATCTCCAGTACAGAAATATTTGCCCTGGTTTAATCTTTGCTGTGGAACAACATTCAATCTCAATTCTTCATCACTGTCACCTCAATCTTTGCTTAGCACAGGGAGATTTAAAATTAGCAGCCTTATCCTACTGCAGTTCCTCCTGTCTAATGTAATGTGCATTAAGAGCCACATTTAAAGGGAACTATAACATAAAAAAAATTGAAAACTCTGTATTGCAAGATGTGTTCTCTGTTTCTCTCTTTCCATGCCACATCCAACTTCTACTCCATGCAGGTTGCACATCAATAATTTAAATTCTGGTTGTAGTACATAAAAGCCAGTCTTAATTATGTTCCAAATACAGAGAAAGGAAGATTGCTCAGCCCACCTAGTTTCAATACATTGTACCGCTCTATGAAAATACCTTCTGCTGCTTATATTGGAGAAAACTAGCTTAAACAAGTACATGTGACATTTAGAAAGACATTTTTGGTTTGGTCTGACCCAGGAGAATATTCTGTCTCCTGACATTATGTCTGGTAAAACTCACAGAGACAGTCTGTGAAACAGAAGCAAAGCTGTCAGTCACAATATCTCGGCTGCAAATGAGAGAGAAAGTGCCTTAGAGGTAAAGCTTGAGACATTGCATTTACAGTAAGTTTCTGGGATGCTGGTTCAGAGAAAGGAAAGTCAAGCGTGATGTGTGTGCTTATATCTGCATCTGCAATGCACAAAACTTCCTAGTTAAAGACACTTTCCATGTTTTAAGTTGAGGAATGACAGGTATCTATATGGGGTACACCTGACAGTACAATGATCAAAAAAGAAACCATAAAGTCTTATAGTCAAAAGTTTCCTCAATATTCAACAAGAAACCCATGAGCACAACATTCCAGATTCAGATGGCTAATTTAGGTTGTACAGTTTCAACTATGTGACTGTATTTTGGATGCACAGTACACTTATTTTGCCTCTACTCATCTTCAAATACTGGGGGGTTTGTTGCTTGGGCTGTGTGTGCTTGTTTTGATTTTGCTTGTTTGTTTTTTTTTGGTTTCTTTTTAAATCAAACATACTCTTTTACTCCTCCATAAGATCACTTTAGGCATAAGGCAAAGACAGACACCTGTGTATTTCTTGGCACTTGACTTCATATTATTGACTTTTTACAGTGTCAACACGTATATTTACCCAAGAACCAACTTCTTTCTCTTTCTTAAAAAGCCATTAGTAACAGAGAGATTATTTCTCCCGTATCACTGGTTTGGTTCCTTTTGGCAGGTACAAATCTGGCACACACCAACATAGGTACCCAAGAAGCTGGCAAAGGATACTGCATTTTGTCATCCTTCCTCACTTCACTAACACTTAAAACAATCTCTTGTTTCATTTAGACTGCACCAGACCACAAACAGTTTAAATAAAAAAAAAGAAAGGTGTTCTAGCCCATGCTACCCAGTACTCTCCTTTAAATGTATCTCTACAGGGTGAATTATTTTCTATGCTTGGCCATCATACATTGAACAGAGAGGGTTTTTTTCCTTTGAGAAAGACAAAAGCAGCATCGGTCACTACAGACTTTCAGAAACCAGAAAGAGATTCCCATTCCTTACTTTAAAGGCAGAACCTTTCCATTTTAGTTGAGAACAATGGCAAAACATTCAAAGTGTAAGAATAAATTTTAAAAATCTAGCATTGTTTGCTCTCAGAAAACAAACCAGAATTTTTTTTTAACCTAACCTGTTTGCTCTTTTAAAAAAAAATTAGACTGCAAAAAACCAGAGGCAAATTTACTTGATAAAACCTCAATTCCAAGGTAAAACCTGAAACATTGTCATGTGAATTGTACATGCAATATTAACTGTCAGTCAGCTATACCACTCTGTGCCCAGAGTTTCTAGTTGTGCTTGTGTAGCAATAAGGTGAAAACACACCATGCTACATGGAAGAGCAATTCTAAAACACAAGAAAAAAATAAGTCAGACCAGATTCAATTCTACATGTTTAAAATATATCTTACCATAATTGATGCTATTTCCTCAGGGTTATCACCATCCAAATCAAATTTGAAAGTAACCATTTTCCGATTGTGTGTCTCTAGCTGGCACTCCACCACCCGATCACCTTTGTTCGAAACCTAAAGCAAAGCAAAGAGTACCTCAAACCAAAAGCACAAGAATCCAAGGCTCTTTCTTTAAAGTTCACTGAAACAAACCAACAGTATTTGTGTAATACAAACTTGTTCTCTCTTTCTTTCCAATCTAATAAATGGTGTCATGTACAGCATCATTTTTGTCTGAGGATACATCAAATATTCTGGAATAGTCTGTGGAACCACTGGTAGCTAAGCAAATCAATTTTGCCAGATTTAATGCTCCAAAAAGCTCTCAGCAGATGACACTTGGAATGGTGACTCCAGAAGCAAAAAGAAATACCCTGGATAGCTTGTGTGCTCGGGGAGCAGGAGGCAAGGAACAAGACCGCAGAAGACACACATTCCTCAAAGGAAATAACAATTTTAGAGGCTCACTACTGAACTGCCACTAAAATAAGAAATACTCACATTTAGAATTCTCAGTTTTGGCCTAGCAGTCTTCTCATGGCGAGAGCGACTGCGGACAGACCTCCGCATGTGACGTTTCGTGGTCCTCCCCTCGTGCCTTCCACTAGAAGTTGGGACATTCTCGTTGCCATCACTCAATCCTGAAGCAACATCAGAATGTGCACTGAAGGGAGAGAAAAAAAAAAGGCAACTTTACATTAGTGTCCATGCATTCCATAGCTACAATACAGGTTAACCCACCAGATGATACTCTCTTCTGGACAGCAGCAGATGTGTGTAACCTCAAACTAAAGGAAAAGAGTCTTGTCAACACTTAGAAATTCTACTCAAGCAACCCTAACAGCAATTATTTCGCTACACCTCTTGCAAGTTGAGTTGTACAAATCTATCTTCTGAATATGTATTCAAGCTATTTGGAGTCTGAATTCTGTGTAAGTGTCAAAAGGAGAGAAAAACATGCTTTATGATCCACTGGACATGAAAAATAAAAATGGACTAGAAGTTAAATCACTACAGACAATCCTATTTATTGCCTCCCTACCCAGACATAAATCATAACTTACTCCACCTCTCATAACCCTATTTCTCCTCTAGGAAGCTTATTTCCTCATATCCTCAAGAACACCCTCCTCAGTGAAATAAAAAATATCCCTGGTGAAAAAATACACCTAAAGATCATACATGGAAGCATAATCTAAAGAAAGCAATGCTTACCTATCCATAGAAGAAGCCAAAGGGGTAGACTGAGCAGGCTGTGTTGCTGGAAGAGTCTCTGAAGGAGCAGTCTGTGAGACCCCCTGAGAACCCTATGGACAGAAACCTATATGAAGAACCCCCCAAAGAATACAGTTCTCTCTTCAAGTAACCCAGCAGTCTTCCAGACTTACTCCCAAACCATTTGTAAAGCTAAAAGCTCTGCCTTTTTAGAACTTTAAACAGCTGGCATCTAGACAGCTCTAATTTACAAAAGATTCTAGAGCAAATTGCAGTGAAGCAAAACATCATCTGGGGAGGGGTGAGGAGAGGAAGTCAGCCGTCCTTTCTACTTCTACATGTCACTACAGTTTGCCATGCAGTCACAGTCTTACTAACAGAATGTGCAAAAGGCAAGCCAATGCAGAACATGAAGACAGTTCATATTCTCCCTAGCAAGAACAATGCTGCAGGGAATAGGCACAACGACAGATTCTCAAAGGCTATCATTTGCAGCTTGTCTTTGATATGGTAAAAATGGTCCATAGGACTAGCAAGAAGTGAAGTGTTAACTGCTTTTTTGCCTGCAGGATGGCACACTCACTTCCCAACAGAACAACCAGTGGCAACAAGGTCCCCACACTGGCATGACATTCTGCTGTAAGAGAAAGGTCATTTGAAATATTAATTTCCAACTGAAGACAAGCACGGAAGGGATTAGTTCCCCACACACACACACATACTGTGGCACGATTCAAACATCCTAAATGTATTGTTACATTATATTCCGTATATTTACCTCCAAAGCTGCCTGCTGTGAGGAGGCAGATGAGGCCTGTTGTGCTAAACTCACTGGAGGTTGGGGCACTTGCACCTGCCCTCCTATGCTGCCCATGGAAACCAGAACGTTCTGTTCCCCATACGGCTGCACAACAGGAGCGAGATATCCTGACTGGGCCATTGCATCTGTGGGTAAGGGAGGGGACAGGACAGCAGAAGGAATGCTAGCAGAGGCCACAGCAGAGGAAGGTGCGACGCTTGAGTCCCCGGGGTATTGAGACGGCAGTCGTGATGGGAAACCCTGGAATAGAAACAGGGGAGTCGAGTCAGCGAATGTCAGAGCTAATTAGGAAACACAACAGTAAAAAAAAAAAAAAAAAGGGAAAAAAAAAAGAAAAAGCATCAGTTCCAGGGGCTTCTTCCAACCTTCTGTACTTATTCAAGCATTCCCAATATCTTCCCAAAGAAGCAGAGCAAACTGCTCATGCAACCAGCTTGCGAGTCACCATGCTTGAACAAGCAAATTCCCACTCATACTTCCAAGTCTTAGGCAAAACAATCTTCATCCCCCAGCTCTCGCAGCTGCCTATGTAGCTTAATATTTTAAAGCCTAAGACTTGAAAGGAGTTTGAAGAATTTTCAGGCAGAGAACTACTGTTCAGGTGCTATAAAACTGCTGCTGATTCTTGAGATTAATAGCAAAAACAGTCTTGTGTTCTTCCTGTCCTCTCAGGATTGGAGCTGACCCAGGAACAAGGAACACCTTGGTCATTATTCATATTTGTCATTATTGCCATTTTCACAGTGATCACACAAAGTAGCTGAAGCAGTCTGTGCCCACCAGTCAAGCAGTTCACGACTAGCATCAGGTACTTACGTCACATTCAAGATCCATGCTGCCTGCCTTATTTCTAGAAAGTCCATGTCCCACCCCTTCCCAGACTTGGAATGAAATACTGACATAGTTGAATATGCTGCGATTGATTTTCTTTCCAGCACACATCTCCCATTTCTAAAGTTGAAATGTTTTGATTTTCTTTGTCTCCAAATTGACAGATCTCTTGGACATAAAGCTGTCCTCTTTCACACAGTGGTTGAACAAAGTCCTGCATTACGATTCTGTCATTTTAAACAAATTCCAGTGCCAAATATGAAAGGCTCAAAACACCAGGGTATCCAAGGTCGGGTTTTTTTTCCTCTCCTCCTTAAAATGTGTTTTTATCACACAATGGAATTCATGTTGGTGGTTTAATGGTTCTCTTATGAAGTGAGTTGGCCAGGGCACACAGTTTAGATCTGATACCTTAAAGGAACAGGTAAAAGTGCGGCGAAGAGGTCTGCTGGCTTGCAACAATACCTGGTAAAGAGCATCTCCAGCAGGAAGTGAAGCTTCAGCAGCTTGTCCAATGCTGACTGGCAATCCCACGGACTGGACAGCTGGCTGCAGGAGCTGCGGGAGAACCTGGCTGGGCAGCTGAGCCACAGGCTGCATCATTGTGGGAAGCTGGCTAGGGACAACGGTTGATCCTACAGGAACAGCAGTTGCCGCAGCAGACGTTGCCAGTGTGAGCAATGGCTGATTCATGCCAGCTGCCATTGAAATGGGCAGCGACTGGAAACCTGGCTGAGCCACTGTCACATGAGGAGCTGCTACAGGCAACTGAGAGACTGGGAACTGGGGAACCACGGAAGTTGGCAAGGCCTGTCCCATGGGTAGAAAATGAGAACCAATGGGGACTGATGGGGCAACTGAAGGCTGAGGGAGAGAAGGTGCTGCAACAGGTAATTGAGGCTCGCCTTGGATGATCGACACTGGCTGGGAAACAGGAAGCTGGGGAGGTAAAGAAAATAGAGATAGATTTTTTTTTTTTAAAGCAGGGCTGCGGAAAGCAGAGTTTTTACACATTAGTCAAAGAAAGCATTATTCAAGTTACAGCACTCTGTTAAAGTGGGCGGGAGCACAGTTGGCAGAGTGGCTGGGAAGCTGGCTGGAGTTCCAAGCGGTCCTCTCTTTGCAACACTTCCCTTGAAGAACTTAACAGGCTCTTGAAACAGACACCCACAGCGGGTGAAAGAGCAACGTTCAATACCCTGAAGCACTGATTTGTGCATAAACAGAATCAAATTCCCCTCAACTCTGTCCTCAGACCCAAGGCCTGCCTTCTTACAGGAAAGAAGTGCAAATCTTTCAACAAGTCTGTCAGCTTTGGGTATGGGGACTAAAGCAGAGGAAAATGAAAATCCACTGTGCCAGCATTCAGAGAATGGCAGGGGATATGTCAATTAAAGCCAGCAAACGATGCAACTGGAAAGGCAGTTTAGATGAACAAGCAACAAAACAATAATTTTAAAAACAAAATTAAGGCTCACATGTTCAACAGAGATATGAGCCAAAATGAAGCAATATTCAGTAACAGAAGCTTCTTGACCAGAGAGTAAAGGAGAAGAGCTGAATAAGAAAGATGACAGAGTGAAGAAAGGAGTCCTATGGTTCACTACCTAAGTAAGTGAATATATAATGGTGCAGAAGATAGACATTGTATGGGAAACAGAGAAATGACAAGTTCCTAAAAATCCATTCACAACACACCATTCATCAATATGCCTCCTGATATTTTTGACAATTTAAAGATCTTTGTGCATGGAAGTACTATCCCTCCCTCGAATTACTCACGACTGCCACATGTGAAAGGGTTTCCAATGCATTTTCTAACAAAACTGACAATTGCAGTACACTAGGAATCCTACTGCCTGGATGAATGTTTTGGAACCATTAGAAAAGATGACAAAAGTGAAAGTAGTAGCATGTTGAATTTGCCAGCTGTGGAGAAAAAAAACCCAAAAATCTTCTCCTAGAAAGAATTTTGTTTACCTGTGTCCCAGCTGCTGCCTGAGGCATTGGCATAATCTGTGAAGTTTGAGTTTGAGAGACAGTCTGTGCAGGAGTTGTGCCAGCAGAGACTGGTGGCTGCTGCAGCTGGTACTGTCCAGGCTGTTGGGAAGAGGCTGGCTGCTGTGCACTCTGAAGTAAAAAAAGAGGCAGAAGCTGCATTACCCCCTTACAGAAGTTTTTAAAGCATATCCTACTTAAATTCTACTTTTTACTCTCTCACAAGTAATATCAGTGGTTCTTCAGAATATGCCAAGTCAGTTAAGCTTTAGCAATTACTTATTAGCAACACTAATACAACTATATTATCAGCACCAAATTTTGCAACAGAATTATTTCACCTGTAAGAACAAGAATGAAGATTCTATAAAGGAAGAAAAGGCAATTACAAGAAGAGAATGTTGCAGAAGATAGTATTTCCAGTTAGGAGAAATCCTAAGAATGAAGTTTGCCTGTCTAGACAGTCTAACTTGCAAATCCTGACACATCTCCCCTTGAACGGGACCACCACTGCAAGCTCAGGTGGGGAAAACAGGCACAGGAAAACAAGCATTAACATGATCTTAAAAATAAATTCCACGAAGTCCAGACATATCTCATAGCACGTTAGACTGGGTGAAAATTCCCAGTGAGAGGATTCCTTCGCTTTTGTGCAAAACTATGGGTTGGAGGGTGACAGAGGTAGTCAACTGGTCTTAAAAGAGTTATCAAAATCCTATACTATGAGTATTTGAGTCCTGGGTTTAAGAACTGTGATCTTACCTGCTGAGAGTGTTGGGTAGGCTGGGATGGCACAGATGCACTGCTTGAGGCTGGCTGGCCTTGCACCTGTGTCTGGAGGAGGAGAAAAGAAAAAAAGAGTCAGCTTAAAAAAACCCTATGGTTTCTGCCACAGGCAATTAAAATCACTTCTGCCTGGAATGATCTGGTTGGAATAGGTTTCTAGCTGTCCTTTTGGACAAGCAGTCCTTCTGGACAAGCAGTCTTTCTGGCCAAATTCCACTATGACAACCAGAACAAAGTAGAGCAATCTGGAAGAATTTCGAACTTCATTTTATGTCTTCCAAAACAACCAATACAGAAAGTTATTGCAACCCCTCAACATGATACAGATCAGCCTACCAGGTTCTTCTTCGACTGGTGATGCTTTAAAAGCAGGATGCCTTGGCATGATAACTGGAAATAGAGGCATTAAGTTTTATCTTTACATGTGTTCTACACATGGTCAGACGGGGTGATAAAAGGAGGGTATGTGGAAATAAAACTATCCATTAAAAAAAACCTCAACCACTAAGCACAAAGATATACAGAATTCCAGACCCATTACAACATACCCAGTACACATACATGTCATGAATTCCCTTTGAGAGGTATGTCAAAATACAAGCTAGTTATCATTCCCAGAGTCACTCCCATTCAAAGGTTACCCAGAATCGGATATTAGGGAATGTGGGGGGTCACATTCTAGCTAAGACAGAATTTTTGAATAAGCAATGAAAAAAATGGATGAGTGGCATACAAATGAATGTGGAAGATGCAGAGGAAAATGGAATGGGTTCTCATTATTTTTGTGCCTGACATTTTTTGATCAGATCCCAGGAATTGCATTATGATTTTTGTGACAACTGTATTCCTTTATCAGCTCCTGGGAGAAAACCAGACAAAGACCTCCAGATGAGCTCCCTGAGCATGCACCACTTTTGGTGAACTGCCTTTGTAAGAAGCATATCTGGTGCATATGTATCATATCAGAAATATCTACTAAAATTCCTTAATGCTATGGTCATTCAGCTTGCAGAAGCTCATTAGGAAACAAGTTGATTAAAATTACATACTTTTTTAATTATAGAAACTTTGGAGAAAGCAGACTGCCAAACGAAGAGAACCATTTTTTTCTTTGCTGTTTTAAAAGCTTGAGGTCCTTACTGGCTAAGATCTAAACATGTGTTATATCCCACTGCTTAACATCTGTTCATATTGACTTAGTTTGGGCTTCAAATTCTAATCTCTTAATGAATTAGATAAAAGAACCCAGAACTTATATTCTGTAAACA
This sequence comes from Pachyramphus minor, assembly GCA_013397135.1. Classification (NCBI taxonomy): domain Eukaryota; kingdom Metazoa; phylum Chordata; class Aves; order Passeriformes; family Tyrannidae; genus Pachyramphus; species Pachyramphus minor. The sequence continues at coordinate 123,078 of VYXB01005626.1, forward strand.
ATCATAATCTCTTATTTGGTTTTCCAGATGTATTTTACATCCATCAGAATTCACCTCCTGAAGTTTTACAAAGGTTTATGAAGAAAAAAATCTCCACATAGTTTTCAAACTTCTTGAGTAGCAGATTCACTGTACAAGTTCTCCTACAGCACAGCAATTCCTGTCTATTAGACTAATGATTAAATGCTTCTGCTTTAATAAAACACCTTTCTTATTCCCCACAGAAAGCCTTGAATACTTTGTTATTGATCTTACCACAGAAAGCAAAATGATTCTCCTTCACACAAATCTTAAATTTGCTAATACTCCAATAACTAAAATGTTAGAGCCCCTAATTCCAAGGACAGAAGAGGTAAAAGAGAAGTCTACTTAAAGTAAACCTTCTCTTTTCACAAAAAGTTATGAGAAATTTCAGACTAAAGAGCAGACACGATGTATATACACACACCTCTCACAGTCACAGTGTACAAAAAAGTGACCACTGCAAGTACAAATACCACATACGCTGATAAAACATGTACCTCCAAACTAAGCTTCAGGCCTCCAATTTTGCTATTTAAAAGGACACCATATTCTAGGCTTATAAGGTAGCGATACCTATTAGCAACAGTTGTGCCACTAATTAACTACTGAGCCTGTTTAGTTTCTTCCAAGACCCTCCAAACACATTTCAAACCCATGTACACATACATAATATATCTCCTTCCATTCCTCTCTTCCCACTTTCTTCCCCCAAGTCTAGAAAAACCTCTTGCATTTTAGACAGTCAGCAACATAACCTTGTTGTTATTCATATGAAAGTTCAACTTCAGATAACACTTTCTCATTAAGGAGCAGCAACAAAAACACAAAGAAAGTTTTACTATCACTGCTGATTCCAACTGTGGAGAAGATACATTTCATTGAAACCACTGTTTAAAGGCCAATTTGGTCCTCCAGCTCTCTCTCACCAAAAAAACAACCAGTTCCACGAGGAACACTTAGCATTTTTTAACTCTTAACACAAAAGCCCTAGCAATATTTCAGCCACATCTGAACACAAACCAAACGGTTGCTGATGCCTCGTTATTTTATCGCAACCTGGCAAAAGGATCCTAGTATAGATTGGTGGAAAGCCATCCCCATGAGTGCTAATACTTAGAACCACAAGGAGCAAATCTAAAAGTAAGGCTCCCCTTCAGAAGTGCAAGGTATGACTTATAAAAAGCAGAGAAATTCTGGACATGTTTGCTCCTGTAACCTGAGGATAGGATGCAGGTGGTCCTGATGAAAGCGAGGTGGACAAGGCCTGCTGAGTTGAGGCTCCCTGGGGGAAGCAGATGAAGAGCTGCGACTCCTGCAACACCTTCTGAGGCAGCTGAACAATGGGCAATGAGAAGTCTGAACCAAAAGCAGAAGATGAGCCCCCTGTAGGGGGAGGAGACTGGAAATCACCAGTGTCAGAGGAAGTCAGCTGTGAGGAATCACTGGAGTATTCTGGGCTTCCTTCTGGCCAGCTCCGCCTGGCAGAGCCCCCTCTGGGACCTGCTAACCCAGCACCAAGATAGTTACAGTGCTCCTCTGTCACAGGCTGAAGCCGACCATGCGACCCTATGCCTTGAGTGGATTCCTCTTGACTGGTCTCCATAGAGCCCCGGCGACTTCTGTAGACCCGCGGGGGTAAAACTGCCCCTTCTGCCGAGGCAGAAGTCGGAGTGTGCACATGGAACTCAAAGACACAGCTGGCTCTGCCATCAGCACTGTGAGAGAGCACAGCCGGGGCAGAGTGCGGAACAAACACCTGGTGGAACGTCATCTGAGCAGGGTCTGCACTCAGAGGAGCTGAAACACTGGATAATGGAGAAAGGGGACCCATCCCAGAATCCAGCCTCAGGTTCTGAACGGGTCTTGCCAGGTATGTTTGCCCCGGTTGAAAATCGAACACGGAGCTTTGTGGAGGACCACCTTGCCCATGGTTTGACTCAGAAACCTGCTTCAAATGCTGTTCAGTTGCGTGAGAGTTATAAGCTACTTGATCATACTGCTCCGATACCTGTGATGGATAGTGCATGCCCACCAAATATACAGCTTCTGGATGCATTCTGTAGTGAGCATCCTCTGGAGGTGTTGGTCCAGATCTATAGTCATTGTGGACAGGAGCTGGCTCAAACACAGGATTAACTTGCACATGCAGAGGCTCCCCAGCGACTCTCTGAGCTGCTGTGCCCAGCATAACGAATGCCTCTGGTGTCCAATTGGTGGGACTACCACCAGGTGGAACTAAACTCTGGCCAGTCTTCAGCAATGGCTGGAAGTGGCAAGTTTGGGCTTCCAAAAATGAAGTGCTCTTGCGCCGCTGAGCAACTGCCACCTTCGGCGGGCAGACAGGTGGTGGTGAGAAAGACACCGGCCGTTCATGAACGGTTGGGAAAAATATCTGTGAATCTGGGAACGTTGGTGTTCCCCCACGTGGATGCTGAGGCTGTATTGACATGAACAAGACAGGTAATTCATACATTAAAAGTGAAAGCACATCAACATGCACAGTTCACTAGGCAGTTCTGTGAAGTAACTTTATAGAATTCATACTCAATTCATGGTCAAAAACATACAGTACTTAGGAAATTTAGGTGAGTTGTTAATATCCATTAAATACATCCATGGCGGGCATAGCTACAAATGGGAACATTTGCTTGTGTTAGAGCTGCTTTTCCAGTTCAATTCCAATAATTCACAAAAAGAAACCAGTTTTGCTCCTGACAATGGAAAGAGATTTATTGTCACAGCCTATCCATTGTGATCAGTGCTTGAAATCCAATCAAACCCCTGAGGTCACTGCCATATGTGGAATATGAAATTCAGAACTTGAGAGCAGCAACGATGCAGAGTCTCTAATTCACACTTAGAAGATAAAATGACATTAAATTTTTCCAACACAAAAAAATACAGTGTATGTCATCCTGTATGCTATCCAGAGAGCTAAAAAGAAACCTTGTATGAGATAAAATTGAACCATTCCAGCACAAAGGTGGAAAAAAAAAAAAAAGCCTATGATAAAACCAAAGAGCCTTTGGGTTCTGCCCCAGTTAATTATCTCTCTTGATCCATTTTATCACACCTTTTCATACTGAAAATTAATACTCATTGAAACAAACCTAACTCTTGCCCAGACAATATAACATTCACAGGTTTAGTAAGCAGAGTCCTCAGGCAATTCCACTCCATCTCATTTACTACTTGAAATGAGGCTCATCTTATTAAAGATTTGTAGGGAAGATTTCAGTACAGAGAGTTCTATGTAAGAATATCAAACAATTTAGTACTTTTGCAGTTTTTCATCTCTGCCTACAGTGTGCTGAGAGGTTTCTCTACCCTAATGGGAAAAAACTGTGGGAGTGAGTAGCAAATATACTGTCCCAGACAGATGGCATTTATGACTTTTTTCAAGTTGCTCTGAACCACATTGTTTACTTTCTCCCCAGCCCCTTATGTCCAGAAAAGCAGCAGCAAATTTCCATATTGACCAATACTAACAAGGCCCTACATGTTGAAGTATTCTTCCTACATTCTGAAAACTGGTCCCACTTACTTCATTTACACAAAAATGCTTCTCAAAACTTATTTTGTGTAAATTGAAGCTCAAAATTGAAGAGGAACTACCTCCTGCATTGCAAGTTATCTTACATCTGGCTTTCTGCGAAACATGAAACTATGGCTTCTTCCCATCAAGAAGCAGTTCAAGTGGCAATTCTGATTAAAACTTACAGAAAAATCCTCAAAGGTATTCATACTCTGCATTTCTAGTATCACTGTCACAGCTAGTCAAAGCTTTCAGAATAACTAGCCACCACAACCAAGCTTTTAAAACTGGTTGTTTTATGCAGGGCTTAATTAACATTAAGTGTTCACTTAGAATTTGAAAAATAAAAAGGTATGCTTCTGATCATGATAAGATGTAGCCTTTCCTTTACCTTCTGTGGTATAACTGGGTCATTTATTTTGATACTATCCTAAAACACAAAAAGCAGATGGTCAGCCACTGTTTGGTAATGTTTAAGTGTACTGCTTCACAGAAGGGAAAAAAAATTTAAAATTCAACATTCCAGCAGCACAATGTAAGGACTCAACTCTTCATTTTCTCAATTTAAAAATGCCCAAAGCCCAGGATGTATTTAATGATAACTTATCTTACTGTGCCAGGAGGCAAATGGTAACACATACAGGACTGACAGAGAGGGAGGGCAGGCTGGAGCGTCGATGCTTGCGTGGAGAGGCAGAGTGCATGGGCAGGACACTTTCCAGGGCTTTAGAAAGCTTTTCTGCAAAGGTTTCTTCAGGGACAGTCCGAAGGTAGAAAGGAGAAAGAGGTGCAGACAGCGCTGGTGGTGGGGTGCAAGGAGCACTGAGAGGGATGCAGGACATACAGGGAAGAGCAGGAAGGTGGGGGACACAAACTGACATGCTACGACCACGTTGAGGCTAAGGGAGGAAAACAAAAGTTAAGAATTGAATACTTAAAAAAAACAAAAAAACCAAAACCAGCAAAAACTATAATGAGGTAGAGAAGAAATGAAGACACACAATGAGAGGCCCAATACTGACTCATGTGTGGTACAACAAGATATGAGAATGCTGAATGAATGCCAACACACACTGGGAACAGGCTGTGTGCACCTCTGAGAACCCAAGTTTGCCTTAGGTTACTGAGCAGTGTGGGAAATTCCCTAGTACCCTTATAGGAAACATGTGGAAGGTAGAACAGACAGTATTTTCTCTAGGGCCATGGAAGCAGCCCATACTGTGTGTTCTCAAAGCATCTGGTAGTCTGACAGATTAAAAAAACTCAAACAGACACTGATGAGCTTTCAAACATGCATCAGTTTAGAGAGCGGGTGTGTGTTCACAGGTATCACCTCATCCAGTTCCTCTACTGAGATAGTCCCTTTGCCTGAATTAAGAGGACTAAATGTATGCAGCTGGCTCTTTATTAACTAAAACATTACCATAACAATTTGAACATTACACCCTCTACAACATGAGTTGCAGGGGGAAGAAAAAGAAGAATCAGTTTAATGTGTGGAAAATTCTGTAAAATTAGACAAGCCTTTTCCAGATGCCGAGCCAATAAAAGCATCAGGATTTCGTGATCTTGCCACAATCCAGAAGGCCACAGGTCAAAATCCAATCAAATCCAACAAAACAGAATGAAGTTTTGAGATGGGATTTGCATTTTTCTGTTTGGTTTGGGGGTTTTTGTTATTGCCTTTTGTGCGTGTGTGTGTGTTTTGCTGTGGGTTTTTTTAATGAATGAATGAATAGAAACATGACAAAGAGGCAGTCTTCAACTGCAAGTTTTCCTTCTCTGATATTATATGGTTCTTAAGGATGTAATCTACAATTTCTTAAACTAACTGAAATCAAATACAGACCTCCAGAGAGAAAACATAAAGATATTCAGTGGAGATCTGACTTCAAAGATTTTTGATGTGAGAACTCTTACAAGATCACTCAAAAATCTGTGAGAGACGTATAAGAGAACTGGAACAGTTAACTAAATACATCTTCATCTATTTGAAGGCAGGAGTAGTTATATATATCATTCCTGACTCTAATTTATACAAATTGTTCAGAAACATCTCCGCTGATGGAGACTACAGTACTTAACTGTCTTTCCTGGTTAGAAAATTTATGCTTATGATTTCTTATTCTACCTGTTCTACCTAATGTTGTGATCTGATTAGCATCCCCCTATTTTACAGCAGCTTTTTACAGCTTTCTCTCTCCTCAAGCTCATCCTTCGCAGGCTCAACTATTTCAGTCTTCCCATATAAACCATGTTTCTTGTATTTCTGGTGGGGGTTTTTAACATTCTTCTCTGAATTTTCTCCCAATTCACCCTCAAATTCTCTCAATCAAGGTGTCCAGGATAGACTTACCAGTGGCCAAGAGCAGAACTACCATTTCATATAATGTGATGTTTGCCTTTTTCACAACAGCGTGATGTTTTTGACCATGTCCAGTTTGTGGTACAATGTCATCACTGACTTTTTTTTATTCTCCAGAATGGCTGCCTAGCCAGTTGTTTCTCATTCTGTAGCTGATTATTCCATTTAAGTATGAACCTTGTTCTTGTCCTGATTGAATTGCATTCTAAGATTAAGGTCATTTCCCCAGTTGCCAATAAAATTTCAAATTGTCATCCTGTCTTCCCAAAAAAGGGTTAGTAGTTCCTGTAGTGTTCTACTCCATTCTGTCAGCCTCCTGGTACCACTTGTCATCATACAGCATGAGCACATTTTGCAGTAAACTAAGCAGCTTGACTAAACCTCTATCATATGCTTGTTCTCCCTCCCCCTCTCAAAAGATTACACCAAAATACAGCTTACCCAGAACAAGAGCTTATTTAGAGGGATTAAGAACTCGGCATCAAGGACTAGCAGTACCACACACCTCAGGTTAAGTGTGTTGGAAAAAGATGGAGATGCTTTGCTTGTGAGTGATACCAGCCTGTTTTCCAAAAAGCTAGTTACACCAGTGATTCTGCAACAAAGCCTACAACCACAGGTAGCAGAAGAAGTGAGGACTCAGTCTAAAGTGACACATCTTCTCCTTTATGGTATACCATAATGGTATTATGGTATACCATTATGGTATACCATACCATAATGTCTCTGCCTCAGACTTTTATTTGTGTAAAAAACAAACGACAAGGGAACCACTGAAGACAATATAAAAGTAGCAGAAGTTCTACTCCAGAGTTAGAATAGATTTCTGCACAGTCTCTTATCAGATCCAAAAACATACCAAGGAAAAAACATACCAAAATAAAAGGGCAACACAAATGAACATAGTAGGAAAAGTATTTGTGCCCAGTGCAGACTTTCCAGGGAAAAGGAATACGCATGATGAGCAAATCAACACAAGCTAGAAATAAAACTGGGAACAAGGATGTGGGGTCTTTTCAGTCTGGAGTTCTCACATGCAGCATTCTATAACAGTCAAAAAAATCTTACCTGCAAAAATCTGTAATCAAAGCCTCACAGAACACACAGCAATTTCATACAATAGCTCAAATTATTCTAAACCCTTCTTCAAACTAGACCAACAGCTTAATCCCTGGTAACTTCATATACATATACACAGACCACCTTCCCAAGTGAGTCTTATATTCACAAATGCTTAGGTTCTTGAGATAATCTTATTTTGAGGATGTTACTTCCATCCATTAAAAAAACTAACCCATCATTCTGCATAAGTGCACCCAAGATTAAATAAAAACTTTAAAGACAAGGATGCCCTTGCAATTTTCCCTCCCCCGCTCTAAACTTAGTCACCTCACAAAAAAAAGCCCCTAAACTACTCCCATGCAGACTTTGTATCCTACTGAAAACAAAACACACACGGAAGATGGCCTGGCAGACTTTGCCCTCACCTTTCAACAGGCATACAAAAATCAGATAATTCCATGCATTTGCAATACTCCCAAGTCCCAGCTTACCCCTGCAGGTGGCTGAAATCCTCCGTGCTGCTGGGACTGCACTTGGCCAACTGAAGCTGCGTATCCCTGGACTGCAGTGTTGGAGGCTGACTGGTCGAGCTGGGAGCCATAGGACACAGTCTGACTGCCCACACATGATTCAGCATAAACGGACGACCCTATGCCACTGTCAACTGTCCCATCAGCTGTAGAAGTTAAAGATAAAAATCTGCATTTCAACAACTGCCACGTGGATTCAAAACTTGAAAGATATTATAAATCTATCAAATGTTAGATTGATGTTTGTGCGATGGGCCTTAACAGCTTTTTACCTCCTGCAGTATTTAAGGCTGGTTAAAAAATACTTTTTTTCTTGATACAGTAATTTATTATCAATATGCCTTCCCCTAAACCCTGAAAAAATTAGTAATTTCCGAAGTGCTCTGGGAAGATATTTAATAGTAAAGCATGTTTCCTATAAAAGGTTAGATGAGCCATAGAAACCTAAATTCCACATTGTTATGAATGATCTCACAAGGGTTTTTAAATCATTCTTTTTAAGTTTACATGGACATATAAAACAGGTGGGTTGTGCTGGCTGGCAGATGCACTATGTAGGCACAGTAGGGAAGTAGGCTTAGTAGTCAATGTAAAATCCCTGCACCTAAAGAACAGCCAATAATTTGCTTTTTAACTTCATCATTCTAATATGGAAGTCCTCATCTACCATCATTATTCAAATACCAATTCAAATGTTGGTATGGCAGAAGAGCAAAAGACAGGAGTATTAATTCATCTTTTCATCTACAGTATGTAAAACAGAAAATAAAGCCTTTTCAGAAAGAAAATTATGAGCTGAACTACTTGTAGATTTACCTCATTTCCTCCTTAAATCTAAGTTAACAAGGATAAGTGGTTTTAATATCTCTATCTGCACTGGTGCCAGAGTACACAGCCTTTTGCAGGGCCAGAATATACTGTCCCTATAGGGCAGCAAAAACAAGGACACGTGTTCATGCTTGAGGTGCCCCAGTTCCTTCAGTGTATTACCCCAAAACTGAGAGAAATGATTTGTGCTAAGACACTGGACTGTGAATTGTGCCAAGACCTGGCTCAGCTAAGGCACAGGAATGTATCTTATTTTGCTGTGCTTTCTGGTGGGCTATTGCTCTTCAGCAGACAGCATCATCTTAAGGTATTACCCCAAAAGTGTAAGACTAATGGGAATAACTGTGTAAGTGCAGGAGTTCCTAAATAAACCAACTGACACACTTACAAAGAACAGATACATTGGGCTGCTGGAACTGCAGTTGTTGGTGTTGATCAGCCTCCGGCTCTTCAGGCTCCACTTGCGTAGAAACCGATGCTGAAGCAGTGGGGACAAGAGTAGTACCAGTGACAGACTGGGGATGCTTTGACCCTGCATAGGAAGCACTCGGCTGCTGTTGGTCCAGCTGCTGCTTCTGACTACCTTCTTCCTGCAGGATCTTCTCCTGTTCTTCTCGCACCAACTGACGCTGCTCTCGCTTTCGCTTGATCAAAGATACCCTGTCCTTGATCGCTTTCGCCATTGTCTTGTGATCCCCTTCACAGACATAGCCAGATTCCACCTGAGGGAGGATATATTCACAGAATTCAGACTGTCACAGACAGCCACTGCTGCAGTGCTACACCATAAGCTACCACTCTCTCTGGCATTAAACTCCCATTCACAAACCTCCGAACCAGTTTTATTTCCAGACAGCAACAGCAAAGGCAGAGGTGACAGACCACGTTTCACTGTCAGAAAACACCAGTACTTCTTAAGCTTTGTAAGACCATCAGCACTTACCATTTCCTGTGCTACATCCTCTGGGACATCTCTTTCCAAATCAAATGAAAACTCTATTGCCTCATTATCTTTATATTTGCCCTTGAGTTTTTTGATGTCTTCAATTCGCAGCCAGAGTTTAATGGCAATTTTTTCTCCATCATCTTCCTCGGCTAGTTCTACCCGTACTCCAGTCTCTTCTTGGAAGAAAGCATGATTCAAAAGGTCCTTAATAGCATATCTAGCATATTGGGAAAGAACATAGAAACCACATAAATTTATTAGGTTTTCATAAAATATTAAGGAATATCCTTGCCTGATGATCCCCCAAATTTATTCTCTAATTTTATGTGTGTCTCATGAATTACTTGGCAGACCAGCATACAAGTTTCTACTTGAAAGCATGAATGAAAAACAAAATGCAACAATGCTACAAATGTACAAAAAAAAACCCCTCAAACCAACCACACCTTGGTCAGCAGAAGAACCAAAAGATGAAAGCCAAATAAACAGAATATATATTAAATAATAAGAAACCTTGAAGAGGTAGCTTGTGTGTGTGTATAGATATATATATATATAGATAGATAGATATATCTAACACACAACCCTTATTCCCCAAATTAATAAGAAAAAAGAAGTATGTATTTAAATCTATTTCAAGATCTTATCAAAAGCCTCATGTAGTAAATTCAGCACTAGACAAACACCATGTGATTCCTTTCCTATTTTACACTATTTTGAACCACTTCATCTTGCATTCTGTTTGGCACAATTACAAGCTTTGTCCTGAATGTACAGAAGAGATTGATGTTCATATACTCACAGCATTAACAACAGTAGTTAACAGCTTAAACGAAATGGCAAGAAATAAGTGATGTGCAGCCACAAAATGAACTTAAAATGGGAAGGAAAATGCTAAGTTATTTAAAACTAAGGAAGAGCACTGAAATTAAAAATATACACACAATCAGATGTAAAACTTCAAGAGTTAGTAGAAGGGGATGAATAAACATCCATGGACAGATAAAACTTGCTCTGAAGAGAAGAGGTGGATGCTAGAGAGTGGAAAAAGACTGAAGCATTTTTAAGTAGGACAGCTGGTAAACAACAGCCATGTAAAAGCAGAAAAAAAACAACTCCACAAATAACCCAATAGAGCAGTTACAGATTTCCTGTAATGGTGTAAGTTAACCACTTCAAGTAGAAGTCATCTTGCAGAAAATGTGGATAGAAACACAGATCAAGAATTTCAAAATTAAGAAGACTCCTCAAAATAATTAATCATAAAATATCAACAGAATCAAAGGAATAGAAAAAAACCCCAAGGATAACAGAACAAAACCAACCAACCAAATCCAAATACCTGGAAACCTGGAAAGATTGTCCTCTACAATTTTGCTGACTGGGTCAAAGTTTTAATAAAAGCAGTAAAATTTCTGAATAAACTGACATGGATGGTTACTACAGCATTTGCACTTCTTCTGATAATAATTCTCTAAAACAATTACTGCATCAGAATATACCAACAAACAGAAGCTGCAGAAGTATTACTGGCTTCCCAACTTACATCAAACACAGAAGACCCCAGGAATTAACTGGATCTGATATCATCACAGATAGAAGACCTGAACAGCAACTAAGACATCTGTCTGAAAAGGAAGTACTTACCTTTCACCTTTGTTTTGCCGAATGCATCCCTCAATAATCTCCTTCACTTCAGGGATTGCTACTTTATCGAAACTGGCTGGCTTGACACCCTGAAACATAAAAGTGAGAACTGAGAAACTGGAAGGCTCACTTGACTTAAGTTTTGATTGTGTTTATAGACCAACTATTTGTAATACATATACATTTATTCTATAGGTAACTGGCCTAAATAAGTGCAAATTAGAGAGAAATCTGACTCCAGGATTACTGTTCATTTGTTTGTTTGTGTCTTTTGCAAACATTCCACACACACCCCCTTCCCATTTCTCAGCTACACTTCCATAACAGAGGGCATTGACATTTGTTCCCACAACAGGAGAATTGTTTAGTTTCCATAGAAGTTATGCTGGCTAGAGGCAAGTACACAGACTGGATTGAGAATGGAAGGAAATGCTTCCTATGTAACACTAATGCAGGAACCTACATGATTAATTTAACAGTCTTTAAAGCATTCTGCTGCTCCCCAGAATGTTTCCAACATGCCATTATATGAAGTAATTTTGGCATAGATTGATTTTACAGGAAAAACCTTAGCCCAGAATGATCCCACTGAATCATTAAATAACTTGCCCAATGTCAAAAAAAAAAAAAAAAAAGAAAAAAGTTTTTCCAGTAATTTAGCTCTCCCCTGAAGACCTACTATACCCAAACCACACTCCCGCATCGCTGCTTTTGTGAGCTCAGGAAAATGAGCTCAGCAATACAGGCCTTTACAAAAACCCTTCCACAACACACAGCAATCCTTCCTCCAATATGTGCTAAAACCACTGGGGGAGAGCAAACCAAAATCCAAATAAGATCAACTATCCAAATGAGTAAAACAAACAGGCCGTGAGATATGACCATCTGGGAATTCTGAAAAACGCTACAGGCAGAGAGCCAAGCTTCATCACTTAATCATGGCCAGAAGCTGTATTTTGGGGCTAATTGTCCACAACAGCAAAATCTGGCACTCAATTTTACTTGATGCAGCTTTTAGCTTCAAACTCTGTATTTAAGACAGCAGAATGCAAGAGGATGAAGACATCCTGTTCAAATTCTGATATAGGAAGAGCTGGTGTTTTCAAGCCTAACAATCCTGAAATCACACACTTGATATGTTTGACCTTCTGCCACTGGTAAATCGCAACTAAACAGAAAATGAAAACCATGGAGTCTGAAGTACAGAAATAAATGAAGTAGCAGTACGAGCATCGTGATTTGTGTCCTAAACAGAAAATATTTCTCCCAATAACCTACACAACACTGCTGCCCACCAAACATGGACATCAAGACATGACCCTTTCCCATTCCTCTACTGTCAGTAGGAAACAAGTCTTGAAACAGAAGTATTTGAGTCTCTAAACCTGAGTCTTGGCAACTACAGACCTTCATTTAACCAAACATGGAGACTTAACATGGTAATAGTTTCCATCTAGATTTAGTTACTTCTTCCCTTAGCCAGACATGGCAGTACATTGAATTCACATGTACCCTACCTAAAATAATCTCTATCACACTCTTCCAGGAGAGGGCACCGTCAACATCAACTTCAACAGATGTAAACCAAAGACTGGAAGAAGCAAAAGAGTCCAGTCTTTCAGTGGGCAACATCTGCCTATGTTTTACAGAGGTGTTGTATCTGGAATTTTTCAAAGAAAAAAGACAACACAAAACAGCCACACTACAGGAAAAAGTTTATTTGACAAAAAACTTCCTGTTACAACAGCATTCTGGTTATCGATTTCTTTGGTCTAAAATTTGCTCTTGTGAAGTTCTAGCAAATTGAAATCCACAGGACTGCAGGCTACATTGTGACTAGAATACGCTCTGAAACAGGCTGTCAGTGAACATCAGCTTAATGCTCTTAAAAGCTTCACTGAACATCAAGACTTAAGAAAATCAATGCCTCAGGTGATAAGACAGACCCAAGTTTGGATGGCTAAGTTTAATACTGTAACCAGGTTATATCATAAACCTCCAGCTTCCTAAGCAGGACATGACAGAGCTCTCCACTCTAAAGGATTTACAGAACTCTGCTCATGTAGTTGTCTTGTCAGAGACGTCCACCTTTAATTATGGCCAAGCTTAAAAAGTGGTCCCAGGAATTCAGGTTTATATATGTAGAATAGATGTTTCCACATGTAATTAAATGCTCTCCTATATGCATATACACATATAGCCTATGCAACAATTACTCAACTGCTTATTGCACATATTCCTATATAAATTTGTCAAAGTTTAACACATGTAAGTCTCCTAAACAGCTCAAGTTTCAGACGTAGCAGCAGCCCACAAAGACCTTCATTTAGTCTGTGGCAGCAGAAGGATCATGTCAGATCTGTGACAATCTCATTTCAGAAAAACTAAAAGGTAACAAGAAAGACAACTGGCACAGCAAAATATCACCACAACAAAGCCAGAACATGATTTTTCTTGTTAACTCTTTTACCACATGCTCTGTTCTTGCATGGAGCCCGAAAAGTTAAAGCTAAGGATAGGTTTTAAAATCTGTGATTCAATTTGCTATCCCATGTTTCTCCACCCTGAAAGAAATTAAACACCTACCCAAAATCTTCAGGCCCTTCCGTGAGGACCATTTTACAATATCCCGTTTTGTGAATTCCAAACCAGGAGCTCAGTTAAAAAGTGAAACTCCTGCCAACCTCTGCCAGCATGGCTTCCATGTTCCTAACTGCACCTCAAAGTCTGGGAGAACCTCACACTACAGCCTAAAACCACCAGGATTCCATGTTCAAGCAGCCCCCTGTTTCTCAGTCTGCTCCCCAGTCCATGAGAAGGGCTGCCTAAGCTCAGTCTACAGCCTGGCCACGCACCCCCTACGCTGGATTCACCAGCTTTTTAAAACCTTTTTCTTTTCCTCCTCCAAGCACTAGTGGAAGTAACAAGCTGTTTTATACAACAAGAGAGAAGATACTATGAATGACTGGGGGGGGGGGCAGAATCAATACATCAGTGAACTCTTTTTTCTATCCAGAGCTGCCTACACACCTTAACCAGCCATCACACAGAAACCCAAGGGAGGCCAGGCCTGCACACAACCCTGACGTGTCCTTAGGAGTGCAGGAGCTGGGCAGCCAACCATACATTCATCAGCTTCTGAACCCAAAGGTACTCAAGTAAATACCAAGCCATCCAGTGTTTCCTGGTTTTTACCTGGTTTTAAGATGGTCACATTCCTATATGCCTCTCCTAGTCCCCAAACTCCTCAGAAGAATCACACAGGGCAACTCAAATATTTTCATCTACCAGTCCTATTCCCCAGTGGCACTTTAATAAGGGCTAAACACCCAAATCCCATTATTTCTGAGTTTGCTAAAGAAATAGGAGGAAGAGCACTCACAGAGAAAAAAAAGTGTGCAGAGGTGTAACAGGCAAACATAAAAATCACCAACATTTTCTCAAACTACTGTCTAAATTAGCACAAACTGGCAGTGCTGGTGGAAGCAAGAGCCTCCTTTTCTCCATCTCCCCTTCCCACATCCATGTCATTTCCTCTCTTTCGCCAGAAAGGGCATTTATACAGTTGCACAATGAACCAAATCACCGCATTTATCAGACTTGAAACAAATTCAACCAAAAAAGCCTGCAGCAGTTTCCAGTGAGCTGGAGTTCCCAGTTTGGTACCACTGCTGCACTACTTACAGACACAAAGTCACAGAGCAATAGCTGACAAGGGCAGAACTTAAAATAAAACCCACTGAACACTTTCATTTTGAGAGCACCTCTAAAATATAGAAATATATGTACCTAACACAAACTGCCATTGCCAAACTAAAAGCTCATCTTACAGTCTTCAAGGTAAGCATAAAAAGAGATTTCGTATTTCACTCAGATGTGGTAAAGTTTCTGGTTTTATCAGACTTTAACCAGGCAAAAGAAGTGTGTTCCAAAGTTCAACATTTATATGCTTACTTGATCAATTAAAGGCAAGTTAGGTATTCTTAAAAAAACCCTAAATTTCCAAGAAACTTTAAAAACACCAAAGTATAAGCTATCCAGAACTCTTCTTCAAAATTTTTGCCTAGAAACAGAGTACTCTGCATTAGTTAGATCACCAGATTACTGGGTCAGTGGTTTAGCATCTTGTTCTAATGCAAGAGGTACTGAATACATCATTTACTTCATTAGAGAAGGTACAATAGGTGCTGCACAACCTATACAACAAACCAAAACGAAAACAGATGAAGTGTTACATACCCTCAGACATCCTAAAGGTAAAATAGTTAGATTTGAAACAAAAATCCAGGGGGAAAATAGCAAAAGCCTTGTTGGTCAGGATTTTAATTTACATTCAAAGAATTATAGGGGGAAAAGTACATCAAGCTCAAAAGCTGAAGACCCAAGCTATGCAAAAGTAAGGCAGTCAGCAGATTTGTCAAGAATTCACCTCCAAAATACTTCCCTGAGGCTACACGCACTTGACAGAGCTGAAATTCTTACTTACCTCTTTAGCACAATCCTTGTGAGAGCAGCAACAGTGGGAATTAACAATTACAAATATGGGACAGATCTCTCTTTTTGTAAAATCCATCAGGAAAAGAGAGGCACACACACCACGGAGTTAGCTAGGTGCTAGTTTCCGATGGGAATCCGCTAGGCTGTGGACTTAACGCACAGCAGACGGGAAGCAGACATCAAGGCTAGAAGGGAGCATTGTTTCCTGTTTGACACCTCTTGTTATTTTCCAAGTCCAGTACATGAGGCTGCAGAGACCTGAGCTCAATATCTGCTTTTGTCACTCTAATGCTGAATAGAAAGAATCAATATAAGCACGAGGTAAGCGTGTCCTTTTCTGCCTGCCCAGCTGGCTGCAAGGAGGAGGAAGAAGTGACAGTGGAAGGATCCTTTACTTCCTGCATGTCCCCGCCCTCCTGCTTGGCTGCTCTAGCTATTCTCCACCCATTTTTTTCTGCACTAGGTTAAGGCTGCAGGTAGGATCATCAGGATCCTGATGCTGCAGAAGTACCACTTTCAACAGGGGAAACAGGTCACTCAGTGGGTTGTTCAGACCTAAGGCCGCTCACACTAACTTTGTGCAGGGGAGTGAGGGCAGCTGTTTCTCTTCTTTCCACGGAGCTACAGAAGAACACACACAGCCGACTACAATTCAATCCTAACAAAAACCAAAGCAGCATTAAGATAATATATTTCACCTCCCTCCTTCCTGACAATGGCCTTTTGCTACTGTTGGCAACATGGTCTGCTTAGCGGGTGCTTAATGTAAGGGAATAGGGATTTGAAGGTGATTTTCAAACTGCTGGACAAAGTTAGAAAACTCCTTTGTTGCTTGTTTTACACCACATGTGCACAAGTATTCTAGAGTTATACATTCTAGTTGCTAGATTTGAAACCTAAACCAGAAGCCTGATTTTTTTTCTAATACCTACTTTCAAACAACCATTATAAAACTTGTTTATTGATAAAATGAGCTGTCTACAGCTTCAGGGATTTGTTTGGGTTTGTTTTTTTCTGTAAAGATATCAGGAGCAATCCCAAGAAAGATCAGGTACATCATCCAAAAGTATGAAGTCAGCAAATGAACTCTGACCACTTTGTAATGATAAACTGATAAAACTCAATTTAGAATTACCAAGATCACTTTTCACCCCAAAATAACATCCTCAGTTCAAGTATATCACAAGTGTTGTTGTTATACTATACAACATCTGTGTTGCAAAAGCAACACTGGGCATCTTAGAATTCCTCTTCACCAGCTGTTGTGAAACCTTACAGGAGTCAAAGGAAAAGGGATCATTAAAGATCCTGCTAGGCTGACTGGCCTTCCAACTGCTTAGCTTTACAACCACCACCATCACCTCCACAAAAAAAATTCACTTTTGATTATCAACTCCATTTTAACAGCCCTTAAAGCATATTGGAATTTTGCTTGCTATTACTTATAAATTTTTTTTGCTGTTGCAGTTGCACTCAAACCAAGCAGACACACTGCAGTCAAAGCAAACCTACTTCACTGGAATAAAAAAATCTAACATTTTGCACACCTAATTAAGGTTTTTTCTGGGGTATACTGCATGACCTGCAAAGAACATTAAGAGTCTACCTGTCCCAGTCTAACCACAATTCTTCCTTGGCTCTTTTCAAAGGTTCTATAACTGGGGAGCTTGAAAGGAATTCTACTGTAACTGATTAATCTTCTCAAACAAAATGTTCTAACTTCGCAGTCCAGAAGCTAATAAAATCAGTAGCAAAGTCAAATCCCACAAACAAAGTAATTAAAGTCTCTATATTTTCTTTTTGCTAAGTTGCTACCATTCTAGTTTGAGCCAGTCCCAGGCTGCCACAAACCATTAATTCCAGGAATTTAGAGAGAGCATATGATTCCAATGGAAAAAAAAAAGCCAATGATCCTACCTCTTTCCCCCTAGTCTCAAAGACGCCCTCAGGCAATGGCATATATAGCATTTAAATAGGTTTACCCCATGATCTCCTAAATTTCACTACCTGCTCTTACTTACCCTGCCCTCAAAACCTGTGTGTTTAACCATTTCACCACCTTTTTCACCTCACATCCTTCACCTTAACCTCACTGCCTACTCTAGGAACAATCTTTCAGATTTAGTTCTTTTCATGTTTCGCACAGGGTACTCCTCTAACTGATAATTCTCATCCCAGTTCAATTGAATGTGTATGATGGAAAGAAAAATTTCATCTTCAGCTTTACTCAGTTCAAAAGACATGGGTTGCCTACAGAAGATAATTTTCTTTTTCTGGTTAAAAAGCAAGTTAGAATAGCTGAGACTGCATGGGGAAAGAAATTGGAATGCAACATGTTTAACAGAAGTGCAAATTTCGCTTCACCAATTTCAGTATTTTCATAGCCATTAATTCTGGACAATTGATAATTCCATCAAGAATTAAATTGGTAAATCCTGCAGAATAAGCTCTGCACCAGATCAGTATCCTAACAGAGTAAACAGCATTACTGCAATACAAGCAGTGGAAGCAGATGAAAGCTCCCAGTGAACCAGAGTTAGTTCACGAGGCGCTGTGCAGACTGGGACAGGCCTCGCCGTCTTCTCCGCTGATCAAAAATGACTGTACGTTTTGAACCCAATACCCTTTTGAACTCAACTGACCTATCATCACCCAAATCAAAACTCTTATCTCAGCTACTTGAGAGTTCTAAGTCACTGAAACACCTTAAGCAATTGGTCTTCACCCTCTGTGATGATGATGTGTAAGCAATCCAAGTCCCATGATTCTTAACTTTCTCCAAACCAAATGAATTCATGACTTGCAACAGATAAGGATGCAAGCTCAGATTTCACAAACATGCTGTCAAGACAATAGTGGCTCTATAGAATTTATACAGGCCTGCTTGCTGCTGATCACAATTCAGAAACTCTTTTCCTCCCCAATTTACCACCCGCTTTCAGAAAACTTTCGAGGCATTAATAAAAAACAAGAGGTCAAACACACCAAAAAATTCTTAGACATGATTAAAGTTGCACACAAATATACACACAAGGTATATTTGTATTTTGAATGATACACTCATATTAATTGCTTCTTCCTAAAGCTAAAAGAAGCACCTGCTCATTGGCAGGAGACAAGCTTTGGTGAAAAGAATAAAGCAGACTCCTGGTTTGACTAGAAATCACTGCTTACTGTCACCTCCCCATCTGTGTCCTACAACTGATCTCCAAGCCCAGGAGCCGCAGGACACTGACACTGCCTGCTTAACCAACTTCTTTGGCAGTGTCTCAACATTGTATTTTTACCTCTTACAGCCAGAGAATTCAGAGCATTAAAAGCCTTAAACGACCAGGATAGGCTACAGTTCTCTTGCTTTGTTCTCACACAGTTCAGTTTGAACAGGACCTTGCCATAACTCTTCCTAAAAATCACTGGTTGCAATCCTTTCCAGCCAGTATTCTCAAGTAAAAGGCAGTAAAAAGGGGTCAAAAAACACTGTATTTGTGATAATACTGAAATCCTATGCACTATTGCCAAATATACACCATGGCTTAGAGCCACCTCACTGACAAATTATCTAGCCCAGCACATAAGGCATTTTAAGTTTTTACTTTGGACATGAAAGCCCACTGAACTTCAGAACTGCCAGGTAAATAAGAGTAACAGCTTATTTCAGAAGTCCTGAGCATCTGGAGCTAAGCACCTGGCTTTGTTTTAAAAATAAATAAATTAACTAATCACAACAACTACTGTAAATGCAGCAATTCTAATGAACAGAAGAAATTAATCAATCTCTAGAACAGGAAATTTTGTAACTAAAAAGGCAGGGCACAGTTCCCTAGCGTATAGCTGGCAAATAATTAGTATACTGGTGCATGAGCAGTGAAAAGGACCCTGTTTAGAAACACACAGTACAAGGACAGAAGTTCTTCTGAACAACACCACAGTCTGATTGGGCAAGAGGACCAGGTACTAACAGTTTTAATTCTTACACAAAAGCATAAAGATAATTTGCATCTACTGTGCACAGTTCTTTAACCTCACCCTTATAAGGAGGGATGCTGCCTCTACCATGTGAACATGACTCTCAAGTGGTGAAGATCCTGAGCTATCTCAATGATCCTTTGCTTTATTGGGACTTCAGCTTGAAAATGGCTTTCAAAAAAAAATACAGGCATGCCTAGACACACATTTCAGTTCTATAAATTTAGAAATGCCACAGTGGCACAGTACTAAAAGTGTCTGTCTTCTATTTTCAGTATGGAAAATACATTTTTCAAAAATTTTATTAGTTGCATTCTCTCCTTTAGTCTACTTCCATTCTGGTAGAATCACCTAGCACTGAATTTTAAGTTCATGTACAGCAGTAATTCAAAAGCCACCAATTAGTTCCAGTGGACTTCAAATTGAATTTAAAAAATGATGCAACATGGGCCATAAAATACATTTGGTACCAGAACTAGCCTTTAGAAGGGATACCTACTGAAAAAGCCTGGGATAATGTTGCAAATACCAAGCCAGCACAATTCCAAAAATGCACCAAACGTCACTGTGCCTTTTATTTTCGGGCTTATTCTATTAGGAGTGAAGGACTTAAACTTGTGTACCAAAATATCCAACAGGTTCAGAAGGTTGTTCTAAAAAGTATCCCTGCTATACAGACAACTTTATCATGGTGGTAATGGGTGGTAAGGTAGAAATACATCTCTGAAAAAAGTTTCCCTTAAAATAGAGAGTCACAAGCTCGTAGTGTTAGAAAGCTACTTACACTGGACAGAGAAGCAGCCTTTTTTCTCTTCAGCATTAACATTTTAGCCTGTTGTGTCTCTCTACTTTTTGAATTAACTGTATCTGCAAAATCATATTCAACTCTGGTGCCCTTCACTCTCTAATACAGGAACAAACCAAAGCACTCAAACAGGCACAACACAGCCCCACGTCACTGTCTGCTCTAACAACAGCTCTGAGGAGCCTGCAGGTAACTAGACGGTTTATGTAAAATTTTGGTGGAATTCTGGCCTATGAATCACATAACCTCAAAATAATTTATTATTACTCAACACTTCTGTGAGTTTCCTCAAAACTAAAACTTTCCTAGACCTATCCCACTCCTATCCCTGTGCAGCTATAGCAGTACCACTGGCAGGACACAAAATCATAGCCCGTGCATTCTTAATGTCACTATTTTTGACTGGTGGCACTATACAGCCAAATAACTTTGAACTATCAGTCTCCCCACATCTTCACATGCTTCAGTGATTCACTAATTTTAGAATTATAATGGTTCTCACCTCACTGCAGAGCCAGGCATTTTAAAAATACTTACCACATCACAGTTCCTAAGAGCCACCTTCCCACCTCTTGTTAAATTAACCTCAGTTAATGTAAGAACTAAATGGATGTCAGTACAGGATAGAATATTAAATATTAGTATCACAGCTTTAAGCGGCCTGATTCTTAATTATAAACTTTTCAAACACATTTAGTCTGTATTCTGTGAATTTATTTAGGTTGCATTGCAAAACTCTGCAATACAACCAAGTTTCAGAACCTAAAAATACACTAGATCTTAATTTTATGCAACTCAAATAATGCTCACAATCATTTTAAAATCATATCCGATTCAAAATTGCCGAGGGACACATTCCAGGCTCAGTGGTGAATTTAAGAAAGAAATAGCTCCTTTTACTTCAAACCAAGTTTGTTTTACACCAATACTGACAAAACATTTTTAGCTGTAATCTAGAAGCTGTTGATGCTGAATAGTGCAGATGCCTCTAAGATCAAGTCGTAAAAGTGAGCTACTTTTAGAAAAGAATCCAGTTGAATAAGCCTTTTTCCTTCCAACTTCAGAGGTCATCTGCCTTAGCTGTGCAAACCATACAGAATTACAGAATGGGTCAGGTTGGAAGGGTCCACAGTGGGTCATCTGGTCCAACCTCCCTGCTCAAGCAGGGTCGTCCTAGAGCACAGCTCTAGGTTCTGGAATGTTCCACAGGTTCTGGAATGTCTCCTATGAGGGAGACTCCATGACCTCTCTGGGCAATCTGTTCCAGTGCCTTGTCACCCCCTCATAGTAAAGAAGCTCTTCCTCATATTGAGGTAGAACTTGCTGTGCATCAGTTTCTGCCCATTGCCTTTTGTCCTATTGCTCAGCACCACCGAGCAGAGTCAGGCTCCATCCTCTGACACCCTCCCTTCAGATACTTATAGACATTGATGAGGTCCCCTCTCAGTCACCTCTTCTCAAGGCCCAACAGGCCTTTCCTCACAAGAAATGCTCCAGGCCCTTACTCACGGTTGTCACCTGACAGGCAGCGTGTTACACCTCAGTGTTTCACGCTGGTCGCCGCTTTTCCTTACTGAGATCATTGTAATTTCTTAAAGAGGACTCTAAAGTGACACACAAAGCTGCCTAAGATATTAATGCCTCAAAACCTTGAATTCCCATCTTCCATTTTTAAAGCTATAGATTTCTCAATTGATAGGTCAGTGACAGTCTCCATGCAGGAAGATTCTTCACTCTTAAAGCTGTTCTGCAAAATGCTTATAACTGAGTGGAACAGCTACAAGAGGCAAGACGTAGAATTTTTCTTTAGTCTGTTCAGTATGATTCAAAGGAATTGCATCTGATGTGCCTTGTTTTTTCTATTTGATATTTAGGTATCTCAAGTTTCTTCTTTCAATGAATACAGGAGTTTGCCCTTTCTTACAATAGTGTGTTTCCTGGTTAGAGGTTTGTAGCCTTTCAATACCTGCTTTAACAAAAGACTACCTGTTCTGTTAGAGGGTTTCCTCCCCTGCTTTTACGTTCTTTTTTATCTCCAGTATTTCTTTTACTAGAAAGCTTGATATGAGGGATGCCTCTGTATCAACCTAAACCAGGTCAAGAAACCAAGTTATTCAAGGTAAAGAAACAGGGGTTTGCATATTGCTTTCAGGAGACAAAAGAAAACATTTCATCATCATTCATTAAGAACTGCAAGTAAAATGAATCATATATCTAAAGGTTTAGCACTTATATTTACTGCCTAGGATCCCTCAAGAAGAAAAATAAAATAACATCTGGAATACTTTGCCTATTACATCTCTAGTGAAAATGAAGCCATTGACTAGTCTAGACAGTTATGATGCCTAACTTTTCAGACACTAATGAAGAGATTAATTTTATCTCAACTAACCAAACAACAGCACTGTGCAACTGCCTGGTTTGCAGTAAAGAGAATGACCTTCACTCTAACCAGCGAGTTCCAGCTCCCACCAGTTAGGGAAATTAAGGATTTTTAAACCAGTTAGACACTGCCTGGTCAGGTTACTCATTATGTACCTTGTTCCCTTAGGCTTTTTTTCAAGCTCTGCAGAACAGAGCAGAAAGATGTTATGCCCACTCTGTGGAACATTTCAGTACAGCACCACCTTTTTTTTTTTTTTTTTTTTCCATTTAAAGTCAAAATGCAAAATGCCCCCCCCCCCCCATCTTAGGGCCAGCTCAGACAGCAGATGTTGGTTTAGAGAGACGAGACTGGACTTCTGGTGAAAGAAAGGAGAAGTGCAAAAGTTGACTTCGAAAGAGTAAGCATGGAGAAAAACCAAGTAAAAAAAATAAAAAAAAGTCGAGAATTTAAAAGGTAAGTTTATACAATGGGAGGGGGAGAAAGAGAAAGTGTGTTTTCTGCTCATACTCCACTGATGACTGAGGACTGCCTTACTAACTTTTTTGCAATGACCGTTTGGATTTTTATGTTAGTGGTAGATATGGATGAAGGAGATAAATCTGTATAATAAGCCCATTAAAGATACTAATAAACCCATTAATTGTCTTTTTACTACTCCTGGGACTAGTCAAGCACATAGAAAATTTAAGCTATGGGACATCCAAGTATTAAAGATTTAGTTATCAGTACCTCTACATGTTTATAAAGATAATCTCTGTGCTGCAAAAAGCAAGTTTAAAGGAAACACAGTGTAAAAGTTAAAAGGTGTCTATACTACATCTGTGAGCAGTAACTGGAACACCAACAAGGTAAAAAAACAAACTAGCTTTTGAGGCAACAGCTTGGATTTCAGTAGTCTCACCAGAGGCTGAGGCAAAGCAGCTGAAACTACTGCAGTTAGTTATGCCTTCACTGCACTGCTTTCCAAACAGACTAAATTAAGAAATCATACTTAAGATGTCTGTTCTATAAATATCTCTGTTTCCATTTAAATGCACATGTAGCCCATTTTAAATATCTCCTGTGACAAATTGTTTAATTGAAATATGCATGGAGCAGGTAAAAAAAAAAAAAATAAAAAAAAGTCTCTAGAGAAGAACAAAATTAGACAGGAAAACCTTCCCAAATTTTACCAAGATCTTACAGTACTTTTTTTTGCAAGCAACTACATAACAGAATTATGTCTTTTGATTACATTTTGTGTTGGAACTGTCTATATTACTTTGATATGGTGCAGAATCATTAAAAAGAAAAAGAGGGGATCCATTCCCAAATCTGGTAGTGTATCGCAGACAGGTGTGCCTGCACAAGAGGGCAGAGGAGCAAAAATAAATCACATGAGCAGTCAAGACTGCCTTAAAAATAGAGCAGCTTCTTGTCAATTCATTGCAGGCTTAGATTATTTTTTTTTCTGAGGCCAAATAGGCAGCAGTAAGTGCCTGCTGGATGCTTTCAGTCCCAGCTAAAGAGACATACTGCTTAAACCTCAGAGGAGATTTCCCCACCCCCCAGGAAGGTAAAAATCCCAAGAGCTGCAATTTCTTTAAGCACAAACTACTGATTCCTTTGGAACCATTCCCAAAGAACATCAGAGGATTGCTTCAATGAAGAAAACAGGGGGGGTTTGAGATAAAACTGCAACATTATGATTTAATGCAAAAAAAGAGACGTCTCTCCTTTATGTTTGAGAGACAAGACATGCAGATCTCTTTCCTTTCTAAAGAAACTGCTCATGAAAGGGTCTGGACTGAGTATGCAAGAGGATGCAAGTACAAGGCTCAATATTCTGTGTCAAACTGCTAACTTCCCTACCAGAAGTGTAAAACAAGGCTCAGGAAAACACCTTGAGCCCTACAAATTCTGGACAGTTGGGGTTTTTTTTAAGCCAGGTATTTACCCAGATTATTCTATTGAAAAGAAAAATTCTTCTAGATAAAAAGAAAAAGAATGCCAATTTAATTGCACTTCTGTTTCTTGGACCAGAGAAAATTCAGGAACTTTATGCTAGCACTACTTTAAGGGAAAACAGAAACTTTACAGTGAGACAATGTAGGCAGTATAGACAAGCACCTTGGGAACAGCAGACTCATGCAGCAGTGGTACTGTCCAAGATGTGAAGCAACAATAACTGCTTGGGCCAAAAAATCTCTCATCTCTGGAAGGAAATTCAGTCTGTAGATCAGAATTCTACATCTTTGCTTATCAAACTGTATTATTTAAACAGAAATCTGCTTCCAACTATGAGGGAAGACTCTGAACCAAAGAGGTAGAACACAACCCAGTACTCTGAGAAATCCTAGCCAACACTCCAACCCAATGCTGCAGTGCCTGGGCATCTGCTAGAGGAATCCTTATCACAAAAGGGGTGAGGTTAAAATGCAATGCAGCTAAAGGCACCTCCTAAAACAAAAAAAAAAAAAAAACACAAAAAAAAAAAAAAAAGAGACCAACACATAGTCAAAATATGAGATAAGAATATAAACTGGCATTAGCAAGTCCAGCTCTGAGAGGACTTCCTGGGCATTAAGACACCTTTTACAGGATTCTGTCCTAAGCAATAGCAAGGATTTAAGCTCATGGAGCAACTTTGCTCTTTACTAAGCCTAACAGTTACTACAAAGAGGGTGAGAGAAATCAATTAATTTAAATACATATTGCCTGCTGCACATTTTAATCTTAATGCCTTTGGGGTTTCAGTGGTTTTTACACTCCCATATGGCATGATTTTTCATGACTTTCAACAGAAGACCATTCTTATTGTTCTTCCCTCTGATTTCTGTGTATGCATCTAGATAAAATAATCCTTACAATTTAAGGTAGAGCAGGACTATAGCTGCCATCTCAAAACATGCCTAGGAAAGTAGGAAATGAAGGGGTTGGAACAGAGATGCTAACAGAGATCTTCCAGAAACCACATTCACCTTCCAACAGGCATTAGAATGAAATGTGTAAGTAGTTAGTAGCGGTGTAGGATTCCCCTCCTAAGGTAAGTAGTGGTGGATTCCCCTCTGTAGGAAGGTGTTTTCTGGCTCTACTCTGTTACTTTAGTTCACACGCTGTCCTTTCAAGTACTACATTTCTCAACTGGTTCACCCTTCACCCACAACTGCAGACATGGTCTAAACTTCTAAAGTTTGTTTTGAAATGAAAGAAAGTCTTATATTCTTTAACAGGAAGCAAAGGAGAAGAGCAGCAAACTACATGGCTCTTTTTCACCTTGGTGAAAAAAAGAACACCAAGAGTATTTTATTTCACATTCATGACAGAGGTCCACATTATAGAACAGTGAATTCTCCATTATCAGTTAAGACAGGTTTGTGTTTTAATTCCAGATAATACTGTCTTTCCTTCATTGAAAGCACTCCTTGAAAGTTATTCAAGTTTCGTCTGTGGTTGGTTTTGTTTGGTTTTAAACAAACTGCTTTGCAATACAATGAAATAAACAAACCCAAATATATCAAAGCACGGGGCCTTTCATCCTCTGCCTACAAGCACATAAACATACGCTTCATTTTCTCTACCTTCCTGTCCTTCCCCCCTAAATAAATCTTAGAAGCTCTCAAGCAGCAAACGAAACAGCAGAAAAAAAGTCAACAATTAAATTCAATCTGTGAACCAGCAGCAGCAGAGGAGAATAGAAGGTGGTGTTGGACACACCAAAAAAACTACCAGTGTTTCTCATCCACTCAGAATTTCAACAGTCAACCGAAAACAATAGGGAGAAAGGAGTACCAAGCACAATAAACAATTGGTAAGTTGAACTCTGGTAAATCTCTACATAACTTTTTTCTGCTACGAGCCTCCACAAAGCTTTCCAGTTGCTAAGTACTTCAAAGACCAGGGAAAAGACTTGGGGATTTCCAAGGTGAGATCATCTCAACAGCTGATTCTCACCAACAGCCTAGTTCCTAGCACTTTTTAAGGAATGGGCAGGACAGTCACATCAGGCATCAATTCTGAGAAAAACTGCCCATCCAAATTATACTGCTTTGCCTCGGGCCAATGCACATCTTTAAGCAAAGCAAAGGTACCACTAAGACTGCTTTGGTAAGATACTCCAGTTTTCTTTCACTGATCCAAGCCACCTTGAGGATCAGATTATGCTGTAAGCTGAGTAAAAGCTAGACTTTAGCCTAGTTCTTCATCTCTATTTAGAAAATTACAGATAAGTCCACCAACATTAAAAAAAAAAACAAAACACAACACCAAAAAAATCCCAACAAAACCAAACCCCTCTGTGTGCATATATGTGTATATAAAAACTAACTATAGCATCTGTTCCAAAAAAACAAAATGACTATTTATGCCTTACTTCTTCCTCCTTCTGTGCCCCTCCAATGTTTCCCTTCAAACAAGGGACAGTCTTTCATTTCACCTGCAGAATTCATTACTTCTGATGTGAAGACCCTTCCTTCCAGAGCTGTAAGTCAGTAATTACATTTGCCTTTTATGGTGTAAAGCATCAGGAATAAGAAAGAACTTCATTTTTCCAAAGCCAAGCAAGTTCTTTTTTTAAATCTGCAACTTCTCCAAGTTAATACACATGAAAACACTTAAGAGGAATTCATCTGTTTGTGCATCAGAGAAAGAGGTAAGTCTGTTTTTTTTCCTTCCTTCACACATGCACACAGGCATTCTGAGAAATCCAGTGCAAGTTGTTCCTTCCCCAAGCAGCCACCTCACTGCTCTTTCTGGATGCTTAGATCAGAAGATTCAACATATTTGTTCTACTGCACTGGAGTTGTTCTCACAACACTGCTTTGGAGATCACAAAGTAAATCTATCCACAACCATAATGCACATTTCCAGCACCACAGTTCTGCTTCCTGTGTTCGAGGTCTGCAGCTTCCCCTTAGCTTAGTCAGATGGGCCAAGTCAGATTCCTTGCTTGCCTTCTCACCCTTATTTGGTTTCACCCACAATGCCTCCAGCACCACCACTACACTTACCAGCACTTACCTTCTGCTATTTATCACGTTTTTCCACTGCATTGCCATAAGAAGAACCCCCAACACACTGAGTTGCTGAGGGCCACTCAGAATTCAAATTATAAAAATCACTCTGGGTAACAATTTATGATCTGCCCTGGCAGGCAGCTAAGCCAAACTGCTCCGAATCTGTGACCCAGCTTTATTACAGAGACAGATACCAGCTAATATTCAAGACTGAAATAGTTCCACCATCTCCCCAATCACTTAGAAAATAATCTCTTATTATTCTAATGTGTTGTGTTGTTTGGTTTGGGTTACTGGTTTTTTGTATTTTTTTAAACCCCATGTAATACCTTCTACTATACCGAAAGAAGAGTATGAACATATACAAACTTTTATTTCCATTCACATATTTTACAGCCTTCTGACAGATGTTTGGTGAGTTCAACCACGCTGTAACTTCCCACCCATCCCCAAAAAACCTCTAGTCAGCTTTTCCCCCCCCGCCCATACACACTCACACAGTACTGGTGCTACCCAGCTGTACTCCTTTGCTGCTGACAGTGGTAGCTTTAGACTCAGTAGTGAGGAGGGACTTACACTGGTCACCCGGCGGTAGATCTGCGCGGCATTTTGGCACTCGGAATAAGGATACTCAGACGTGGCCATCTCTAGCATACACATCCCAAAAGCATATACATCAACGGATTCATCATATTTCTCCTCATACATCTCGGGGGCCATGAACTCTGGGGTACCTTAAATTAAAAGAACGATTCAGACTCTAAATGTCTCAAAGCGAGCAGAGGCTGCTGGCGTTACTCACCGCAGGAGGGAGTGGATGGGCAGACCTGTGAGACAAGAGAAAGTGGAGGCAAAAAGAAGAGGGAGGAAACCCTTAGTGACTCTGTTGCATCAACACACTCTGTGAGTCTTCCATTGCAAGGCCTTTGTGGAATAAGAATGGCGTGAAAAGACTGATGCAATTCCTGGCTTGGGTATGTGAGTGGATACGAGTATCAAAACAGACTGGATTAGCCTGGAATCAAATGGGAGGGTAGGGGATAAGAGGAGGGAAAACTGTAGACTAGCCATAGGCTGCAAACCAAATACTAAGGAGAGTTAAGACACTTACCTTTTCTCCCTGTAAGAAAGGAGGCACATTAAACCTTGTTTCAAAAATTACCCGACTGCCCTCTGCTGCAAAAGAAGTAGTACTGGTAAGAGCCCACAGCTAGTCTCTGACCTGCTGCTCTCCATCTACTTTTTGAAGTAGAATGGTTCAGGTAAGGCCTTGCAATGAAAAACTCTGCTGTTACAAATATAAATCTCCGTGAAAAGAGGATAAAAGGTAATTTTCTGCAAAGGCCACTCACCAGAGCCCTTTTCTTCATATACTTACCTTCCCACCTGCAGTATATTTATAGGCCTACTGCAGATACAGGCATTAGTGAGGGACATCCTACAGTCAAAAATACTCAGAAATACAGAGAGATTGAGTTACAGGCATAGAGCGTGAGATTCAACAAGTCCCATTTAAATAGTGTGCAGAAAATTATTGCCCAGTGAAGCATCACAGCAACCCCTCTGTAAACAAAGAGGCTGCATTGTTTGATCAGATTTACTTTAAGCCAGAGATGTAAGTTTGCTTTTTGTAAATTTAAGCACAGAATTATTTCCTGCAGACACCAGATTCCAGACAATTTACAAATCATTCTATAGCCACACTGCTTGTTTTCACCATACTAAACCAAAATAAACAGAATATAATTGCAGCCATTTATCCAAAGGCTAACCCTTAATAGATAACTAGATGGTAATTTTCCAATGATAAATTTGAGGATATGATAAGTATTCTCCAGAAATTTTATTTTTTTTTTAAACTATTTTTAGCTTTCCTGTTAATATTTTGACCTGGTTAAGAAGCAGGAAATATTTCAGCAACAGCTTGCAGGACAAATTACAATTTACCATTGATGCCATCTAGGAATCTGGCATAGGACTGTTGAGTAATGCTGCATTTTAGCAAGCTCTAAATATTGAGAGTGAGAACAACTTCATTCCCTGCAGTCTATTCACCCAACTATAAAAACAAAGCTGATAAAACCAATTCTTTTAAGAATTAACAACAAAGACCCTTGTTTCCGATTACTCACAATCTGTAAGAGGTTTAATATGAACCCCTGGTGACAATCAAGAAAAAAATACTTGGCTGTAAAAACTAATGCTACACTGAATATTCAAATGTTGTTTGGTCACCGAAATGCATTTGTACACTTCTTGAAGCATTATCATATCAAAGCTGAGATTTATAAGTAGTCAAGAGTGGTTTTATCAACAATGTTGCACTAAACTGTTGGGCAGGACAAGGACTCTGTATTCCAAAATACTTAATACAAATATCAAAAGCACAACCAACATTTCGACATGTAATCGCATCAGGGACACAGAATGACCTCAGCAACCAAGAAACAAAGCCTTCTGACACGTTTTTTGGCTTTGACCCTGTACCTTTACAACCATATTTTTACGAAAAGCTCTTAAAAGGCTCAGCAGCCTCCAATACAGGAGAGGCTTACCTATCACACTTTTGGCAAAAGATGCTCGTTTCAGGGTTGCCAGACCGAGGTCTCCAATCTTGACTGATCCAGTGGGGCCAGTAATGAAGATGTTGTCACATTTTAAGTCTCTATGAATAATGGGAGGAGTGCGTGTGTGTAGAAATTGTAAGCCTTTCAGTATCTGACGGCACCAGCTTCGTAGTACTTTAATTTTCATCACCTTAAATCTTTTCAAGTACCTAATGAAAAAAGCAACAATAGGTTACCAACTTGGTAAATTCTGCTAACAGGTAGTAGATTAAACTATGCCATTTTTGGTGTTTACAAGCAAAGAACCAGAAATTAAAGACATGCACAAAACTTCACCTTCTATTTTAAAATCTACCTGGGCGTTTCAAGATTTCAGAGGAGCTAAAAATGATTCCTCCTTCTAAAACCCACCCCCTTTTCATCTAGACAGGGGACTAACGATTAAAGATAAATGCAAAAAGCTTATCACATAGCTAATAACTCTCTTGGAGATTGCTTCCCTGGTGCAGGACAGGGTTTGATCACCTGAATCTGAGTGGTACTGCTCATTACTTCAAAACTACAGATATGGACAGGGCAGTGAAATCTTTTTAAAAGGCTCTGCCAAATAATTGAGGTGGAAGAGTTCACACACAAAGTCAGTACTCCCTCNGTAGATTAAACTATGCCATTTTTGGTGTTTGGAAGCAAAGAACCAGAAATTAAAGACATGCACAAAACTTCACCTTCTATTTTAAAATCTACCTGGGCGTTTCAAGATTTCAGAGGAGCTAAAAATGATTCCTCCTTCTAAAACCCACCCCCTTTTCATCTAGACAGGGTGACTAATGATTAAAGATAAATGCAAAAAGCTTATCACATAGCTAATAACTCATCTGCAGAGAAAACCATCCTATGGTAATTAGACAGTTGGTTTGCTAAGTTTGAAGGCACTCCTTCCATGACAGAGAATTTAAGCCTCATGAATTACAGCAATATTTCGTCTATTTAACTGCCTAAACAGGTACAACCTTTACCTTAATTTATTATAACTGGGTGGGGAGGTGGGTCACTAGATGCAAAACACTAATAACAACTAAGTGCAGAGCTGGTGCCAACTGCAAGAGCTTCTCAGCAGCAGTCCAGGCACTCTGGTCAAGGTTTCCATACTGCACTTTAAATCTGCTTTAAATTTACTTATTGAGTTGTCAAGCAAATGGGAAATTCTTGGAGATTGCTTCCCTGGTGCAGGACAGGGTTTGATCACCTGAATCTGAGTGGTACTGCTCATTACTTCAAAACTACAGATATGGACAGGGCAGAGAAATCTTTAAAAAGGCTCTGCCAAATAATTGAGGTGGAAGAGTTCACACACAAAGTCAGTACTCCCTCACAGTTAGAACGTGACCCAACCTTAACAGTTCTATCTTGCCACACTTTGAAATCCCATTTCAGAATAAAGTGGATCCATACCAAAAATATTTTCCAATGCTTGTAACCTAAGACTGTGATCTTATTCTATTACTTAACTTCAACAGATTAGAGATGCCACAAGGTGAATAACCTTATGACAGCATTCAAGTGCTTTCCAGCAGTGTTTTCTCACAACCTCTCTTTGGGTAACACAATTTGAAGTGAAGAGCTGTTTGCTTCCTTTTGAAGAAGTACAGGCTGAAACACATTTAGGAGAAAGGAAGTAACATGCTCTGTAGAGCAAGGGCTTTATTCTTATTCAGCCAATGTTACTCAGTCAAAGTATCAGATAAAGAACATTTTCACAGTATTACAAGACTGGTGGTAAATTCTGTGACCAGCATGGAGTCTAGCAACTACCATCTTCAACTAAGAGCAAGTCATGTTCAATCATTCTGTGGTAGTGTTCAGTCTACTCTGCATATCCACTTAATCAAGAGATAAAGGCTGGATGAAATTACTTGAATCAATGCCAACATAAAAATGCAGTGGATTAATCCCTTTTACTTTCATTTCTCCAGTTCAAAAGAAGATCTGGAAAATCAAGTTGCTAGCAATGATCCTGCTGTGAAAATAGATCTGTAAAAGCAAGTGGGATGCAGTTCCAGAGGAAATCAAATCTTAGAATATACAGACAGACAGGGAAAAAGCCAAGCCAAGGAAGGAGACAAACTAAAGGAGGTTCTGAATCACATCAGCTACCACTTGAATTCTTGCTATTGACACAACCCTCATTCATCTCTCTTGAGCCTGATCCAAAGATCACATGGTAGGGGCACTTCAGTTCAGCATCTGGAATCCTTAATTACATTCTTGGTTTCAAATATGCTTGCCTACTGCCAGCTCCTCACTGTTAAAGGAGCGGGGTCCAACCATCACCCAGCATCCCACAGTGTTGCCGTCAGTTTTCCACAACACTGTCCTAAATGAAGTCACGTGTCGCTTAAGGCAGAAACCAGTTTAAAATAGAGGCACATATAAATGCATAAAAATACAAGGACAACCCTACTAGCCAGTATGTTTTCAATTTTCCCAGTATCACTGGATAACTCAGGCTGAAGCCACCTCAGGAGGTTTCTAGTCTTAAGTTTCTGCAATTACAATTACCTACAGCATCTCAGCTCAAGGAGCTTTAGGAACCCCTACTGAATTAACAGAGGTGGTTATGAAGGGATGTGCCCTACCAGAGAGCTGACACATTCATTTAAAGTGGATCAGGAACACACACTAGACACACTTTTATCCAGATCTTAGACAAAACCAATGCATTAAACACTGTTGTCTTCATTAACGGTATAATTAAAATTTCAAATAGGCAACTTCATTTTTCCCAATATTTTAATTCCATGAAAGTTTTTTTTTTTTAAAAATGCAGTTGTAAAACTTTTCCATTCATATACAGAATTCAGAGACTTTCCCTTGTACAAAATTACAAAACTGCCCCAACAGCATCTGAAAAGGAGTCCACAAAATTTTAACATTATTTCTGAGTACTTATGTATCTATGTATACAAATACAAAAAACCATGAGAGAAAATTTACTTTAAGATACCACCACACTCTTCTTCTGTTCACTTTTTTACATCAAGTGACAACAATGTCTAGGTCCCAAGTCTCAAAATGAGGAAAATAACACTTTTATAAAATGCAGGTAATGTAAAAATACTGAAAAAAAAATATATGGAAGTAATACTCAGTCAGCTGGATATCATAAGCTTACTCAAGTGTGCAGTGCAAATTTGGGAATGTGACACAAATACATGAAACACTTAATATTAAATTTGGCACACCAGAAATTTCCCATATATATATGTATAGTTTACCCGTCAAGTCTCAATTGAAGTGGGAAAGAATAAACTACACAAGCTATGCAAGAGTGGGGGAAAAAAACCACTCAGAACTCTAGAGCTTAAAAGACCTTTGATTAAACAACCTGTTACTTCTTTCTGGACAAAATACTTTCATACTTCAAAGCACAAAATAATCCTATAGATACCAAATCTGAGGTGATTCTTCCTGCCAACACCCTACTTTATAAATTGTCTATTACTACTTTATCATCTCACTTATGCCACCACATAACAAGCCAATCCAAATATTAAAATCTGTGAGAGGGATAAAGGAGTAAGAAAGGCAAGGGAAAAATCTAACACTACATGTTTAGCATAAAAAATTAAGTATCTTTATTTAAAGGCATCTTTAAACAGCTGCTTATTTTTTTACTGCTCTGAAAAGAGCACATGAAGCAACAGATCTATTATTTTATCTGAAATACCCTAAACAACCTTCAAA
Organism: Pachyramphus minor; assembly: GCA_013397135.1. Taxonomy (NCBI): domain Eukaryota; kingdom Metazoa; phylum Chordata; class Aves; order Passeriformes; family Tyrannidae; genus Pachyramphus; species Pachyramphus minor. Next base: position 156,974 of record VYXB01005626.1, read on the forward strand.
ATATCTCTACTGAACATAAGACTAAAGAATGTTGTGGTATCCTTAGTCCTCCAGTACTATTTTAAGAGACAAACACTTCCCTGTAATTACAGTCCAGACTCCCAAAGAGCCATTTTTTTTTCCCCCTTTTTAAGAATGTCCATTTGTGGCTATCAATAAGCATCATAAAAACACAAGACATTCATGGGCTATTTTAACCAAATAGATGGCAAATTGTTTCCAGCTCCCACAGCCTGCTTCCACATTTAGGATTTGAATGCTTCTCCAAGACTTAAATGGGCACTGAAAGAAGACAGTGACCCACAACCTGTTTACCCCAAAAGCTGGCAGTTCTATTTCCAGCAAGGAAGGGTGACTTGGTGCCGGCGGCATGAGCTCTCTGTGAGCCCCCGCGGGCCACTAGAGGCCCTCACAGCAGCTCCATCTCCTGCACTCTGCTTTTAACTCTGCCTTAAAAACACACCCAGGGTCACTCAGCTGCCTCACAGGTTGGAGCTGCAGGCACCTGCACACTCTGAATTTTGTTAGGTACTGCTTCATCGAGTTTCAGCTAAACAAACAGGTAAATAGGCGGTGAACTTCTTTTCCTTTTTACATATTGCTTGTACTGTTGTAACACCCAAAGCCTCCCAAAAGAGATGCATTCATTTGTGCTTTGAACTTTACAAACCAGTTCACGCTAAATGGAAGGCAGCTGGAGAGAAAAATGAAAAATTTTGAGACGTGTCTTCCTGAGCTCTTAAAATCCAGAAGTTTTCTGTATGTGCTTACTAGGACATCAAAAGGAACAATCTGACATGCCTCTTCAACAAGAATGTTCCTACAGGAGGTTAGCCCTCAGCAAAAGGGCTCTGTTCTTACGTATTCTGAAATATCATCTAGTTCTAGGGCTCTGAGTCTGTGCTAATGAAGCTTATATACTTTGACATATCTTAATTTACTTACGTTTTTAATGTTCCAGACGTCATAAGTTCTGTCACAAGAACAATACACTTTTTTCCTTTGACTGTAGACTCCCAGGAATCATAGAACCTGACAATATTGGGATGCTGAAGCCCTTTCAGCATCCCAGCTTCCTCTTTAAATCGTTGTCGCTCTGACTTGGACAGCTTCCGATCCTAATGAAAAGAAAAGGTACATCAGAAAGCTTTGCTTAGTTTTCTTCTTCAGAGAAGTAGCAACTTGAAAAACAGTTGGGTACACAACAACCAGTTTTCTTAAATGCCATTGGCTCAAAATTATCTTTAAAATTGTGCTATCTCGAGCACATTCTATTACAGTCTTTTTACAATATATTGTTCCTCACAATCCCACTGCTTTCAGAGTTAAGAATTGCAAGTCTGTAGATTAACTCCTCTTCCTGTTTCCTCTTCCCTTACTCTTAATAAATTTAGTCATTGCCTGACTTGAGCTGGAAAGGGCATGTACTGTTTTGATCATTTCAGTCTTTGAGGATAAAATCACATTATTTAAAGCATCTTTCTCTCATGTTGTACACAACAATAATCTTCCATCATTCCTATGTGTACAATATCCAGCCCATTGGTAACAGATGGCATCAGCCCTCCATACAGGTGGTAGAGCATCAAACCTCTCTAACATATAATATGCACTTGTAGCTGTAGAAAATCAAGTGAATGAGTTGGTGTTTCTTTGATTAAAAGCAGAAACTCATGATTGAGCAAGTTTCCTGTAATCTCACATCAACAAAAACATAACTCCCACTAGAGACAGAAAGCAACCTTTTGGCCAAAAGACAGACCATGAAAAAGCATTCCTGGACAATACTGTGGTATTACCTTCCAACAGCTGGCTATGAGATGTTGCCAAGACTCCAAGCTATTACCAGAATAAGCAGCACATACCACAGAGAAGACAGTCTCCTTGTGCCATTCAGTGTTCTCAGCTCACCAGTGCATTACCAATGCACTGGTCACACCAGTCAGATCCACTGACTGACTGACATAAATTGGATCCATATACAGTTGGCATTAAAAAAGAATTTTAGAGTCATTGTTTCTAACAGTTATTTAGCAACAATCAGTGCTAAAATGATCTGATTGTCAAATCTGAGTAATAAATCTAAGTCACTTGATTTCACATATTCTTTACAATTTAAAGGAGGCAGCAAAACCATGCAGGGTTTACTTATACTCCCCACTGTCCTCCAGGCAGTTACTCCTCTTCCTTTGCTTACATGGAATGTGTTTTCTCAATACAATTCAGCCATGCTAATATCTAAACCATTCTCTATTCTCTTAGATCATTAATTTTTCCTAAGATGTTCACAGAGTATCTTCAGGCACAGACAAACTTCATTTCCAGATGAAACTTCAATTTTCAGACGTGCACAAGCCCCCCCAGGGGAAAGTTTGAAAATAGGTTTGAAATTATCTCAGAAATCAATTTCTTACCAGTGTCTATGAATGTCAACCACTCACATACCTTTACAGTTCTTAGGAAGATGTTAATTCCTTCAGTCTCGCAAATTTAGTCTACAGACATCAAAAGCATTCAATCCTGCAGCTATTTCACACTGCAGAAATCAGCACTACCACCCCTTCTCACTCCTTCATAAAGTTATTTGCAAAACTTTTGATATAACACGTTTGCAGAAACACTCCACTTGTCTGCTTAGGTGTTGGGGGGAGTTAATATGTAATTAGTACTTCTATTTGAGCTGTCTTATCCATCTAATAGCTTTCCTTTCATTAACATCAACAGGGCTGCACAAATTCTGTTCAAAACCACTCAATCCTAACTGCTTCCATCTGCTGTGCAACAGAAAAACAGTGATGGCAACAGGTACAGCAGACCACACTCATGTGCTTCTAAGAGACACTGAATGCTTCAAACAACACAAAATCACAAAAACATCATCTTACGGTAAAATCAAGAGGTATTTGCAGTCTCTGCACTTGACCCACATAATCCACATAGAATACTGTATAGCTATAAATCCAGCTTTTGTGTCATTACACAAAAAAAGGCTGCAACAATTGTTTTTATATCACTTTTAAGTAGTCACTCTGAACACTTACATTCATTTTTGCCCAAAACCTAGATTTTAGATACACATTTGAATTAAATGTCCTTTAATCTGTGGGCACTAACAAGTTATCTTCCACAAATACTACTAACCAGTTTTAGACTACACTCGACTTAACCTCAAGTGTATTTCATTTCATTCTCATCTTGATCTATGTAACCTAATCTCCCTTAAGGGCTTTACTCAGTTTCCCTACCCCTGTACTACGGGCCCTAAATAGAAACCAACAAGTGCTAATCACCCTTATCAATGAACAGCCTCTTAACGGGCACCCACATTTTGACTCATTTCTCTCCCCGGTCACATCTACGGCAGCATCGTGTTCCTGCAAACACAGCTGTGACATTTAACAGGGACACTCAACACTTCAGTGCTGGCATTAAAAAAAAAAAAAAAAAAGGGGGGGGGGCGGACAAAAAAACCACACCAAAACGTTGACAACACACTAAGTAATACAGCCCTTCTTTCAAAGTCACAGTGATCCAGGACAAGTCTGGACAAAACACAGGGCAAAAATCTTTCACCCAGGAACACAGTCATGTTTCTGCAACCAAGGAAACCCCGTGCCCTTCAGTACATACTGCAGCAGCAGAAGGGAACGTTAAACAGAGCTGGAAGAAAAAGACAGAAAGGCCACTTGTTTCCTAACACCAGCAATGCATATTACCTTTTACTGCCCTCATTGCCTTGGACACACAGCCCATACCCTCCCTCCAGAACAGGTTTTTATATTCTTTCCCTAAAGGAATACTAATGCTAGGTTACAGAAAAGCACAAATATACTGGAAAAGAATGCACAACCCTAGCATCCAGGAAAACACTGGATCCCATGTGCAGATTCATTTTGTTGGTATAATCATACACACAGTGACTGGGTATAGCTGGACAAACTACACTCTAATGCAATTTGCAAACAGTTGGCCTGCAGGCTAATAAACAGTTTAAAAATTACAAGTATACTTTCAAAACTTGAGTATTCCATTCCTCAGAACATTAAAAAAATATTAGACAGCAAGATCTCCCAGGTTGTGTAGAGATGGACCAGAGCACAGCCCCTCCCTCATATTACATTTTAGCATCCTTTGATCTGTTAGTATGGGCAAATGTGACAACTTTGTGGTCTTTCTTGTACAAAAATGCAACTGAAGTAGCTGCAGTAACATATTGAGATAAGCAAGAAAACAGAGCAACCTATGTGATCTGGGAGACTGAGATACAATGCTACCAGCCACGTTAGGCATGAATACTTTGGGAAAAGCAGAGGAAGGAGATTACCTTGGAATATATTGCATGGAATCCACAGCATAGCTGTAGCAGAGAAAAAGAAGCCATCATCCCTTTAATGAGAACTCAAAATAGTGTTTTTCAAGAATTTGGGACAGGAACAGCTTCCACAATTCTCAGTTTTAAGTGCATTTTAAGCTCCAAGAAATTCAACAACCCAGATGTGTCTTCCCAACAAGAGAGCTACTTGGGACAATACTCAGATTGCACTGTGGCCTCTGAGGAGGAGTCTGCAGAAATGCAAGACCCTCAAGCTCTATCTCCACCTCTCAAGAGGTAACACAGTTTGTGACACATCATTCAACATACACACTCCTTATGATTAAATTATTACAAGGGTGAATCAGGTAAACAGATTTATGCCCTGTAGCCTTTTTCCTGTAACTCACAGCCTAAATAGCTAAATCTAAACAGATTTAGATCCATCTAAATAGCTACACAGATGGATCATTTCAACATGTATTTGCTGTTTTCATCTGAAACCAAAAATAGACCTTACACAAATTAACATCCCAGCTTCAAAAAGTACAAGATTAGTTTAAAAAGTTGAATGTTTTCTTCCCTTTTTATTGTATTCTTAAACAGCCAGACACTAAACAAAATAGAAAGACACAGAAGGTCCTTCTCCATAAGCCTGGGAAACCTGAACAATTTTATCAAGAAACCAGCACTTGAAGAACAGTTAATAATACATGGCTTGATATCCTATCCTTTAAAGAACAAATTGTTTCGGAATTCCCACTAATAGAATTTAAAAATAAACACATACTCTCCTCCCCAAGTCTTTTTTTACCGTAAGGAAGAAACCTTAGGCAGACAAGACAAAGTCCTAAAGTCTAGAGAGAAGCAAATCACATTCTTGTAGCTCAGTCAGCACATGCCAAGCAGATATAGCCCAAATATTTTTCAAAATATACAAAGCTGTCAAACTGCAGGAGAGTTTGCTTCCTAAAATGGATTTAACTATCCTATAAAATGGACAGCATTGTTTTTCCTAACTGATAGCTTCCCTGGAGGACTTGTGTCACATCCCAATCACTGGGCTGCCCTTCGAACAAACTGAAACAGATGCATCAAGCCCACTCCGTTCATTTCATTCATTCCTTTCCACCTACATTAAATTGTTTTGACAAGCCAGGACAAACAGCAAGGCTTCCCAGCACGTGACCCACAGCTCTGCAGTGCCAGGGGCCTGAAAGGAGACAGGCAGCAAATGAAGCAATTGTTCAGCTCAGAACGATTCAATAAGCTTTTCTTGGCTGTTTCCATTTATCCGTGTACTTCCCATCTGATTTCTTTTGGTCAGGAAAGAGCTATCAGAGGTGTTTATGTTTTTCAATGTAAAACAGGGATCTTGGTTATTTATGACAAACCAGGTACAGGTTTACTCTTTCACTGATGTACTTCACGTACAGAGCATGAATTACACGCAGAATTGTTACTACCTTGTTTCTATCACTGTACCTACATGCTTTATATAAATGCAAAACAAACTAACCCCAAGCCAAAACTACCCCCCACCTCTAAGATTAGCTATTGTACCAAGCCACAAAAAACAAAGCTCAGCAGCAAAATATGCCTATATTCCCATGGTGGTTTTTTTTCAGCCAAGGCTTAATATCTATTTAGCATCCTTAATGATGTTTCTGGCACCTAAATTCATCTTAAATTTCAAGTGGGTTACTCACCCAGCTATTGAGTCTACTGAGTAGTTTCTCATATGTTTTCCTTTCTAACTTTCCCCAGTCCTTCCGAGTTCTGTCCTGTTAACATCCTGACAAGAAGTCACACATCTGCAAAGCACATCTCACTACCACAAGTGGTCGCAGAGCTCAGCTTGGACACCTGAAGCAGCAGAAGAGTCTCCTCAGCAAGGCATCATACTCTGCTTGGGTTGTTTGAGCTTGCTCTTCATTCAGGCCAAGCTCAACCAAGGGTCCCACCTCTGCTGACCCTTTTCACTCACTGCCCAAGTGGCCTGAACTAAAGTCTAGGACAATTCATCTGGCATTAAATGGACACAATTATGCAGAAGTGACACCTTGCACTTTGCACACATGCCACAGGATACCAAGCAAGTGGATAACAAGAGAAATACTCTACATGGAAAGAACTGCATCTGCTAATTTCTGCTGTACATCCTCGAAGTGATTTTCAGTTTCTTAACATCAAGTACAATTAACACAGCCAAAGTGCTTCATGCACAACAGAACAAACCAAACTTCCCATGATCTCCACCTTCCACAAATAAGTAAGACTCACAGGTGACAGAGGTTGACTTGAAACCTTTTTTTTTTTTTTTAAAGTTCAATGGGTGAGGTGCTACACAACTTAGAGCTGTTCTCTCTTCCCCAATATTAGGAAGATAACCAGTAGAGGAAACAGATAAACACTGGACACTTAACATGCCACAGACAGGTTTTACCAGCTTTCTGCATATCCTACCACTACATAGAGAAATCTATACATAGCTCTAATCCAGGGGCAGTTAATGGGTTGTTCCTTTTTAACTACACTACAGCAACAGTTTGCAGCTTTTATCCAAAGAGATGCACTAGAAAAATTAGTAGCAATGAATTGTCTTAAAGTGGTATGATCTGAAAATGTACAGCCATGAGAGACTTCAAAGTGCTGTTGAATTATAAATAGTCTGAATCACAAGCAAGGTAGATTATCTATCTGTGCTGAGGTTACACCAAGCAGCATTTTATCAAGTGTTCCAAACGTCTGAAAATTTGAGTGAAGGTCCTGCAGCTCCCAGCCTATTATTCAGAGGAAGGAGTAGTATACAGAACAGACAAATGTTCTTCTGTGTGCATTTCTGCAGCATATGAGAAAGGCTTTCCAAGCCTTTTAGGCAAGGTTAATGAGGGGTCATCAGAGGAGAAGCTAGCAGGACTGCGCTCTGATATTCGGCACTGTTAATGGAACTGAGGCTTTGTGGGCCGCAGTGTTCTCATCCTGAAAAAATCCAGCAGTTAAGAGGAAAAAAGAGCACAGTAACCATCGAGCTAGATTAACAAAATATCAACAAAGAGTCCACTGAGCTTAAAAATCATCCAACATTACACAGTTGGTGCCTAGAAATGGAAGCCTCAGTGCACAAGAAATGCATCTACTCTTCTGTATCAACACATACACCACTCAATACTTCCCAGTGTTAAATACTAGGTAGAGAGAAAAAAGGAAGGGAGCAGGAAAAGCCTGTTCCAAATGCATCCCTGTACAGCAAGAGACACAAAAATTGAACAAGGATCTGCAGAGATCCACAGGATACTTTCTAGAAACCACCAAATGCAAAAGAATTAATACACAGAGCTGAACAGCTGCTGTTCCAAAAGTACATGTCCAGCCTAAACAACCTCAGCCACTCCTCACAGGGTTTGTGCTCTAGACCTGTCACCAGCTTTGCTGCTCTTTGTTTGAACTTCAATGTTCCTCTCGCAGTGGAAGGCCCAGAACTTTTTGACCACTTTCCTCCTCATCTTAGTTTGAAGATGGAAAACAAAGTTTCTGACACGTAGCAGAACGAAACCCAATGCCAAGTTAACACTCATTTAGTGAAAGTACAATTTCACATTGCAGCTTGGCAAGTCTCCACACGAAGAATCAATTTTATATAAGCTACAGAGACTCCTCATGGAATATGCAAATAACCTTAAGAAAGATAACACTAGAGTATAAAATACATATCTAACACAGTGGAAAAGAGTAGGCTTAAAACATAACTTTTAATGTTCTTGATTAAGGACAAATATTTGCTGTATGTTTCCCCTTACACAAGTTATAAAAAATGCTTTACATTTCAGGAAAGTACACACCTTGAGTTTTCAGGAAAGTGAAACCTAAGTGAAACATTCAGGAATTATTCTCATCACTTGTCACTTAACTGGTGTAAAAGCATCTTCCTGCAAAATTTTTCACTTACAGGTCATGGGCAGAGCAAAGGAAAATAAGTAACTGATTTGACAATTCCCTTCTTTGCTTTTACTTCTGGCATTTCAGGGCACAACTCTAGCAGCACAGCACAACATTCATTAGAAGATGCAGTTAATTTGTTAAAAACACACAAACAATGAGTGCTTTGGTCCTTTCTCTTATGATTGTTATAGAAAAGTGATGCAGCAAGTATATACAAGTTTATGGCTGCAGCTCAAATGTTACAAATAAACATATTATACATATCTTGACAGATAAGTGATGGTGGGAGGAAGGAAAGGAGGGAAATGAAACTCTAAATGATTAAACAGAAGGGGAACAGAGAGAAGCTTTCATCAGTCACCATTGAGTCTAAGTCATTTATACACATCCTGAAAGAACTGGTACTTGAGGAAGCTTGAGGAAACGAGAAACACAAGTTTGTCTTAGCACTGAAGGGGAAGTATCTGCAACTACAGCCAATGTATGTGACCAAAGGATCCCAGCACCGCTCCCTATTTTATCCTGCAATTGTTTCAGTTTTGATGAAGCTGTGACTCATCACCACGGAGGAAAGGAGCAGAACACCACCAAGAATTCCATTCCTCTGATGTGGTCACTTTCCTGCTTTTCCATACCCAGCAGCACCTGTGCCACCAGCAGTAGTAGCAGCATTTAAGACACCTGGTGGCAGCAATGTCATAGACCTTAACCTGTGCCTGAAGGGACATCACTCTCTGTGAGAGTCTGCTGTCAACAGAAAAGAACTGCAGTCTGTGCTTGCTTGCACCAAGTTCTGGCATCATTAAACACAACTGACCTGTAACTTGTCCCAGTTATAGTAGATCTTCAGCTAGAATACAGGAAGTTGGCGAAATCCTCAAATTTCCAGCATACCATAATTCACAAGAACATTTAGAACAAGCCTATGCTTCTAATACTGTTATTGCTGTTCAGGAAGGAAGCAGTTAGGAGCAACCAGAATGTGTGAAACCAAAGATGCTTTAAAAGAAGAAGTAAGTTAGGAACACCACATCAGAGGCGAGCTCACTAACTTGGGGAGTAGGAAGCCATTCTGCCTCCGTCCCTTCTTTACATGGAACAAGGAGCAGGCAAATACAACACCCATCATGAACACAGCACCGGGAAAACACTACAACAGTAGATCAGCATGTTTCTTCTTTATAAAAAGGTCACAAGCTGTCTTAAAGTATGAGTCCCAATAACAAAGTTCTTTTGTTACAGTAGCACTGTTTCATTTTCAGCAACGCCAAAGATGACCACAGTGTTACAGTGCTGCACTTGGACACCATGTGCCATTCCGAAGACTTAAGCCAGTGTAGATTTTTAGGTTACCACTAAAACTGGTAAACATCCAGCCAAACAGTACCACCTGTGAGTCTCTACTGGATTACCAGCTCGCCTTCCAGAGCTGTGTGAATACACACATTAATATGTCCATACTACTCCTCACTCTCTCACATAAGCACCAATCTCCATAGGAAAAGCAAGTAGGTCCAATTGAAAACCTGACCCAAATGCCACTTCCAAACAACGATTAAGACTAATCATGTACTGTCTAATCCCACAGCTCCCTTTGGGAAACCTGCACTCTTCAGAATACAGACATGAAGACAACAGTGCAGCTTCAGAGCAAATTAAGAACTATACTCATACTTCACCAAATCTACCACATATTTTCCTTTGCTCTCTACAAAACCAACAAGCAAAAAAAATTTGAACAGTAGATATGAAACCTAAAGCTTAGACATGACCTCCTCTGGAATCTTTCAAGTCCTCAGGAATCTGGACTAAGAATGGCAAGCAACTGTTTAGGCTTCAGTCATTTCTATTCCAGGGTTGCTCTAGGCAGCATTTGTTTCCTTATGTAGAAGTCCCCCCCCAAAAAAATGGCTGACAGTTTTATTCAATTTATCCATCCTGAGAGGCTGAACGTAAGGGACAGTAATCAAAGTGCTGGGCTATACAAAAATAATCAGTGTTAGAAGAAAGAGAGCTCATTTATTTATTTTCACTTTAAAATTGTTATTTGATCCATGAAAGATAAATGGGTAAGTTTGCTTTCTGATAGCAGTTCTCAATAAGGCTTATGCTTATTACATACAGCTTATTAGAGAACTGAAGTGTTAGCTGAACTGAATTCTTGATGAGCCATTAACCAGCTGGACCATCTTGTCACTTGGCTCAGATGCCTCATTAAAAGTTTTGAAGCTCACGTCGGCTCTCATTTTTCACTGAATTGATTGTTTTGTCAGTGAGAGGGAATGTACATCCAATCATCTCAGTTTAATTTTACTATGAAAATCCAATTCTCCATTCAAGAGTGACAACACTTCAGGAAAAAAAGCCTTCTCCACAATCCATTCTGTTTACCTTACAGATTTAACTCATTGCATTAAAAGTGCAGCTACAGATCTTTTTGTTTGACAAGTTTCTGTATGACCATAAGAGTCCTTTTATGAGCAGGTAAATGTCTAGAACATTAAGGTAAACACTTGAGCAATTCTGATAAAGGCAAATCAATTTACAAAATCAAAAACACACTACAATTCTTCATGCCATATACTTCACAAAGCTAATGGCAAGCAGGAGGAGTTAGCTATAGCCACTTGTCATCACAACGAAAAATTGCATCGCTATGCTGGTTGGAAACCACACAAAAGCGTTAAATTTACTCCAAAGATTTACTAGTAATGATCAAAGTGAGGGTAAACAAGAACTAGTCATGTTCCTGTGCTTCTGACTGGCAAAAATCTCAGCACAAAGCCTAGAGGCAAACAGTGAAGCAGCAGTCCCTGCAAGGCTGCCTCCCTGCACTCCTCCCGCTGTAACATGAGCTCCCATCAGCTGCAGCACACGTTGGCTCCACCATCGGTACAGACATCACATATGCAGCCCGATCACACCACAGGAATTACTCTTCCCAGCTTCCTCTCTTTTTCTGCAAGCACATCCAAGACCAGTACTTTATTTAATTCACAAAACTGTGGATTACTATCAGTTATGACAGGATGACATACGAAGTGTAGGCCAAGTACTGGCAGCCGACAGAAAATCCTTACAACAATCACCAGAAAACTCCATGCCAGACATCTCTCATTCAGAGACAGATCTCTCATTCAGAGATCCTTCACTGATCCACCAAAAAAAAAAAAAAACAACAAAAAAAAACCAAAACAAACCACCACCCCTCAGATAATTGCCAGGTGTTCTGCATGTTCTGGCAAGACAGAAGGAATCAAAAAGGGATCTCCTGTAGGTAAAGACTAAAGAGAACCAGAAACAGTGAGTTTTATGGGGGAACCAAAATTTGTGTTTTAGAGGAGGACTCAGGAATACTTTGCACAAATACAAGTATCAGTACTAGGCAAGTCCTAAAACACCTCAGAGGAGCACTTGTTAAATTTTTTAAGCATTACTGCTTAAGCATCAGAGGTGTAATTTTTCTGTGATCTCCCAGAATGCCCATCTTCATCTCAGGTTTCTCATAAAGGGAAGCAGTGATAATTCCTCTATGCTTACCCAAAAGGTTGACTTATGAAACCAGTTTCTGGCATCACTTGCATGGCTTTCACAATAATACTATACACACTGGAGATACTTATTCCAGCACCACACTGTGTACATCTTCCCTGGCAAACACCATACATGATGTAGATCTAAAAAGTTATTTGCAGAATCAGGAACAGTTCCGACAGTATTGAACACGATGTAGATCTAAAAAGTTTAGAAATATGCACGTTATCTTTCACAGAGCAAAGAAATCGAGCATTGTTGAGTCAGGAGAAAGAAAACATTCAAATATTTAACAGTAGGCAAGTGGTAGGACGAACAACTAAGAAAACTGGCATGGGGAATCATACTCTGCATCCAGAAGCTTAATTGGCTTTGCAGTTCAATCTGGAATAGCTTTTAAATGAGTTAAAATATAAGAGAAAACAAAGTTTAATTGAAACACAGATGGAGAAACCAGTCAGCTCCTATTACGTAAAGCAACACAGGATACAACACATGAAAACAACAAGGGTTTTGCTGTACAGTAACCAAAGTAATAACATCACACCTTAGACATAAAAGGATTATCTTTACAGATGTTGAAAGGGAAAAGAAAAATAAACACAAAACACTTAAGTGTTGGATTGACCTGCAAGAAGAGGCTTTAACAACTAAAATTCAGCATTGTAAAACAGATGAGATGAAAGACTATCAAAAGAGCAATCTCCAAAGGGACACAAAGCAAACAGCTAGGGAAAAGCAGCAGAGGAAGTTTAAAATTAACATTTAAGACCTTTTCCCTTGGAATTGGGGACTACATATGTCACACTCTCATTGGCAAGGCTATTCTGTATTAATCCAAGTTTATTTCCTGCAGAATACTACTGGGAATTGCACTACCAGAAGACCAACCATGACCCAGAAGACCTCAGATACTCAGCCTATCTGTGAGTCAGCCATTCAAACTGCTACAGCTTATCCAAAAGGGCTGTTTCTCGTTACATTGTGCTTCAGTCACACACTGTCCGTCCTTGGGCTGGTGCCACTTCATTTCAACCCTTTGAACAGGAACACTGAAGGAATTTCTTGAAGACAAACTATAATGCCTGAACATGTCGTGGTCCAAGGGGCCTGCCTTAAATAGGTCATCACAACCTGTAAACAGGCTTCCTTGTTTTCCATTTACCTCCTCCCTTGTCCCACTGAAGAACTCCACATGCAGTTCAAAATTCATTTTAGTTGTGAACTAAAAAGCATTATCCAGGGAAAAAGTTTAAAATATTCAAATACTGTTTCCACACAGTGAAATATCTGATGTTCTGTGCATGTGCATCATGTACAAAAACAATCCACAATTCATAGTTTTGAACACTGAAAAGGTTCCCTTAGCCAAAAAGATATCTGAAAAACTCTTTAGCACCATGGCTGTGTCTGAAACACACTCAATGTGTTCAGCAAGTGTGCACACACAGAAAGCCAGGGAAGCTGGAATTCAAATGAAAGCAGTTTGTCAGAAAAGCTGCACAAGTGTTGTGGTACTGCATCCGGTGCTTCACTGGCAACAGCTACATTTCTGTGGGGATAAGAGTGGGTAAGTAGATTTGTGACATTCCATATTTATGTTTAATTTAAATTCCATGCCCTACCACACAACTCCAAACAACATCCCAGTAAAACAATTCTAATTACGCTAAAGACAGTATCATAACGACAATAAACACAGATCTGGTTTTAGTCTGAAATCCACTAAACACTTCTTTAACAAGCAGACAGGCTTATTCTTGCTACAAAGAGTCAGTAAAGAATTATCTGCCCCCACTCTCGAGATAACCAAGGCTACACAAGCCCCCCCTTTTCACAGGCAGAGACAGGACACAGACAAATCTCCGGATAGATGCCTATCAGAGCAGCCATATTCATTTTCAGAGTAAGAGTCTTCTGTCCAACTACCTGGCAAAACGATGGGAAGAGAGGCAGGACAAGTCCATTTAAGCACCAGCCTGGAAGCACCTGAGAATTAGCTCCTTTGAGGTTCTGTTACCACTCCAACACTTTCTTAATTAACTTCGCAATCAAAATTCTAATGCTTGAATTCTTACTACCCCAGAGCTACTGATGAGAACCTCAACAATTCCTTCTGAAGAGCATCAAGTAGCTTTGTTATTTTTCCTCCATAAGACTTCACCACTACAATATAAAATAGTTTTTCCACAGAATGGCTATGATCCAAACATAGAAGTCAGCACTTTCAAGGGACAGCTGTGTGAAATAATCTCTTGAGAGTCCAATTCTATGACCTCTTTTGCTAGGGGATCAAAAGGTGAAAGTGTCATTAACCAGTTTTAAAATCCTCAAAACATGAGAAAATTCCTAAGACAGTTTTTCTTTTATTACCACAGGGCTTTGTGCTTAGATCTTCTCGTTTCTTAGTTTGGGCCACAAAACTGATTTATTTCAAAGGAATTTAACAACTCCTTGTTCTCTAACTCTTTACTAAAAATGAGGGCCAAGCATAAGCACCTGCTGCTGCAGCACTTCAGAAGGATTGGAAATACTTTTCAGTAGCCAGCAATAATATTACAGGACAGAGCAGCAAGTGTTAAAACATCCAAAATGTATAATTAACTGCACCAGCATTGATACTTAACAGCCTGCAATTGTGAAAGACCAACGGATCATCAAGTGAGCAGGAGCTGGAGAAATGAATCACAGTCTCAGAGTTGCAGTCCTATCTTCAAAGCTCTTAGCAGGCTGAAAAATTTATGAGCAGGCATCTTCAGAATGAGTTGCAACATATCTGTCCATCAGAAACAGACATTCCCCCTTGTGATTTCACTTGGCAAGTAATAAAATCCAGACTGCACCGCAAACAAAGAACTGCAGTTCCCCCCCACACCCCACTTGCTCTTGCCCTGAGCACTCTGGCTGCAGAGGCTGAGAGGTTTTTGATGCTATTTTAATCTCTCCTACGCTTCCAACGCATGTTGGATCTCACAGACCTTTCCTGTAATTTCCTATTTCAAAGTGTGCTTTCTCAGACAGACCTGGTTCATACTTTAGTCACAGTCTGCTGAAGGTCCCCACAACCACTTGGTTTGGCTCTACATGTGCAGAGCAAATTCATGCTCAACACCAACCGAACTGAGACAGCCTGAGTGCTTTCAACATACTAAATTGCTGACTCAGTGCAAATGGCTCCATTTCAGAATTAGTCATACATACAAGGCTGTGAGGTGGAAACTGAAATTTGTGCCACTCTGAACTCTTCTTATCTCAACTGACTTCAGTCTGCTTGTGTCTAAATAAGGGCTTCACACCAGATCTCCTGGCAGTGATCAGCTATGTAGAAATAGGATGCTTTTCTCCAAAATTCATGCTATTTTCAAAGACAGGCAACGGAATGGGATGGCATCCTAGGAACATGGTAAAATCTGAGGACCACAGAAGAGGTTAGAGTTACCTACCAGAATTGCATTTTTAAAAAATGGAGGTAACAGCTTCCAGGCAATCCAAGGGATAACTGCCTTTTCTTATTATGAGCTCCTGCCAATCCTTCCTTCCAAAGCATTTCCAAGTTTCCACTTCCCAGGAAAGGCAAACAACATTAGACATAGCACAGACCTGGCTCTGAGCTAATTAAAAAGGAATTCCCATACAATGTTTTAGATACTAAACACTAAAACAAAACTAAAAGCAGTCAAGTACTATTCTGATTATAGCTATGTTTAGATTGTTTACAGATTTTTTTGCAGTTATTTAATTTATATACTTTATATATTTTTCTTTGGACTTTCATTTTTCTCCTCCTTCTGAACAATCATGACTACTATCCATAAAAAAAAAAAAACACCCCACACCACAAACATTTCCCTAACTCAGCCTTCTGCATAACCATGTTTGCTGGTAGACCTATTTCACTTAAACCCTGAACATCCAGAGTCCAACTTCATGTGAAAAATCCAAAAGGTATTTAAAAAGAACAAACTGTAACATACAAACTTCTCTATTTTAAAATACATCAGACAAAAAAAGGTAATTGCCAAATCTAGTAAAAAATAAAATTATATATTCCATTCTATCTATATAATTGTTTTCCCTCAAGGTTGATAAAAAAGATTTTGACAAGGGTATTTGCTTTCAAAATAATAAAAAAAAATTCACTTTCAAGAACTGAATTTAACTACAGCTAAAGTCATTTGAGCAGTATTTTCATAGATCCTTCCATCAGACTAATTACAACATATTGGTACCACAACTAGTTCTCCACCTCTGAACACTGAAGAGCTGCAAAATCTGCTGCTTGTGCAAATACAGCTGCTGTTCCAAGAAACATTTTCCACTGAAAACTTCAAGTCCTATTTCTCTAGAAACTTGCATCATGGGAAGCAAGCAATTTCTGAGGATATTAAAATTCACTTACTTAAAAACAGTTTAAACACAAGCAAGTGAACTGAATTTCATTGTACAGCACATGCAAGTTGAACCCTCAGGATGGGAAAGCTGTACAAAGAGTAATTATACATTTGTAAAACCAAGCCAACACACATTGTAAGTTGAACAAATTGCTTCATATGGCATCACATGGAGGCTCACACAGACTATTCACAGGCTACAACACAGATCAAGTCTTTAGAGCTTAAAAAAGATACTTTCCAAGTAAGTCTAATCCAGAAAAATGTCACTTATTTTAAAGCTTTATTCTCTGAAAACTCTTTGCTTGGAAATACTTCTTCAGGGTAAAGACAACACACCTGTCTCAACACTGCTTTTAGGTCCCTGCTTCACAGCTCTGAAGTGCAAAAGCTCACGGTGCCAATGGATGCAATAAAGCAAGCATTTTTCTCTGAAGCATCTGTAACATCTTGGCTGAAGCTTCTTAAACAATTAAGCTCAAGACAGACACTTGGCCTGAAAACTTGCAGCCCAGGTGGTTAAGATACACTCCAGTTGGGCAACTGAAAACAGGACTTTAGGACAGGAATCAAATTTAAGTGGTGCTACCTAATGTATTAGTCCCATGTGTCCCGATAAAGAATTTAACAGTAGATGACCCCTAGGTAAATATAGAGCATTACCAACACATTTCTTCCAAAGACAGCCTGTAAAATTACAGACCCTTGTAGAGCCAAACTCCAGGAAAGAGACATATTTATGCTACAGAGCTGCCCTCTCAATCTGCCTCTCTCGCTATGCAGCCCAAAAAGTGCAGTAACAGAGCTCAGGATGCAGCTTCCCAGCACTGGCTGAGCGAGCTGTGCTCCCACTGCCAGGAGGGGAAAACACCCAACTGACATCCAGGACATCCTGCAGCACCCACACTGCACACCCAAACACACACACACAACTGACTGCTCAGCTCTGGGCCCTCCCACACAGGCTCTTCCATTACACTGCAGTCCAGGTGAACACCAAAAGGTTTCATGGCATCAGACAACACTTATTCCCAAGCTATTTCCAATTCCTGGCAGGATATAGCTCACCTGGAGACACACATTGTTCCTTAGATTAAGGTCAGCAGTTCTATTGCAGGAATTCAGACCAGAATGAAAATCAAAGACAAATATGCTAATTTTCATACTTTCAGAAGAAGTAAAAATAGTTATCAACTGGCACATTATGCCAATTGATGGGTGGTAATGCAAAGAAATTCAGATATATTAGGTTATCCACAATTTTAACCAACATTTTAGGCATTGGCACCAAGTCTCCGACTGAACATTCAAATACAAGATCGTCTTGGTAGGATTTTGACAGCAACACCCAGAGGGGCTGCGAGAGTAAGCAAGATGTCTCTTCACATCACTTCACTGCATGAAAGCATAATCCTCCAAAGCTTTTAGAATAAATAGTTCCTGAAGAGCCAGCAACTACTGCTTCCTTTGCAGATCCTTCTCTGAATAAAACCAGAAAAACTCATGCACTAAGGTGGCATTTTCTGAAGCACAACACTCCAAACACAACACGTGAAGCTCCACCCTTTGATGTACCTTAGTAACTTCAAGAGGTGTTTTCAATCCAAAGCTCCACAGCTGCAATATCCAAATTGGATCCACAAGTGATCCAGAGGGATAAGTTTACTGCTTAGGAGAAGACAAGAGGAAACAGCAAGGTAGGAGACCAGACAATACACATCTCCTTGACCCTCAGGATCAAAGCAAACCACCCTGGACATCCACAACCTACAAGGCATAAAAACCTAATATTGCCCCACATCAGTATGGACTTCATTCATTTCTAACTATGGAAAGCAGCTACAGTGCCTCTCAAGTCTATGGGAAGCCTTTTTCTCTCCATAAGTTTATCTTGTATCCCTTTTTTCAGGGAAACTGATGTATTTGTTGTGGAATAATCAGCTGGGTCACTACAGTTAACTTATACAGTATCATTACTCTTAGTCAGACATTGAATTAGAAGCCAAGTTACAAGATTTGTAACTTGTAAAGAAAGATTCCTTATCCAATCAACCTTTTTTCCACTGATGCTGCGGCACGACTCATGTAGGAACACAGAACAAAATTAATGACAAGGATTTCAAAAGGAACAGGATAAAAATAAACAACCCCCCCCAAACAAACAAAAACCAAAACAACAGGACCCACCACCAAAGTGCTATTATTTGGATCTCCAAGTTACACCATCACCAGTGATGACAGTATCAGATATTCTGAGTTAATGTGGACATGTGGTTGGACATAAACTCTCTCAGTGCTTCCACCATTCAGGAAGAACTAAAAAAATCAAACCAGCCACAGACGCTTACAAAAAAGTGAAACTGAACTGATAAAAATGGAAACTAATTCAGCTCCACTTCCCCAGTAAGACAGTCAACCCCTCTTATCTTTGGTGAATGTGCCAAAGTGCACAGCACCACGACCCTTGATCTCTACTTGACAGAAGTCATCATTCAAGGCTCAAGATATTTTGCTATCCTGGTATGTCCAACAGACTGTTCAAACCCCACAAAACACAGCCAGGCTAACTGCTGTACTTGCTGTTTCTGAGAGCACACACTGATGACTCCCAGACTCTCAAACTGTAAACCTGACACTAAACTAGAAAATGACCATTCAGATGAGGCCCCAGATGAAAGATTTCCTAGCACATTGTCACCAAAGCAAGGGATCACACGCCAATGTACAGCTGAAAAAACACCAACATTTTTCAGAATATGACCTATCCCAGACAAGTTATTTTACACAAAGTCAGAGAACAGGAAAAACTGAAGTCTACCATGATTCTGAAGCAACGTTGCAGACATTTTAACAAGTATATATATCCACAAACACCACCAATATGTCAAAGGAAAGCATGTTCTCAGTTCCTGGCATCTAGACCAACTGCATGGATTCAAACAGAAGAGAAGTTTCCACACATGCAATTCAAAGGTCACAAAATCCTCATTAAAGGACTCCAGGACAACTTCTGCCTCCCTAACTCCCTCTAGACTCCCCAAACCCATAGAGCTGCGATCAGTGTTATACTGGCTGCACAGGCTTCCATTGCACAGGCACTGCATTATGGAATTCTGCAAGCAGGAAAAAAAACCATTTCTGAAACCCCATGTACCTGGAAGCAACACTGTGCAGCCAAAGCAACTCAACCAGACAATGCTTTGGGGTTTTCTTTTGGGGTTTTCGGTGGGTTGTTTCGAGACATTAGTTTTTTTTAAGCCCTGCAGAGACTACGAGCCACCAATGCAGTCAACTGCATTTATTGTTCTGTTGTCTACAAGTATTAACCACAGACATGAAAAACATCTTAGCTACCCCATTGATTGAGAAAGTGTTTCAGAACAACAGACATGGCTCCTCTCAAGGTTTGAGAAACAGGTGGTTTCACTAAACTGAGGCAAATTTCCCCATTTATTTATGGGTTTTTTAGCAGTCTGTAGTTACTACAAGTTTTTGTTTTATTTCCAATTCAGTTTCAGTCTTATACAGTGCAGTCTTCATTATTCAAGAACTACAATCTTGCTTTACATTAGTTTTCTGCACACAAGCTATTATAAGTTAATGACCATGCCCATTCTCCCATTTAAGTGTTTTTTCAGTCATGGACTTAGCACTCAACGTCTTTTTTATGGCACTTTGTTTCACATTATGCTCAGCAGCCCATGCAACACATTGCATTTTGCAACCAAATAGCCAATGGCCACGGGCAGACTTCCCCACTCCTCCCCCCTTTCTCAATATTATTGGAATAAAGAGCCTTATTCGCACATGGATGGCAGCAAAAACCCTCTGCAACCTGCAAAATCAAGTTAACCTCCTCAATTATCAGTAGCAAGTAAATTTATTTCAACTCTCATTGCATTTGATTTGTTTTTACTTAGGCTCACATAGGGATCTCAGCTGTTTTTTGCTAGAAATCTATATTGAAACAGACTGAGGATTATCATCTGGCCAAAAGACCGGGGGTGAGTCTGGATAAATGTTCTCACCTAACAAACTAGAGAAGGCAAGGAGACAAGTAGAGTTTAGAGCAACCCTCCAGCCACTTTAGGAACAGCAGCAGTAAAATACAGGACCAGTGGATGAAACTTTATCATCAGTATAAAAGGACTTCTGTAATACTCTAGAAAAAGAGTTATAACTTCATCTGAAAAAGGAATTTGCATTTAAGTGGCTCAGCTTCATTCTTTCTAAGTGAGTCTTAGACTATTTCTAAGAGCCTCACAGGGCAAGTTTTGGAGTAATGCTCATGGCCCTCTAAACCAACAATCTGGTCACCAACTTGTGATCCCAGTGACTCCTGATAAACTCACAGCTGTCGGACTGAGTATTTATACTCGAAACAACTGATGTATTTCCATCTGGTCTTCATGACAAGAGGATGACTACATAGAATGGCAAATCACTCCTGCTTCCAAACAAAACTCAGGGAAGAGGAAAGGGAAACTGCTGAGTTGGACTGCCCTTGACCCATGACAAACAGACAACTCAGCTGTCACTTATGTTTTGGTCATTTGAGTAGCTGCAGAAAGTATATCTGAAATGAGACACCCTATTCAGCTGGAGCTCAATCTAGTCCATGGATTTTTTTCCCTTCCTGGAAAGAAATTTGGCTTGAGAAGGGGGAAGGGAGAAGGCAAGAGTATAAGGCAAATTCCCAAGGGAACACTAAGCACATTTCCATGGATAAGATTGATTTACCAGCTGGAAAATCTAAGTTTGGACGAGGCAGTTCCAGGAGTCAAGATTCAGATGCAGGTTTTAAACATGCCCATTATTCTTTTACATAGGGGTAGCTGAACACAGATACAAAATCTGCTTCATTCCAGAGTGCAGGGCGGGGTATGGTGAGACAAAAAACATAAAAATAAAAATCCTTGTTTTGCCAGATGGCCTACACAGGGACAACAGGAGGATTCAGGAAGACCAAAGTTAGAAAATAAAGCAGAAACCGACATTGGCAATGACTGATACACTGTTTTGTTGGAGGGGAGGAATGACATTACTTCCGGAACAGGTAAGAAACAAGAACAATTACCATTCCCACACAGGAACAAGAGGAACAAAAGATACCATTTCCCTGAATATTAATGCCAGAGAAGATAAGGACAGAAGTCAAAGGGAAAGTGGAAAATAGTTTTCTGCATCATCACCCAACTCATTCTTTCCATTCTAAATTCCAATGCCAACTTCCTCACATTTCATACTGCTCTTAAGTGACCAATTATACTTAAAACATCACTTTGCTCACGGCCTGCTGCTTTTTAACTGCAGTCATCCACACCAACTTAGTTAACGTGCTTATCAGTTGCATCACTGCCTCGCATTTATCAGTTATTTCAATAAAGTAGCTGCGCTCCTTCAAGTCTCACAAGTTTACCCCAACCATGTGCCTTGTTGCAAGAAGTTATCAAGACCAGAAGTTGAGCAACGCACAGTTTTGGACGTGCTACATCAGTACAATCACACATCATAAGCATTATTCGGAAATTTGGTATTATCTTAAAACCTGCCACATTAGAAGCCACAACTGTTTTCTGACAGAGGTCAAACCACTGCAGAACTGCAACAAAGCAAACCTTCAGTTAAACAGTTCAGAACACCAACCAGCAATTGGCAGTAATACTAAATAACAGGGGCTAACACAAAAAAGAATTTTGGGAATTATTTTGCTGATGTTGAAAGTACAGCCAGCTCCTTTAGCACAGCTGATCCTGGCTTACTCCCTCTGGTTAGCCTGACCTAATCTAAAAGCTACTTAAGCTTTCCCCACAAAACTGAACCATTTCTTTGCTTCACCATTGTGCACTAATCGTAGTTTTCTCACGTGAGAAAAAGGATTTCCAGAGTTCTTGCAGATTGTTCCCCACCAGTTTATCAGCTATTTCCAATTAAAAACCCTATCACTCACATGGTTTAGAATCTAAGGATGCTTTCTCCCAGAAGCCAAGGCATAATGGGATTTTACAGTATGGGTTTATCAAGCAGAAGCCATTTATAGCTTGGGTACATTGGGAGTTTTCCCAAAATCTCTACATTTGGAACAGCAAGACTTCACGTTTTTCTCACTCTTGTTCAACTCCACCCTTTAGACCTGTTCAACTGTACATCTTAGAAAACTGATCCAGAAAACCTTCTGGAACAGTTAATCATCTACCACTAAATAGGACACAGATTCTGGTTTGGGATTGGGGTCTCTTCAGTTCCATAAAAACCCACTTTCAAACACCTAAATTACGGTCACAAAGATGAAATGTGCAGGTTCCCAATCTATTACAAAATACTAAAAACCTCACAACAAAATGCTCATCATTCCTGGCTGCTGCCCTTCTGCAGCTCAAAGTCTGAATACATACATAAAGTGATTTTATATGTTCATGAACATTACACAATTTTTTAATCTGCAAGTCTGAAAAAAAGAGAAACTGAGGCATGTCAACAGTAGGTACCTTATTCAGGAAATTATTACTAATCTAAGAATACAAAAGAAGGTGTTTCAGCAAAAAGCAGTGAAGAAACCCACAAACTTTAACGCAATTATTATATTAATGACACTTTCATGAACTAGTTGTTCATAGCAATCAATTCACTGTTTTAAATTGGCATGGTCCTAAAACTTTAAAATGTTATACACACACTAAGAAACAAGGGTTTTTTTGCTATTCCTCATCTTGTCTTGTAAATGCCTTTTCAACTCTCAGAGTTCCTTAGAAGAAGCCTCTTAAGTCAAAAATAGTAACAATTTGAAAGTCTCTAACGCCAATATATCAAACCTCACGTTAAGTTTTCTGGGATTCACCCAAATTTGAAAAAAATCTCATACTGAGAGGAAGAAAAACATTTTTATTGAGCCACAGTCCCACGATATAGACAAGGCAACTGGCTATTTTTCCTACTTGGAGTAAGTATTATCATCTGCATTTAGCCATGTTCAGTTGCACTGAAATGCTTGAAGGAAATTTGAGTATTAAAGACAGTTGATGACAGATCTTCAGGTATAGGACACGCCCAGTACACTCAGGTACTACATTTATGTCTTCAGCAGCACACTAGAGCTCTTCACGTTTTTCTTCTGTTCCCAAAGGTAAATACTGAACCTCTAAGATATGTTCAGGCTTGTACAATAAGATCAGCAGAAGAAATCCTACCATCACCTTAACTGGCTCACAGTTGCCATCAAGAGGCAAAAAAAAAATTCAAATTCAAGTGACCTGTGTAATTCACCACCAACCCCCCCAGGCACAGATAACCTAAAATGCATTTCTGCTTTTGAGTCTGCAGAAAGAAGCTCAAGATGCACATAAAGGAAGTAGAGAAAGCCACAGGAAAAAAAAGAAAAAAAAAAACAAAACAAACCAAAAACATTCTAAAACTAAAGTCTTATTTTTGTATCAGACATTTCTGCAGTTTCACCACTTTTTGCACACTGTTCCTGGCAAACCTAACAACCCACTAAGCCCCAAACGATGATAAATGCAAACAAAAAACATGCCCTCAAAAAGCATTCTACATACTGTCAATCTCTACTTGTCTACATCCAGAGAGGGCAATATTAAAAAAAAAATAGATATCAATCACTTTTCAGACAGAATTTCTTACTGCAGGACACTTATCTGACCAGACTGCTTCAAGAACTCTGCAACTTGAATTGTCTCACTTATCACATTTTTTCTTCAAGGAGGACTCTTAGGCTGAGTCCAAATCAGCCACAGCAAAACAGAGCACATTAACTTAGCATCTTGCATTTTATAGACAGGCAATCTACATTTCCCAAATGAAAGCGTGCCATAAGCAGCTGAATAAAGAACGAGACAAACCAAATATAGTTCTATGTTGGAAAATATTTGTAAGAATAAAAGTCTCATTGAAAAGGAGCAGATTTGAAAACAGACGTGGTAACATTTTGCAACATTTAAGCAAAAACCTGCTAACAGTTCAGAAATTGCCATTAACAGATGCATATTACATAACTGTACACAGATTTGCAGATCCTTAAGATAATCAGCCTGGATATGCTGAAGCTTTTAATAGCAATATTTTTGGGGTTTTGTTTGTATATCATTAGTCTATCCCAGGATAGAAGCGGTCAAAAAACATTCAGGCAGGGGTCATGAACTTGCCAGCAACAATCAGCAAAGAAGAAACAAGTCACAGGTTACCCTAAGAGAGGAAAATGTCCAAGGAAAACTGGGTAACCCCATCAGTTGGATAGTTTTAAACTATCATAAGACTCCACTAACTGGCCAAAACCAGACAAAATGCACATAACTGTTGGGATCAGCTTTGTCCTTTCATTTAGTTCAGCACGGCTGTTTGAGATTTGCCCCAATTACATACAAAGAGATCAGAGCTCCTTTCCAAAATCTTTTAAATGGTGGCAATAAACTCACAATCACATAATTGGGGGTTTCCATTTCTAGTTTCCTGCTTTCTGTGTCTAGTCCCAAATCTGCTATCAGAACTATCTTCAACTACTGATGCAATGAAACTAGAAATGACTGAAACATGCAGATGAAAAGGACGATTCAGAACAGCCAAACAGAAACAACAGAACTTCTACCTCACATAAGAGATCTAATAAAGCTTATTTTCCACGCCATCTGCTACCTTACTAAAGCAGAAAAGCAGAAGTTCAGTGGATAGCTATTGAAAGGTTCTCCCAGTGACTGCTTATTTAACAAAGGCAATAGGATCAGAACCACTCTGGACTATGGCTCAAAATCTAACTTGTGATGTGGATGCCCTCAGACTTGCCAAAGCTTCCCCTGTGTTTTAATCTTACTGGTAATGTGCTTGAAGGAGTCCTGCCAACCACCTGTGAAATTAGATGACTTGAAATGCACCACAGTGATCCTGCCCTGAGAACAGATACTTCACAGAATTGCTGCCCATAGGTTGCTGAGATCACTGCCAACAGATGAACCAGATCACTTCAGAATCTCAATTCAGGTTCTCAGGCAAACAGAGTACCAAAAAAAATAAAAATATGACATCCTCTCATTAAAACACATTCATTCCAGTGTCTTTGACACATCACTGAAAAATCATAGCTATTTTAGTTACAAGGTAGACAGCCACAAATACACAACATACTTTCTGGAAGATTTCTAGATTTTAAGTATACAGGTAGCACTCCCAAAGGATCTGCTAAGACTGAAAAGGACAAACACAAACTTAGCAAACTTTGTTCCCTCTGAATGATTTAGAATGAGTTCTCCTCATAAAAACTGCTTACTGCTTTAGATACATATTAATACTTCCAGAGCTTGTGGAAGGCTGTGATATTCTAACACCACCAGTTCAATTTTTATCAGGCTGCAGTTTCCTTTACCGAAAAATAAACTGAGAGCACCTTAAGTTGCTTGTGATCCAGGCAAAGTAACACAGCGCTGCTTGGAATTCCCCAGGCAAATCTGGAAGTGCTTCAGAATAATCTGAACACACCTGCCACCACCAGGTGTAAATGGTAACTGAGATGAAGTTCAGAACTATGTTTGAGAACTGAATCTGAATTCTGGTCATGCATTCCATCCCAGTTATTTTATTCTGGCTTATTAGAAAAGAAAGATCTGGCAACACCCGTGATGATCTTGCTGCATGGATCTCCTCTTGGGTCAAGAGGACTGCATTGCACAGAACATTATTAACACAAAGTTCATCCTCTGCAGCACGGAGCTAAGGACTGTTCTCCAGGTTGTGCCCACCAGACAAGAAGTGAACAAGCTCCCTCTCTCAAAGATGAGCTCAAGTGAGGCACAGATTCAATCCTAATCACTTCTTCCCTTTCCCCAGCTCTCCCAATGGAATGAAGGCAACCAAAACCGCACATTGAGAAATGTTGGTATGACAATTTGCAAATATACTCAGGAAGCTGGAAAAGGGGTAGAAAGAAGGACATCTGTGGTAACTCTAACGCTCTTTAAGTAAGATTCAGTACATACCCTAAATGATTGTCAAAATAAACTATAAGACACTGCTAGGGGCTGGAAGCAGCTTCCACAAAAATACTTATGAAGCCAGTATAAAATCTGAGTCTCATTCATCTGGACACAAATTTATACACTAGACTTGAAAAGATTTGCAGATGGGTCACGTTAGATAAAAGCCTTCAACTACTCCAAGAAATCGATTTTCAGCACTACAAATCCTCCTATTTCGAAGGGAAATTGTTTCAAGTATACTGGAAGAGTGTTTTTCCAGACGTGGTGTACACACATCGTGATCAAGTTAAAACCATGGTATCATTATCTAAAGTTTTAAGAGTCAAAAACAG
The DNA here is from genome assembly GCA_013397135.1 of Pachyramphus minor. Classification (NCBI taxonomy): domain Eukaryota; kingdom Metazoa; phylum Chordata; class Aves; order Passeriformes; family Tyrannidae; genus Pachyramphus; species Pachyramphus minor. The sequence goes on from VYXB01005626.1 coordinate 183,465, forward strand.
TAACTTTCTACCATCTGCAATTAAAAAAAAAAAAAAAAAAAGACAAAGAAACCACACAAACACAGGCTTTGCCAAGAGAAAGTCCTCTGCCCAGCTGCAGGAGCACTGCAAATTTATGTGATATTTATTATCTTCCTTATAACTCAAATGTTACATCCATTACGTAGACTAAGACAAAGTCGAAAATTAACTTCAAGGCTAAACTGAAAAATACTCAACTTTCATTTCAAGTCAACCCTGATTTGAAAGAACAAATTAGTAATCTCAAAAAAAAAAAAAAAAAAGGTTGGTAACCTTTACAGGAAATGAGAGTTTCTGAGGAGATACATGACAGGAAGCATCCAGGCCACACAAACTCTGTCACATGCAGGATGGAGAACCTGGGTGTCAGTCAGAGCTGTGATGTTCAACAAAGCCAATGATGACAAAATAAGATACAGAACATGTGGCCCAGAGGGATGTTGCTAACCAAAAGGTATTGAAACTGCACTGTACCATGTGCTGCATCCATGGAGACTCCCACAGATCTATTACTGCTTGTTTTATTTATTACTCCTGCTAGACAGCTCTCAAAGGACTCCAAGCAGGATGTCTCCAGGGAGCTTTTATCAGGTGGGGTGGTTTTTTTCCCCTCCTTTCAAAAAAAGATCATAGTCCTGGTACTTTTCCTTAGCTCTCAAAAGTTTAGTTACACAGCCAAGTGTTTTAAAGCACAACAGCCCAAAACAAATCTCATTGAAAGGATTTAATTCTGCACCTCTCAAACCCACACTAACTGACAAATAAGAGCCTGTTTATTCCCATAAAAAATGCTGCATTTTCAGAATGTACTTATCCGATTATCTTTATTGCCTCATAACCAGCCAGTCACAAATTGAACCACAGCCATCTCCAAAAGTGATATCCCTTTGAGGTAAGATTATTTTCCTAAGTAGAGGTCTCCTAACAGCTGCAGCTCCAGAATGTACTTTAAAGCTCCCTTCTCTCTTTCAGGGTCACCTTTGTCAAGTCTAAGGGAGCCTGACCACTGTTTATACTTCTGCAGGTAATTAGTCTGGCTCCTTTCCCATGTCATTTATCAAGTTGTCAATTGTATCAATTACAGCACAAACACTCAGGAATATGGCTGGGTTTTGTTCTTTAGCCAAAGGAGAAACTTTCACATCAGAGATTTGAAGCCCCTAAGTACCAGTAACTTGTTCTACCCTGTGACATGGAAAACTAATGAAAACTCAGACCTTACTGTACCAAATTTCGAGCTTCCTCTGTGCACACACACCTCAAGACACTTGGAAACCCAGTGTAACCTGAAAGTGCTATAAACCCATTGTACAGTTATGGCTTTACAGGTTTTTACTATCACTATTTTGGAAACTATAGAGCTGAAAACAGAAAAAGAGCTAATAAGGACAGCAGGATGTTCACAGGTTGTCACATATCTTGCTTAATCTATATTTGTGACCATTATGCATCTGACCCAGGAGCAGCCATGAACAGCAGGCACACTGCTGCTGCAGTCACATGTAATTATGCTCACAGACTAGTCAAGTACTAAAAACATTGATGTGAAGTACCAGGTAAGCATGGAGCCACCATACCACATTAGACTTGATCTCCCAGTAGAAGTCCTACAAAATGTATTTTTAAATATTCAGAACTAAATCACAGGCACAGCTTTCAAAGAAGGCACAGTTGTTTCAGGATGCTGACTATTTCTCCAGAACTAGCAGCACGTAGTCTTTTCCCAGTAGCACTTGACGAGGAATTCCAGGTCCATACTCCACAGCTTCCTCTCACTGCAGAAACGTCTTGATCTGGTTTTCCATTTTGCCTTCATGTAGCTACACAATTGTGCATCAGAGCCAGTATCTCTGCAGTCAGGCCTCCTAGTGAGCAATATACAACCAGCTTTAAAAAAAAAAAAGTCACTACAGGATGCCACAGTTATGTGATACAAGACCTTTTTTGGTTGTCAGGCTTGAACATGCAGCTTCTGAAACATTCTCAGCTCAGCCAGTCCAGGAAGCAAAGAGAATTTTAAGAATGAAACATCAACTTCAGCAAGCTGATATTTATCATATGGTGAGCCTGCAATGGAGTCTGTACTCCAGAGTATAGAAACTACATTCCATTGTTGTCTGCTGACCTAAAAAATCACTATTAAATACAGCTTTAAGTCTATGAGATAAAGATAGGCATCATTAAATCTGAAGTGTCACTAAAAGAAGATACACACCATATCCAAGCAACTTCCTGCACTGTGAGTTTTAAGCTAACATTGTTAGACAAATTCTGACAGATGGAAATATTATTTAGTACCTCACTGCTTCCTGTAACAAATTGACAACAAGTGGCATTATCATTTTACCAGAGTGCACTACAGAATCTCATGGTTCACATTCAGTTATGGCATTATGCTTGTTCCCAACTCATTTTTCAGTGCTACTGCAAACGTGAAGAAAAATCCATTTGTAAGCTGAAGTGCTTGGACACTACACTTGGTCTGTAGTTAAACATCTGCAACAGAATTGCACACATGTAACCCTGCACTAGTTTATTACTCATATGATTTATAACTAAAGGCAACCAAATTCACACGCAGCTTCCACTCCAAGTAGGAACCAGTATAAACACTTCTTGCACCACTTCCACCCATCCAACTCACTTCTTACCCCCAGAAGCTCTATGTTGCTTAGGGAGACCCCTCAAGCTCCTTTTCTCCTTCAGCAGTTCACATGTTAAGCACAACAACCAGGCTGCCACTGCACTGAAGCCAGAGTAAGAATGGCAAAGCAACCTATCAGCAAGGCAACACATTTGTGAATTGTATCTGCTGACTGACAAACCCACCCCTTCTGTCAAAGAACACAAAGCACAGGAGGGACACAGCACATACCAGACAAGCACTGCTGTTCTCCAGTGTACACAGTTTACCAGGAATGGATTTCCAACCAACGCAAATATCTTTCTAATAACAGTTGATAAATCATGCTGCCTTTAAGGGAACACACTGTCCAAATGAAAGAAGATAAGCTTTCAAATGCCTGACAAAAACACAGTTCAGAAAAGAGTCAATTTACGTCTGTATCACCAAGCACAGGTTCATATTAGAAGAGTTACTAATTTGAATGATGTAACCCAGAACAATAATTCTAGATACAAGATTTTGCAGTCCAGCAAGTGACTGCACTGTTCTGTAAATCAGAAGTTAAATGACAATTTTGATGTAAAATCAATGCACACAGGGACTCAGAGGGATGACACAGTAGCACTAAGATTTGGCTTTTACAGTCAACTATGTGACTCTTGCTACTTTTGGCATGAGAGTATTGCTTTGCATAGATCAACAATGCAACAGGGCAAAGCATCACATTTTAGCCACAATGTTACCTGAACTGCCCAGAGCTGATGAAGGACTCACTGCTCAAAAGGGATTCAGAAAGACTAACCAGTAACACAACTGTACAGGAAGAGTTATTTTAAATTAAATAGAAAACAGTAGTAGTTACCACTTTTGCTGACATCTATCTATTTAAAGACCATTTAAGCAGCAACCCTACCTACTATTTCACTCAATTTATGAGATGTGCTAATGACAACAGTAGGAGGCACACTTGACTCAGAATAACTACAGTTGAGATGAATATATACAAGAGGAATAAAAGTACTGGAAGGCTAACACTACACTAACAATCTCCTTGCAGTAACTGAAGCTCAGCACTGGCATGAAGCAGCTGCTGCTGAGCTCTTCACAGCTCCACTGCACTCACAGCAGGGCAAATAAATCACATTTAAATACCTGCACCCAATATTTCAAGTAGGTTCAGTTACAATTTGCTTCATATAGACAGGTCATGAAGTAAACTGGGGTAGTCCATCAGTCACATCTGTGTTGGGTTTTTGTTACCTTCAGCAAACTTGGCCCACCTTCCACAGACCAAGAAAAACTAGAGTCTTGGCCAGGGCTTTGGCTTGCTGGAGACACTAAGAGCACTATTTGGTGACCCAGTGAATTTCAGCTCTTCCTCCTGTTTCCCCCACAGTTCCATATATCAGTCAGAAGGGGAATTACAAGGCAGTTCAAAAGCCTTAAGGATATAGAGCAATATTCTCCAGAGTCTCACTAACAACTTGGGAACACAAGCTGCATTTCACATACAACCTCCAAACTTCCTCTGAAAGGAAGCAGATTGATGGAATCAGGTTTAAGTCTTCATTCATATAGAGCATATATATAAAAATGAGGTATAGTTGCATTATTCAGCATTAAAAAGTCATTCTGCCAGAGACCATCACAAAATCTTCAGTAGAGCTGTTCAGAAGACTCTAGGGAGGTGGGACAGCCCAGATGCCTACACTTGCTGGCAAGAACACAGACAAGAAAAGCTCTGCTATTGTTGAGGAACATTATTTCAGGACAATTAAAAGTAACCATCAGTTAGTTATGGTTACTGCACTATAACATGGAAGAAAATCATTCACATTTCCCTGACAAAAGAATTATGCTTTGAAGGTTCACCAGTCCTCAACCCATGGCATTCTGGAAAACCAATAACATCTGAGTCCATCTTTATGAACACAGATTGTCTTTTGATACAAATCATGCATAACAAATAACAACCTGTCAACAATTATATTTTCCCAGAGAAAGAGGAGGATATACCCACCATAACAGTAAACACCAAATTCCTTCTTTTCTTTCTAGACACAAACAATAAGACTTAGGCTTAAACTATTCTGCTAGCTGTAGAGTCTAGCTCCTTCAGCAAATACACTTTTAACAGCTATAAAATTTACATTGGTGTTTCAAACTTGTCACTTTGTACTGAGTCTCCTTAGGAGAGGGAAACTACAGCCTTTAGAATAATTTAACCCACAAGGCACTCCTGTAATGAATGCAGTTAACCTCTCAGCAAAACATCAAGTATTTTCTCCCTTACAAATATTTCCATTCATGGTTTTTGTGACCTGTCATTTTGAATACTACTCATGAAATTCTTCAATCAGTTGAAAGCCCAGCAACACACCCTTTATAAATGAGCTTCTTTATTAAATTCCTACAAAGACGGTGCTTCTTCACACAGTTTGTCCACATGGTACCGATGATGATTAAGACACTGCAACAGAGGTAACATTAGTGAGAAACAACTGATGCCAGGCTGACATTAGTTTCTGATAAGTAAATAAAGTGTGAAGACAAAAACAGTTTTTGGGGTTAAAGTGAGAGAACTCAAAAATTGCAAAGATTAAATTTTAAAATAAAAGTCCTATCACTTTGGTGGATTATTATTATTATTCTCACAGTATAAATTGGACAAATAAAGCTTCAGCAGAGCCCGACACTTGATCATTTCACTTGTAATTTAAAATTAATTCTCAAACACACCACCACAGCAAGTACTTAGCTAGCATGGAAGAGCAGGGCATGCTTAAGGGTCACAAAGAAAAGTGCCTTCCACAGTCAGTAAGCACAGAATAATGGCAATAACATAATGAACCAAGATACCGGTAGAACACTTGAGCAGTCATTCAAAGGCAAATATGAATACAAATCAAGAAATCTCTTCATTCCCTCAGCTTGACTGGAACTGATTTAAAATTGCTTTTGAGAAAGTTTTGGTGTACTCACAATCATTTGTGAGCAGCTAACTGCCTAAAAACCCCACAAATACTTTTGGGATTTTGACCCAATGCTCTTTTGTCTGTCCTACATTGGATGGGAACACAAACAGTAACAAAGGACAGGAGCGTCTCTATCAATTGCAACAAAAACCCAACACTAAGAAACAAGCCCTAACCTTTTAACCTAACGGTGAGGCTTTGAAAACAAACTACTACACCAGGTATTTGCTCCTGGTACTCCAAGCTCTTCCCACCTCTTTTAAGGTTGTTGCACAGCAACCTGTGTCTCAGTTATACAAGCTCTGACTCGCATGGAACTAAGGCTGTTCCTGCCATCGTTAGACTGGGCTCCGACTGAACTCTGGATCTGCTCAGGCTACAAACTTGGTAACAGAGTAGTGTCTTAGTCCAGTCTAACCTACCAATCACTTGAAAAGTTTAAACTGCAGGGGGTCTTTAAAGCTTCAGAAAGAAGACAATTTCTTTCTTTCCTTGTGCCTATTAACAAGTATGAACCTTAGAACTTGGAATGAAAAAATACAGCTTTGCAAAACTAAAGGGTGTGAAATACTACGTGACTTCTGTATATTCTAGAATTACCCCCTACAGGAATGCACTGCCACAATACACAGAGTGTCTGTGAAATTAGTATTTTAGCATTTTTCCTAAAGAAAAAACACCCAAACAAATTCTGAAAAACTAAGTCTAGCTCAAGCTGCCATCTACATACACATTTTCCCCTCAGCCTCCCTGAAGCTGTACACAAGTATTTTTACAATCCTCCAAGCTACCTTTTGGAGGTATAAAATGCAAGACGCTGTACGAAACACAACCATAGCACATTTTGTGATGATAAACCTATAACACTCTTCAGACAGCACAGTATTTAAAATAATTAAAAGGCAAACTGACTCCAAGGAAAGGCTGCACCTTTCTTGCAATGGACTGCCCCAGGAAAAGTCTGCAGCTCCTTCTGAATTAAGCAGACCTCGAGCTGATGGGTTTTACCTCCTTCAAGCACAGAGCCTAGCACCTGGGAGAGGGACTGTGCTCTGGTAATTCAATTTTTATTTATTTATTTTACCTGTAACTCGCACCAGGCAACTTCCACAGTGGTTTCCGTATCCAGTCCTTTATACACAGTTTTGAAAGAGCCTCTTCCAATCTCGATGTCAAACTTCAGGAAGCGACCATCCGGGGAGATGCCCACTGCCTTGGTCTCAAGCTCTTCGATGTCTTCCTGCTGTGCTCTCCGCTCCTCAAATTCCCGGGTGGCAGCTGACAGGCTGCCAGCGGCACTAGTAGGGGGTAGCGCAGTTGCCTCGTCCCCCTCCTCCTCCTCCTTGGGCAGCAGCGGGGCGGCATCCTTGGCAGCTGGGGGCTCCTCAGCAGCCTGTCCTTCTTCCAGGGGGAGCGGGGCGGGCGGCGGCGGCTGCTGCAGCAGCAAGGGGGCTTGAGCGGCGCTGACAGTGGTGCAAGGGGTCGGGCCGGCACCCTCGGGAGGGGACACCAAGGGAGCTGCGCTGCCTCCCGAGACCGGGGCCGAGGACGCCGCGGGCTGCAAGCTGGGCAGCTCCAAGGCCGTGGCGTTGGAGTCGCAGATCACGCTCCGGCGGAAGAAGCGGTGCTCGGTGGCGGCCGCCCCCCGGCTGTCCTTGTCCATGGTGTGGCGGCGGCGCCG
>VYXB01005626.1:191596-332701 GCA_013397135.1 Pachyramphus minor
CCCGCCCGCGCCTGGCCAGTGCGCCGTGCCCTCCCCCCCGCCGCCGCGGGGAGGTGGCCGCGCCCGCCGCGCGCGGGGGCACCACGGGAGTTGTAGTTTTCCAGAGGCCCGGCCGGGCCGGAGGAGCCGCCCGTGGATTCACCGCGGGATGGGAGTGAGGGAAGAAATAAAGAGGATTCCTGTGTGGGGCCAAGGCTAGGGGGCCGATGTGGTATAGGCGAGCAAGGACCAGTGGGTCAAGGTGCCGAGTCTGCTCATGGTGCTTGTTTCTTCAGGTCTTGAATTACATCTACATGTTAAATATTTTAAATATGTGTATTTGTCTGAATATTGTATATAAACAGATAAATATCGCTCACAGAATCACAGAATGTCCTGAGTTGGAAGGGACCCAGAAGGAACATCAAATTCCAGCTCCTGACCCTGCACAGACGCCCCAACAATCCCACCATGTGCCCAAAAGCTTTGTCCAAACGTTCCTTGGACTCTGACAGGTTAGGTGCTGTGACCACTTCCCTGGGGAGCCTGTTCCAGTACCCAACCACCCTCTGGGGGAAGAACCTTTTTCTGATATCCAACCTAAACCTCTCCTGACACAATTTCAGGCCATTCCCTCAGGTCCTCTCCCTGGTCCCCACAGAGCAGAGATCGGTATCTGCCCTCCCACTTTCCTCGTGAGGAAGCTGGAGACAGCAATGAGGTCGCATTTTCAAACAACCTCTCAAAGTCTTTAAAATCATGGGCAACAACAACTCCATGCAGCTGAGTACTGTATGAACAAGTGAGAGTTTGGGGTTTTCCTCCATTTAGGCCATCTGAAGAGGCACTAAGTGGCCAGGCAACCCAAAATGCAAATAACTGCCATGTAAATGGCATTGTTCAAAAAAACCAGAATTTGCAGCCTCTGTCCTTAACATAAGTGTTATCCTGCAGCAATTTCAGTCATGCTTGCAGCTGCTGCAATTGAACCCAGGGTTGTACAGCAGCCAGAGGTGCAGCGAGAGCCCACGCGGACCCTGACAGGAATCAGGAACTTTCAGGTTAACAAAGTGTTGGCACAGACGAGTCATCTAAATTATTTATATCATGTTCCTCTTTTGTATCAATAAACCAAAACCAAGTACTTTCCTTCTTACAACACAGTCTTTTGAAGTCAATTAGAATGTGCTGAAGGAGGAGCAAATGATTTGGTACCATGACTTTCAGGCAACTACAGATCAAAAATTACATTGAGGAAAAAAAAGAAAATTAGGAAACTTCCCTGTGTAAATAATATGTTCCCAGCAAACACACTGTTGTTTCAAATACTTTTTTTAAAGTTACTTCTAAACCAGCAGTTTAGAGGAAGTTATGTGTTGCTGATGTGAGGCCTTAACTCCTTCTGTGCAATGTAGCACAAGTGGCCCTTTTCAGAGCTCCACAGCCATAAATCATGAACCTAACCAATTCTCATGTGCTTATATTCCTCACATATAAAATTTAAAAACACATGGCAACCAGCATATCGTTGTTTACTGTACATCCTTCTGCCCTACCTTCTAGCCTTTGTAACAGCAAACAAAACAATAGTATAATCTTCACAAAGAGGACAAGAAGTACTTTATTGTATAACTCTACAGTAAAGACATCTGCATGGTTCAGGCCTTCCAGAGCTTGCCTTCCCTGAAAAAGTTAATTTAGTTAGTACATTCATCAGTGTGCTGCTTGAACTGCATCAGACCAAGAGTAGACAAGCTCCAAAACTATGCTGAGCTGAACAGGGTAATTTGATTAGCAGCAGAGTGACAGGATTAACCCATAATTCAATCTGCCACATCCCTTCTTCATTGCCAGCACCAACATCCCTCCTGATACCAAGCAGGGTTCAGCTTCACTCAACACTTGACTACAGGTATTTGTGCATATCTCTAGACAACAGAATGAGGATTAATTTATAGCATCAGCAGGTGTATCCCTGCTAGCTTTATAGTGTTAGGGGTAGTAAGACATATTAGCCAAGCTTCAGGAAGAGCTGACAACCGAGGTCCCTTTACCTATCTTGCTCTGGCCACTCCAGCATCACTGCTGCTGGTGCTTTCTGGAGCTACATTAAAGCAGAGATCTTCTTCCCCCCCACCGCATTTTTACTAACCTTTTGGGAGGGATAAGCAGGAGTAGACAGCAAACCTTACTGCAGCTTGATGCCTGATGTAACTTCATGAGCACGTAGCTAAAACAATGCAGCGATAAATCACTCCCTGTGGTGTAAGCCTATGGAGCTGTTAAGTGAATTCCACTTGCATCATCAGTAGGCTTTGGCAAGAAGCTCCCAGGTCTGTGCCCAGCCATGTACCGTGTGATCTACACAAGGTACATGAGCTGCAGCTGGGGAACCACCTCGCTGTGGGCTGCACATGTGGTTTAAATGAGACCTTGAGTGTAGCTCCCCTCTCACTCAAGTGCCTTTCACCCATTGTTCTGGAATATATTTTCCCTTAGTTAATTAAGCAAAAGCTTTGCAAAAGAGACTACAGCCCAGCCATGCATAGCCACAGGGGGCCTGAGGCAGTCTTCTACTAAAAAATTGTGGTAATTATGTAAATAGGCACCTCCCCAGTGTCTGAACCAGCACATTCCTTAGTGCTCTTGAAATTCAAGAAGGTTAGTCCTCCAAGTCAAATGAGAGGTCTCTAACACCGGGCTCTTCTCACTGGCTCCTCTTCTGGGCAGAGATAGGCAGAGCAATCTTCTTACAAGGGGAAAAAAAAAAAAATGCTGAGCAGCTGACCTGGAGGTGGGAATGATGAATTTTGTCTTCTTTGGCTCTGAAAAATGAAGTGGTATGATATTGGCAATTATATTTTATGTGGGTGTTGATTTAATTTTGTCATTCTAAAAAAAGATGAATGTAATAAAGAGTGTGGGCTTGCTTTCCCTTCAGTTTGATTTCTTTTAATCTGTAAAACTCTGTTTAGTCTAAATGGAAAATTTCAGTATTGCAGCAAGATTTAATAAGCCTTAAAGTAAATTCTATGTGTATTCTATGTTTAGAAACAAGTAATTAAAATAGTTTCAGTGCCAGAGATCCTCAGCCAATTAAAAATATTTCTTTCACCCATTGCCCTAAGAAAAATCCACAGAAATAAGGAGCCTGACTATACTTGAGAAATTACAGGCAAAGAGACTTTTGATTGAATCCAAAGGGCTGACACTTGACATAGTAAAAATATCCTTCTTCTGTCAAGCCTTTTTTAGTTACAGTCATCTTGCATGGAACAATAATAGTTTAAAAAATTGCTCTGAATGAAGTGCGATTTTGAAGTTGACTGAATCCGAAAACTTTTTTCTGTTTTGCTTTCTCCAGTGAAATTTCATCCACTGTTGGCATCCATGACCTGCCCATGTGACAAAGTATTAATGTGAAACAGCTATTCTCTATTTTCTCTTATGCAATACATTATGCAATACAGGAGGCTATGCCATAATTTTGATGCATGTGATTTTATTCCATAACCTAAGTGCTCTTCAGAGGAAACTCTTCATCTCAGTTTTATTGCCCATTACCAGGTTGTAGCTACAGTGCCGTGCAACAACAGTGACAATACAAATTTTTCTACTGCAGTTTCTCCTTTTTCCTTGACATTTCTTGAATCTAAGCCTCTGCCACAGTGTTAACTTTTGTTTCTTACAGCTGGAAGTCAGTGAAACAAAGTATTTCAAGACTGCATGCTTGAGAAATGAGGGTAACTTTGCAGATATTCTGTTTTGCTTTGTTTTTTCCCCCCAGCAAGTCAAGGTTAATTGGAAACTTGTTCTAAAACCTTACATGTCTTTTATCTTGAGTGAGGTTTTGCACTTGCAAGTAGCTCTGGAAGCCAGGTCGTTTATGAAATCATTGTAACCATCTCTGGGATCTAAGGGCAGTTTAAGTCTTCAGGCTCTGGTAGTAGGTGGTCCATCAGACGGTGTTGGATGGTGACTCCTGCCAAAACCTCTGAATTTGGGTAGTCTCTCCACAGGCAGGGACCGTGGGAATTGAAAAAGATCAAGAACTGCAAGTCTTCCAGGGCTCAAAACTAAACATCCCTCTTTGTGCCCTCCTTGCTTTCAGAGTCTGCCAGTTCTGCAGGAAGACAGGTCCACGCTGTGGCCAACACACCTGAGCCAAGTGTGAGCTTTAACTGAAGGACTAGTGAAAGAGGTGGCCAGGCTGTATAAAAAAGACTGACTCCAGAGATAATGAATTTATGTGACATTTCTTATTTATTGCTTCAGAAAATGTCAACAGCCATGCACAATAAAACTGGAGCATAGCATGTGCTTCTTCATCAGATTGAAACCTACGTTTCTCTTTCACCCACCCATCCACCCCCATCCAAACTACTAGAATAGAAAGCATAACTCTTTTTCTTTCCTCTTTTTCACTATTCTCTTGAGCTACATTAGCAAATGTATTGTAACTATGTGAAAGTAAATCAGTGAGAGAACCAGCAGAAGGATATATTGCTGGCTTGTTACCTCTCTTTTTAAGACCAAAGTACAATTTTCCATTATAGTAGTAATGATTTTTAGTCTAGGGCTTATTGTGGTCAGTGCTGCTGGCTCCATGTTGTTTGCATCTAATCAACTATTGTATTTATTATTAGCATATTTATCTATGTACATTCTCCAAATATAATCCACTCTGATAAAGTTGAACAACAGGAACATGATGAAAGGACACTTAAAATTACTCAAACACTGAATTTTATTGGAGATGAGATTCAGTTATTGTTCATGCAATGTTTCAAACTGTATCAAGCCATAATGACAGTTGCAGAGGAAAAATCATTGTTCACTTCATTCTTCATGTCATCTTCATGGCTGTTCTTGCAACGTTTCTTTACACAATGAGTTTTATGAAGTAGTCTAACAGTGAGTAAGTGTTGTGGAAGCACGAATATTTGCTGAAATCAGCACTGTGTTCTTCTTTTTTCTATGTCTTTAGTCAATTGCTCAGGATGCCTCATTTATCTTTTCTCTCTCTGAGGCTTTGGGGAATTCTGTGCTTCACAGCAGTGTCATAACACTTCTAAAGCAAGCACAGAAGCAGGGGCACTGCTTTAATGAAGAGGAGCTGTTTGATGAAAGTGGGTGGAGGGAAGTGTGAGGAAGATGGTGATGCTGTGTTTGCAACTGAATCTGTTAGTGATGCTGTGCAGCAGTCAACCTGCCCTCCTTTCTGCTTGCTGCTCACAAGCTGATGAAAATCAATCACTCTCACAGCAGGTCCAGTCCTGCTCCTCTCTACATCAAAGTACAAAAATAAAATACTACTCACTTCAGTCAAAGCAGGAGCAGGCTTATATCCAGCATAACGAACTTCCTCCTGTCCTTCAAAAACACAGTCTGGTCCAAATGCAAAACATTAGTCTGCTCTGGTGCTGTTTATGCCAGCTCCAGTCCTGGAAGGTGCTCACCATTTCCAGAAGGTGTTGAGCATTCCTGAAGGATAATCAGTGCTCTTCACAGCCACTGACAGGGGGGAGAGTGAGAGTACTCAGCCCCTCATGGTGGGGCTCCACACCCCACAGGACAGAGCTCTCAATAAGGCAGGAGTCCTAGAGAGAAAAGAAATGTGACTGTTTGGCTGAAGAGACGAGTATAAACCTCGAGTAACGTCCTCGAGTCACTTCTCTCCTTGCCAAATACTCAGCAGGAGGAGTGATTGGCATGTTGTGCGCGTTACAGAGCTGTCCACTTGGGGACTCAGGCAGCTGGCTCCTCTGGCAGCCTGTGGGGACCAGGAGCAAAGGCACAGAGTTGAAGTGTTAACACATTCTGGCAACCCACAGCTGATGGACGGCCTACCAAAGTGGTTTGTCAGTAGTGAAAGGCTTTATTGACCGTTTCAATACCACACCAGTATTGAAAGTGAATTAAGCAAAGGTCTTCATCCAAATGACCCCCTGCTACATATGTGCAAAGTTTTCCCACCCGTGTAGTTTCAATAGTGTAATTATCATCTAGTGAAAAAATATCCAGGGTAAACAAGCTCTTGGGGACCACTGCCAGATGACATAGGTCAGAGCAGCTCTCATGTTGTTCAAATCTGTGTCCAAGGCTGGGCAGAGAATCAGGGAGCTCTAGGTGCCTTGCATGTAGCACTGGATCTTTTGCTGTGCTTGATCTTAAGTGAAACACCCCAGGGAATCTACCTCATATTTATCAGAGTCCTTAGAAGGCTGATTGTCTTAAAACTTCAGGTGAGAAGAGAGAGGGGATGTGAGTGTATTTGGAAACTGATATACACTGGAAAAGCTCCCCATTTCCTTTTCATTCATGTGGTGCTACCCAAATGCAGACAACCCTGGTAGGACTGTCACAAGCAGATGACTCCATCACATAACATCAGCCTCTCCAAACTAATGAGACACGCAAGAACTCATCAAGTAGCCTCAAATAAAAAGAATGGAAATTAGTAGATGAACTGTCTTTGAGATATGACAAAAATGCTGTTTTAAAGTATTTCAATTGCATATATTTATAGATATATATATATGTATTTATCCTAATTTGTCTACCTCTAATTTATCTACCTCTGCTACCAAAGCAGTGGTTCTGCTGTTTCAGTCTTGAAACATCAGTCTTTTAAAAAGTTTCTCTTTCATATTCTTGTTTTCAGAGAACAACTTCCCCTTCTTATACATCCATCCACAAATTATTAACTGCCACTGACAGCTAGAAAGCAAAGACTTTGCCTTCTGGGCTCACAAGCAACATCACAGTGAAGAGCAGACTATGAAGTGTAGTAGGAGTGATGTCTTTCTGCTCAGACAACTCCTCAACTGCCATGGGTAGGTAGGACAAAGCCTCAGAAAACAGGTATGTTTAGATACAGCCATGGCTTCAAAACTTGAAGCCACACAAAGATTAAATAGACAAATTTTCTACAGAAATACCAGTATAAAGGACAACTTACTAAAACGTTTTGATGAGTCAGAGTCATTTCCTGTAGCTCACTCCACCCACTTTGGGATGCAGTGCTTAACTTCTCTGGGTGCCTGCAACCTGAACCATGAGCTGTTTATTCCCTGCACCTTGTACTCCCATCAGCAGCCTCTCCACTGTGGCTGGAGACAGACACACAAACAGGCATTGTCAGGACCCAAATCTGCAAACACTTCAGCTGGGAAACAGTACTTAGTCCTATGAGAAGTCACACTGACATTTTGCATTGTACACAGCAGTAAGTGTCTGAAGGATCAGGCTCTTACTGATTATGTGATTTACAGGTACATCGCTTAAGATTCAAAACAATGCAGGTCACTGGAAAGGCAAATAATTCTGGTCTCTTAAAGTACTGAAAAATCCTCAAATCAAACACCAGTACCTAAAATTAGATCTGTGATCAAGTGACAGAGATTACACAACATTCATTACAAGGTTTGCCAGGATTTTCAAGCAGAAAAGACCCAGAAGGAAATATAGATCTACTCATTAGGACCTCTAATGTCACAGTGAGTAAATTACTTTTTAAAAACATCTTGCATTACAGGGAATATATAATCTCAGGGGAAACAAACAGTCTCCGAGCAGTTTACACTTCTGGCAGTAGCCCAAGATAGCATGAGGCGTAAATCACAGAAATGCCTGAGTTTGTGTAAATTCTGTGCTCAACATCTGCACGAGATTTCTTCCTAACTGAAAAAAAAATCCTAGCTCATGTTATGTTTCTTTGTCCAAAAATCAAGCATCATATATGCCATCAGACACACAAGGCAAGTTACAGTTGTTCCTTGGATCTGAATCTTCTGTGTCGCCTCACTCTATTCGATGTGTAACATCACATGTGATAGATCTTGTATTGGCAGTCAATTGCATGATAAAACCAGCAAAAGAAGGCCAAATATAATGCTGTGATTACTTCTTCTTTATGAAGCTATTATTTACCTCCTTAAAGGGCCTAATTTCTGTTAATTTAATTAAATTAACTGGCCTAATTGCTGTTAAAATTTAGGTATTATTATCATGCAGGAAGTACTGAAGATTAGAAATGTGATTATTTGGGCATTACAACAGTCTATAAATATTTAAAGCATTAAACCCCAGAGAGGGTGAATGTAACACAGGAAAGTAACATTAGAACTACTATGGTGAATTGCTGAATGGAAAAATGGAAAAGTTTGAATAGATTTGAATGTGGAATAACCCCCCCAGTAAGACAGGGCTGATACTGTATTACTTGACTTTGTTTCAGTGACAATCCCATTCAATATCTACTGAGTTAAAACATGTAAAATGAGAGACACATTAGAACATGAAATGGATTACTCTGCTATAAACAGAGTTCATCACCCTAATATTAAGAATGACAAGTTCATTACTGTCAGTAAAATGCATCACTGGAAATACTTGGTTGAGAAAAAACCAAGACCAACACATTGATTTACATCTTTCAATTTTCACACCCTGAATTTGAACATTTTCTTGGTCATCCAACCCCTCCTGTTTCAAAACCAAGACATACACCCTCTTTAGTGCCTGTAAAACAGGTAACACCTGTACCTCATGCCAGGATATTAAGCTGCTCATATCATTTTATCAGTGTTGTTGAGATCTTTGTACAGGAGAGAGAAGTAACCACCACTGTGGTGTGGTTTTCTAGCCTGCTTGTTAGCAGCTCAGCTAACTCAGCTGGCTGGTTCAGAGTTTTTAAAAATGCAAGCTGACAACAACATGTTCTAAATGTTGGACTAAGCAATTTCAGAGTACATATTTAGCTTACTGTCTTGATTCCTTTTTCTTTCAAGTTTGCTTGGTAAGAAAGAACTATTTTGCCTTTAAAAAGCTGGTCATAGACAGACAGACAGCATTTATCTATATTTTTTATTTACCTCTAATACACAACGCAGGCTCTGTTTCTGCAGGGAATGCTCCAAGTCTGAACACAGGATATTGGGAATGCTAGAATCCTAACTTAATCCTAGGTAGTTTTTTTGCTTGAATCTCATTAAACCCTCCTAAAGTAAGCAAAAAACTACACATGGGCACCTTCCTTGTTAAATCTTCTGTTACCACTCAGAAATTTTCTCTGTGGATTTTGAGAACCTTACACTTGCTCAGGATCTGTAGACGTCCCATATCCCTGAATGCTTCCCTCCAAAGGGACTTCTGTACATCCAGGATTTTGAGAGGACCAACACAAAGCCCTTCTGAGAGTTGAGTAGGAAGTTCTAATGTATCTGCCCAAGAGCAAAGTAGGGTACTGTGAATTCAGGAGGAAGATGAAATACTGAGAAAGCAGATTTAAAAAAAAAAAAAAAAAGATTACAAGCCCTTTCAAAAGACTTTGTATTTTTTTCTATTTAAGAATGTGGTTTTTACAATACAGATAGACATCATCACTGACACTACATGCTGGATGAAATCTGTGTCAAAAGGACAGACAATTGCTGAAGACAGACCACAGCACATTTTCATGATGTCACAAGAACGGAACAAGAAGAGCTTAGCTGAGCAAAAGTAACCCGCATTTCCTCCAGTCAGTTTTTAGCTTCCAGTCTCAAAACTATGTCTTTTTGTTCTTCACACTTAGCTGTGTGAAGTTGTCCCACTAACCCATTCAACCCTGACCCTTCTCTGTGGCCCTCAAGCAGTTCACGCCTTATTCAGATTGTTGAGACACATACACTTCTCTCTTAGCCATCTATGGATTGTTTTCCTACCTGAATCCCAGATTGCACAATGACTATGATTGCTGCTTACCTAATGTTTGTTATAAAACCTGTGACAGCATTTTTTCCTTGCTGCTCTACAAGAGGAAATAGCATTTGATTTGAAATGCTGTGCTGAGTGTCAACATGAGAGGTGTTTTAAAAGAGCTGAGAAGTATGCTGTCAGGAAAATGTTTCCAGGCCTACCTTCCCTCCCACATCCAACTGTGTTGAAATAATCAAATGCTATACCACATATACTTGGGAAGAGGATGACTAACAGCAGCTAATTACTGCTCAATCTGTTGCCCTCAGCAGCTGCTGGTCTGAATCACACCCCCTGGCACCGAGGGGCATGGTTTGTGGTGCAAGTGCTCTGGAGGCAACTTAATTTTTAGGGTCTTCCTAGCAAGGCAGCAACTGGGACAAGAACTCCATATGTTAAGATCCTATCACAGAAGCTGCCACCACCATATCTGACTCAGCAGATGAGCCCCTTCAGGTCAGCCCTGTCCTGCTGGGGGCCCAGGACAAGCCCATGTCCCACCACACGGAAAGGAGAAGGTGGTTACTGATTTCTTCTTGCTCTATCCTTCTGCAGCAGAGACTGAACCTAGCTTGTGGTACTGGATATAAGTTTCTGCTTTCCTCCCAGTTTGCTGCTGCAGTAGCAAAGAGTTGGCAGAGGGCCTTCTGTATCATATTTGATCTGTTGACACTTGCAGCAGCGCTGGACTCTAACACTGTAGGAGTTTCCGTCTGGAGAAATATGGTAGCCCTTCCTGCCTCCTCATTCCATTCCCTACGGAAAACCTCCCTCTTGTTTTCCCAAATTCTGGGCCAAATAAAATATACCAAAATAACACTGGAGACAGAGAAGGAATCTCTTGCCTCAAACTTGGCCACAGAGCAAAACACGCAGCCATTACTCGTCCCACAAGTGAGGTCACGTGGGTGGAATCCAGGCAGGGTTTCGTCAGCAGGGACTGCAGGTTCAACCTGGCTGCTCTGCAAACCTTGTTTGTGGTGGCCAGAATGACCACTTCTTCTGTTTTCGTGGTAGAAGAATCCAGGCATTATACTCTTCAGCTGGCTAACTTAAAACTTTCTAGGAAAGAAAGGGACAGAAGGTCTTGAACTGTGGTGGTGTAGCTGCTGGCTGCCCGACACGCTGTGACATTTCACCCTTGCATGGAGAAGAGGCAGGAAAGCAATTATTTCTATCAGAGTTGTTAGAGATCCTGCCTCACTCCTGAAGCTTTTTATTATTTCAGGGATGTTCTCCTGAGTAATCATGTAATTTTGCTGCACTCATGTAATGTGTTCAACACCTGACACCTGAGCCAGGAGGTGACTTCCTATAGCATAACCTGCCTGCCACAAAACAACCAGTATTATCCTGCCCTTGCAGAGCACAGCTCTCTTATAGGAAGCCTCTTACATGTGGGGCAGCAAGGCCCTGCACAGAGCTTCTACAGGGCCTCCTTTACAGTTCCTCAGAGTCATTCCAGGCTTGAGCCATTCCACCACCAAGAATCTGGAATTTGACCTAGAGCTGATGATGTAGCATAGTACTGTTCTTTACCTGAAGTAAGATAAGCAGTATTATCAGGCTACTGTCTCACCGGAGGCATCTCTAATGTGTCACACTCCAGCACAGTTGGGTTAATGGTGCAGTCCCTTTCAGAACAGGGACTGAGAGTTTCTCTGAAATGCAACTTCTCTGTTTCTGCTGAGATATGTGTTTGAAAAGCCTATTACTGAGCAAAACCCTGTTTAATTTTCCCTATCTTATACAGGTTTTCATCTCTCTGTGCAGTCAGTGTCAAGACAATACATCTGGCGATAATGAATAGCCACGTACTGTGTGCTGTAACTTCAGTTCTTTTTATGGAGTTTTAATCTCTTCCCAATTCCATCTGCTGCCTGTTCCAACAAAGGCCATATGGCTCTTCAGAGCCACCTATGCGCCAGTTAGGTGGGGTGTGAGTGTTTGAAGTGGCACTTGTTCTTCTGAGGAAATTTCCATTTCAGGTGTAGGCTGAGAATGGGGTCACCAACTGGCTGTGGACATTTCTAAGATATGCGGACTTAAAGACCAAAAGGTATCACCACAAAGTATCATCACCAGTCTGACTGGACACCCTATTTAACCTGAGCTGTAGAATGACACCTGTTCTCCTCTCCCACATGGGATAAGTCTAACTGGCTGAATGACATTGGAATTGTAGAGGTATTCAGTATCTAAACAGGGTCCTGAGGATGCCCTTTTGCAGCTTGTCTCTGAGCTTGCATGGGTATTGTCAAGTCATCTAGTACAGAGAGCAAGTTAATTTATACCAGATAAAGTGCTCAGCCTCTATTTTTTCCTCCTTTCCCTTACATCCTTCTCCTCATCTGGTACTGGTCCACTGTTTTCACATGCAAATTGCTTCTAAAAATGTATATATCTGTACATCAAATTTGTTATCTTAGAAGTTCTCCTTAATGGTCTAGCAGATTCTCAGTGGCAGCATTACTTGACAGATGTGCAGGAAAGAACCTCATGTCTCTAGCTAGGCTTTCACACTGGACTGCAGTGTGCTCTCACCTTTTTACAGAAACACTTCAGTGCTGATGATGAGACCCTTACTCATGGATCCAGCAGTTACAGCAACCACCTCCTCTAGATCACAGCAATTCTAAAGTGTGCTCCGGGAGTCCAGAGAGACTTCAAGGCAACAATTGCATGAAAGTTCATGGAATCATTGGTTACACAACAAGAATAACATTTTTCTAAAAAATTTGAATAATAAAATGTGTAGGGAATCCAGCACTAGTCCACCTTTCCTGCTACGCAACTCCTACTTCTCTTACCTAACTTCCTCTTGTGTGAACTCCAGGTTTCCTCAATTAATTCCTGACAAACAGCCTCGCTTTGGCTTTTGTATCCTATGCTCCACATTCTTTGGATTTTTCTTATACGTGTTATGGCTGAATTTTTTTCACTTTTTTTTGCTTCTTTTGATCACATTCCCTTGCTCTTGCACCAGCTCCTCCTGGTTAACTGGTTCTCCACCTCTGTCTGCCTTTCCATCTTGCCATCCCACCTTGGGTGTCATCACCACCTGCCCTCTCCTCTGAGCCTGCAAAGCCTCTGTCAGTGGAAACCTTTAAGAACAGGTTAGACACACATTTACCAGAAATAGCATAAGTACAGTTCATTTTGCCTTCGGGCAGGAAACCAATTAAAGGGCTTACTGAGGCCCCTTCCAGCTCTACATCTTTCTGATTCTATTATCCTTTGCATTAGTGGGAGAGCAGTAATGGAGCCACACTTCTTGGCACAAATGTTTCCAAGTGATTGGTATCTTGGACCCTTGGGTTTGCAGCTGGAGCTCCCCTTTAGGCTGTCTGCAGGGTAGCACCGGCAGCAGCTAGAGCCAGAGCTCAGGCTTGCCATTTTGGCTTCAGTGATGACTTAAACATCTGAGCTTCTTATTTCCATACAGTCATCAAATTATTTTCATTTTCAATTATTCTGTGTTTTCCAAATACAACGGTCATAGATACTTCTTATTAAAGTAAGGGTCTTTCTCCATTCTGATGATATTTGTATTTGTCTTTATGGGTAATTCTGCAGATAACACAGGCAGCATACAACACTCCACAGTACATCCTTCAACCTGCATTTTGAGTACAGCTACTCTTTCAACCTGCATTTTGAGTACAGCTACTCTTTCAACCAGCAGATGAATTTGCTGTCAGGAGTGCAGGTAGGATATCCCACTTAAGGAATTCAGCCCTTTCAAAATAATTAATTTTCTCCTGTATTAAATTCCTTGCTAAGTAGGTTTATAATGAATTAAAAAAAATTGCTTTACCGCATGTAAAAACATTATAGAATGAATACCCCATTATACCCATCCAGCTGCAAATTGCTGTTATCTCTTCAGAACAATTAGCCTATTATACATCCTCTTAAAACCTGATACCAGCCCATCATCTTGGAGCCCGAAGTATAAAGACATCCATTAACTTCCTTATACTTTGGATCAGCCCACAAAAACAGCTTAGTGTTCCAACATCCTTCGCCATAGGGTTGCTCATTATCAGCTATCAGCTTTTGTGCTAACAGTACCACACCGAGTACAAAAAAGAAGCCAAAGGGTTCACCTGTGGTTTTCTATTATTTTAAGCGCTCTGGACTGAACTTACATCAATATTGTTACTGGTGTACTTAAAATAATAGTCAAAAGAATAGATGACTGGAAAAAGGTGAGGTGGTTTGGGGAGGAGGAGGAAATACCAATGCTGCTGGAAAAACAATTTTTTTAAAAAACCCCAGCGTTTCAGTGAGGCGGGTTTTACAACAAGCACCACTGACTTCTGCGGAGTTGCTTCTAAATTGTAATAAAATAACTGAGGAGAGAGTAGAAATTTTATAGAGGTAGAAAACAGTTAATGTATACAAAACATTTCAAACAAAATGGATCTTTGAAACAATCAAGAGAAGTTTTCAGAACTCTGGTACAGACAGTCCAAAGCTCAAAGGCTTTCAGGCTTGTAAAACCCTCTGAAGTAAATCCATGCAGCCCACTGAGCAGAGAACATCTTAAAAAAAATGCAGAGGCATTTAAAAAAAAAAAAAAAAAAAAAAAAAAAAAAAAAAAGTCTGACTAATATACAGTTTCCTCAGAAAATTAGGTTGTCCCTTTGCTGTTGGCCAGTCTTTAGTCACCTTTAAATTACAACATGGTATGTACTTGTGTGTCAGAGCAATTAACTTAATTTCTTTTTGCCTGTTCCTTGAAAGTACTCCTAGCTAGCCTTTAGTCTGAGAGGGAATTGGTAAGCGTAAAATATGATTTGTTTTCTTTAGTTGTGCTCTGTTTTGTTTCCTTACATTCCTTTTCTGTGGTTCAGTTTTCTCATTGCTTTTATTATCCCTTGCATCTCTGTTTTGCTAGAGTACAGGAGCACCTCAGACAGATACAGTTAGGCAGGGACAAAAAAACCCTGAAAATGAAATCTTGTGCTGTGAATGGAGTTTCTCTTTTTCTTCCCAGTGCTTTCAAAGAAAAGCTAATTGTTGTCACACCCTGAGCTGCACACAGCAAGCACGCTGCTCTTACCAACAAAGATGCTCATGTCCCAGTGCTGCTGATGGCATTATCCCTCTCTGGGCAGGAAGTCTCCCTCCCTGTCTGCTTTAGGGCTATTGAAAGGTAAACTGCAGCTCTCTGGTTTAGGTAGGGGCTGGCAGAAGGACACACTGTCCTTTTTCCCTGGCTGCTGCTCTTAGAAGGGCGTGCTGGCCCTCTAAGAAGCCGGCAGAAGCAGCTGGTCCAGCTCTGTAATGAAAAACGCACAGGTGTTGGGAATCTGCCCGAGGGCATGAGTCCCAGATGAGAGATGCAAATAGGGAAGAGGAGATGCAGTGCTTCAGCAGGGAATGGACACGGAGACTGTCAACAGTCCTACACAAAGGCAGCCCTACCCCTTGGGTATCCAACAGGGACTTGCTCCTGCCTGGGCAGAAGCACAACAGAGATTTTTCGTATTTGGTGGGTTGAATTGTTCTTTTTCTTTGATTCATTATGGAGGAAAAAAGCTTAAATTGAGATGCTCTCAGGCAAGTGCCTGTGGTGTTCATTATCATAAGCTGGCAGGAGGCAAGACTGTCCTGTGAGGGGAAAGAGCAGGAACTTTCCTCTATCAGCATCTTTCTATCCAAGCTGCTTGTAAAGCTATTCTGCTTTTTTCCCCTCTCTTTTCACCTTCCTGGCTGAGGGATGCACACTGCCAGCTTCCCTCAGTGAGGAGGGAAAACATCTGTTTGCCATGTTTCAAATCAGGGAACAGGTAGTGAAGGCTCAGAGCCGCTGTCTGCAGGTGAGCCGGATAAAATACCAATTTCCAAGGATGCTGTTTTCATTCAGATGGCAGGTGCTGCCTGACCGGAAAGATTCCTTTCTAAACCAGTTTTCAAGAAAGAATAACTACTCTTTGAACAGTAATACTACTACAATGAGAAGAAAAAAACCCCAAGTGAGTCAGGATGAAGTTTGATAGTTATAAATGGTGGATTTTCGAAGTCCTGTTTCAGGCATCTATAACACGAGATGGTTGCATTATCACGCTAACTCCTAATCCCCAATATGCTTTGCATTTGCTATGGATCATATACTGGGAAAGACTATGATTCTTCTTTGCCTGCTTAGGTTTAGGCAACCTTGTAACTCCTACACAATGGGCAGTTGGAGATGCCTGATATAATCCAGTATCATGGTCAGCATTTCCACAAAACTGGTGAAGTTTGTGAGAAATGCTCTTGTTATCATATTTCTTGGCCTCCACAGCCCAGCGTCTTTTTGTAAAAACTGTAACAAACCAAGCCACCCTTCACATTAGTTAATGGGCACAGAAAAAAATAATTCCTGTGGGAGCCATTTTTTTTTTTTAGCATAATGATAGATTTCACTAGGAAAAAATTCCGTTTATTCCAAAATAAACTGTTAGCATTCTAAGCCGTTTCTGTCTGGTTTTATCTATTACAATCTAATCAGAACTATTTTTAGAATGCCAGTGCATAATAATATTAGGCAGCACTGATCTCTGAGACAATTTGAGACTCCCAGTCGAGTTTCTGCTAGAGACTCGTACCATAAAAAGCCCCATCACAAATTTGCCCCTTTGTTACAGGGGCTGCCAGACAGATCAAGGACTTAAAGGGCCTGCCATTTGAAGTCTCTTCGGTTTGAAGATGTACTGTCAGGGATCAGTATGGAGAAGGCTTTTGTTCTGCTGCTGGAGTAAGTGTTTGTAGATGAAAGGAAAAACCCCGCTCCTGGGCCATCAACCTGACACTTTTCAAGACATGAAATTCACTTAGAACTAAGCACGGGATGGAGGAATGAAAAATAACATATATTTATTCTTCCTTTGCTTACTACCTTGAGGAGCATCCCAATCACTTCATAAAGGAATACTGATACATAATTAACCTCCTGGAATGGAGAATTTACAGCATGAAGAGCAAACTTTTGAAACTGCACAAGCAGGGAAGCAAAGTTCTGTGGCTACATTACAGTCGCTGGGGATGTTTCCATTACTCTCCGTTACTTGATGAAGTCCGTAACACTTCTGGAGCACAGGTATTTGGTCACCTGTCACTAAGATCTGTGTCACAGAAACATCACCCTAGATATTTTTAAACATGAACATAGGTCTGATGTTGCCTCTTATTCCCTGAACAACCCCTTGAGGTCTCTTATTCCTTGAACAACCCCTTCAGATCACAGATGAAATACACTGGGTAAGTGAAAACAGGAAGTATTTTTAAAGCCACGGAGATTACTTTGGTATTTTAATGACTTTGACACCTTTTACTTATGGAAGTGTGTGTAGTAATGTACTTTCTTCTGTAGGCCTGCAAAACTGAGCATGAAAAAAGGAGAAAGGGTGGGTCACTGTAAGTCTTCAGCTGATGTTGTTAGATTCACTTCTGGCCTTTTCACTTTACCCATCATCCAGGGCCCCCACATACTCCTGCCGAGGAGTGCCTGACTTTATGCTGTATCCTCTGTTCAGAGATCTCCAAACACCTAATGGAGTTTACCACCTCATTATTTACTGTAGACACAAAGAGCATTTTGCCATGGCAATTCAGCCACCTCTGGGATGAAAGGCAGTGTTTTAGGCAGAGAGAGAGTACTCAATAACATGTTCTTAATAAAAGTGAGAAGGAATTTTAGACGGAAATAAATTAACTGCCCATTGACGATGTTATCTGGATAAGAGAGATTTACAAAGAAAGCAATACAGAATTTTAACTGACACAATTATTTTAAATCCCTGACTTTACTTCTGAGCTGAAAACATCACTATATAAAACACTGCCTGCTAAATAACATGTTGGAGATTGGCTCAGGGAAAAGATCTGCCAACACGGTTTTCTATTATTTTTTAGGAGAAGAGGGACCGACCCTGTCTGTATTTTAAGTACCTCTTAAGAAGAACTTGTGCCTGGAGGAACAGACATAATGGATGACTATACAGATGTAATCCCACCAGTTGGTGTCTGCCACAAGGTCTCTGCTTTCTGCCAGAGGATGAGTCAATTATGGATCCCTGAGAAGCAAGGCTGGTATCAAGCATGGCACGTTTTCCTCCTCTCTTGTGCCTTGGCAGCCCTCCCTTCATGGCTTAACCAGGATGGACACACTTAGAAATAAGGACGCTTTTATTCCTGCACATGCAGTGAAGGGTTTGATCTTGCCCCCATTGCTAGATTTCAGTGTGGTTTAGTGGGTGCTGTGGATAGTGGATACTCACTGGAGAAGATTCTGGCCTCCCTTGTACCAGCATTAATTTGAGGTAAATTTCTGACATGGAGAGCCCTGCTCTAAATATGCTGCAATATAAATGAGAACAAAACATAACTCCAAAGTACAAAATTTACAGTTGCTGCCTGCGTGAGAAAACAATTCTCTGTAACTCCATAATCAGTGAAGATACCTCAGCCCTTTGAAATAGATGACTTTGTGAGTAGCTTGTTATGGCCTGGCTACAGTTACCAAGTCTCATATTCATGCACAAAGTAAGGCAGGTGATCCCAGGCAGCCTCGGCTTCCCTGTTCCCACAGGGCTTGGCTGGGCAGGCTGAGGAGCAGATGGGTCGGTTGGTCACATTACTCACTCAACTGAAGCTCAGCACTTTGTTTAATGCTTTGCTCTTTAAGATTGGAGTGGCCAGTGCTCTGCAGATTTGAACCTGTTCTTCCTACCACATCAAAGGAATCTGGATAACTGGAACAGATTTGGATCTCCCACCAGTTTTAACTGGTATAAGTTAAGTGATAACTGGTATAAGCTGCGTGTAATAACTATGTCACTCAAGATCTCCAAGCACCTAATATGAGCACTAAGTGAGTGGTGAAAGAGTGACAAAGTCCATAATACTTTGAAAACAGCAAGTAATAAGTGATTGAAATACTATAAAAATTATTTGAAATCCAGAATTTTCACAAAAGCCATGGCCAATGCTGCATATTAAGCATCAGTCATTGTGCAAGCTAATTCTGAGCATAGTGCAACGATCCTGTTAAGTACTTAGATTAGGAAGGATTTACAACTTCATTTCCCCATGGTAATCAGAAGCAGTCCTGTAGAAATAAATGCAACTATACTGGTGTAAAAGCCCAGAATTCAGACCACAGGGCAAAAGAAGATCATGTGTTGTTTAGTGAATCCCTGCAATCTATTTTTTTGCTGTATTCCCTCATCCCACAAGCACATCTGGTGTTTTAGGAACATTGTATTCAACAGTGGTAAAAGGACACGAGGGCCAAGAATAACAAATGAAAAATGAAAACACTGGGGCCTAATGCTGATCTCATATGGGTGTAAATCAGAGGGATTCCAGCAAAGCATTTGGAACCACCCCAGTGAAATATTTGTGTCTGATTCAGGATCAAAACTATACAGACCAGTGATTTTTACTGTCAGGCCTAAAATTCTCCTGTTCCACTGGGAAATTTTACTGCAAAATATCTTTGAGAGAGCTTCTCACAAATATCACAAATGCTGAGGAACTGACAAAGTAAAGCAAAAAGGCTTTAGTAGCTCTTGTGTCTGTACCAAGTAATGTAAAATACCCGTCAAACCAGATTAGGCACAAGGATTTGATTTGCAATTTGCAGCACAAAAAGGGAGTTTGACCGCAAATAAATATATATTTTGCATTTAGTACTGGATTAGTAGATGTTTTCTCTTAAGCCCTCTAGAGACAGAGAAAGTCTTTCCACAGACTGCAGGGTGGGTTGTCCTCAGTAACATAACCTTCCAAATAATATACATTATTGCACTTAGTATTTCTGGTCTTGACCTGAGGCATTGCCATAACCATAACACTTGTAGAGGCTTGGCAATTTAACTAAATCGACTGTCTTTAAAATGTAAACAAATCCCAGCTGCTTGTTGACAAAATTGTTTGTAGACACCAGATATTAAAACCTCTCAGTCCCCATTTATTGTAGGGAGATCCCAGCAGGGATGAAAAATATGTGCATAAATGTCATGCACAGAAACCATTTTTGAGCCTGAAAATTCTGTTTTCCCTTGGAGCCCCACAGCAAAAAAAAAAACAAAAGTACATTCAGGACCAAATCCAATAACTGCATTGAACTTTCTAATCTCACTTTCCACCAAAAAAAAAAAAATTAGAACCATTGTAAAAACACAGATCTTCCTCTTCCTGGAGACACGATCCAAAACATCAGTAAGTTTTGTGTGATAGTCAGGTGCTGCTGTTGTTATTTCATCCCATTGTACTTGTATTTTTACCTCGTTAAATAACTTCCCTCCTGTTTCAAATATTGGTGGAATCTCCCCCTCCCCTGCTGTCTCCCTTCAGGGCTGCTGTAAAGCTAACTGTAGTCAAGAGGGCTTTTTGTGGATTTAAAGGGGCTTTGTAGGAGGTACTGACTTTAGCTACCCTCTGCATGCTTTTCTTCTAAAACAACTTCTCTGCAAATCATGTCTTTCACTGTCTTGCAGCCATTGCTCCTTCAGTTGTCTGCAGTTTGTCAGCACTCGGGGACAAAGCAGCCCACTCAGATTGATGCTCCGGGTCCTGCTATACAAAAATCTCTCCCTATTTTTCTCCACAGCCCTTTAGGTGAAGATGTCCTTTTAAAGTTACTTTGCCAGAAGTCGGTGTGCTTGCTTTGTAAACAGAGGAATAACCTGCTCAGGGTTGCCCCTTGTTTGACTTTGCATTCAATGAACATCAAGCCAAACAGCAGCCAGAATGCCTGACCTTAAAGACTGAAGTTCAGTAAGAAACACTAGAGATCTTGAGGCAAAGGGTTTCATATTACTGACTCCGGTGTCTTTCATTGATTAGACATTTTACAACTGATAGTGGCTTTCAAGGTTTATTTGGAAACTTTGTCAGGAGGGCAGAGGTGGGGGAAGGGAGAGAGTAAGCAAGGCTAAGGGTTTCTTTTCTGTTTAGTGTGTGGAATTAAGCTGGGAATAAACAAAGGTGGCAGAAGGGAATGCCATTAACATACCATTTTCAGATTTACGCCTCGGCTTATCATTGGGTCAGTTCTCTCTAGCTGTAGGTGGAGAGATGGCGGTGAACACTGGAAGGAGGGAAGTTACAAGAGAAGGAACCTGGGAGTTGTTCACTGTAGGGGGTTTGTTCCCCTTCTGCAAAATGCTTTCAACTCTAGCTGAAGCACATGGGAGTGATCCAAATATTCTGAAATAGTGTGTACGATTAAACCCCAATTTTGTTTGAGCTTCAAATTCTAGGTCCGTGGGAAAATGCCATACAGGTGAAATACCACACAGGGAACTGGGCAGCATTTGTTCACAGCATGCAGAATGTCCTCATGGTAAGATCTGCAGCCAGGGTCAGAGCCAGGGAAGACTATGTTCAAGCAGAGGAATGGCAGGATGGGCATCAATACAGAGAGAGGAAGGAGGGGTAGGAAAACCCTTATTTTGCTCACTTCCCAAGGGTCAGGTTAAGAGACTTTCAGAAGAGAAAAGGAGCTTATAAGAGGGAGTCTGATTTAGATGAGCTTTCCAAGATTTACCCTGGAAAATGGCTCTCAAAGCCTCCAGGCACAGCAAGGCTGGGAAACACTCCTGAGGCCAAACTCAGATATGGACCAAGGCCATAAGCACTGAAGTCAGTAGAAATATGCACAAGGAAATTTTTAGATATTAGTAAGTTTTACATTGAGAAGTATCACAAAAGATATTTTGGCAATCACTTGAGGACTCAGAAAAAAAGTATGTGGTATGGCTCACTAAAAAGCCACGCAGTGTTAACAATAATCATGTAATGGGGGGGTGTGCCTCTTGGGGGGGGGAGTGCCTTCTGACCCACTGGTGTTGAAAAAGTTTCAAGTATGTGACTGTCTTGAGCTAAGAAGACGAAAAGAGAGCATGAAGCAACCTGTAATTTCTGTAGGCTGTGCCTGAGTTGCTAAAGGGAGGGAGTGTATGCTGGAATGCACATAACCCTTTTCTAACCTCTCACACTTTCCCATGTGGAAGATAAGGACTGACATGGGAGTTATTTGTCCACTCCAGCTCTCAAAGAGCTCAAGGGACTGCCAGTCAGGCTGTAGTCTAACTGAGCTCCCCGTTCCTTGAGTGATATCTTCTGCCCATGTGAATTAATTAACATGCTTAGTTTGTATGTCCAGTGCAAATTTTTGACTAAGGAAGACAAAATCTAACAGTGAGAAAAAGCAAGTCTGGGCTGCTAGGATTTCTGGGAATTATCAATAGCCAGTTACAAGAGCTTCAGGGGATGACCTTGGACTCCGTACAACCTGATCCACCTTTACTCTATCCTCACTCTGACTGTGGCTTACCACAACATTTTAAAAAGTTGAGGAGTGCTAAAAGAATTTTCCTTCCCCCTAGCATCTGTCCTGGCCCTCTGGAGGAAAATAGTGATTTTTTTTTTCTCTCAAAGAGAGAAAACTTGTACTCAGTCAGATCCCACAAAAATTACAGTCTGTGCTCCAGACTCCCATTATCAATCCAAATACACTGAAGATTATTCTTCTGTTATTTCTTTCACTTGCACCCCATGACCATTTTCACCTGTGCAGACTACAAACTGCAAAACTCTCCAATAATTCAAAAGGAAAGAGCAACAACAGCACTCAGAGACCTATGAAATATAACCTATGAGGAGACAGCAAAGGAATTTTTGTTTTCTTAAATATAGAGAAGACTGAACAGAGACATGATAACAGTCCTCAAAAATGTAAACGGCTGCAGCAAAGAGGAAGGAAATAATCTCTCCTCTCCCACGTGGAGAGGATAAGAATAACAGGCTAAAATTGCATCAGGGAGAGTTTTTTAAATTAAATATTAGCAAAACCATTTGCAACTGTTAGGATGGTGTTACTGAAGCACTGGGACAAGTTGCCTTGGAAAATGACCCCTCTGGAGCACTTTCCAAGCAGGCTGGATCAACGTCTGTGCCAATGGGACAGATACCACTGACCTGCTGTTCTCTTGGAGCAGGAGAAGGAATTGGTGATTTCACAAAATCCCTTCTAGCCTTACTTTCATATAATTTAATGATTTATTGGATAAGTACATGTTCATTGATCACCCTCTAGGGAGAATTGTAGAAGAACTACTTGCATGTGTGTGTTCTTTGTCTCCAGAGCCTTCCTTAAGATTATTACTCTTCCAAACACTGGCCTATGCTCTGTGGCTCTCTCCCATAAAAGGTGAAGTTAGTCCTGCCGACCAGGAGCTATAACCCTACCAATAACTCGAAGGACTAATATTCCTAAAGAAATTACAAAAAATGGGCCTTTCCCTGCCTAGTCACTTGCCTTCCCTTTTGCAGTGGGATGCACTACGGCGTTGCTGAGTTTTCCTCTTCCAAGTCACCCCCCTCCAGCGAAACACAGAAAATAGGACCTGGGACAAGAATGCTTAGCAGGGTCATTCCCTGGCTGTCACAGGCAGCCGTATCGGGCAATCCTTTTGGCAAACTCAGCAAACTCCATCTCCAGTCAGGTTGGGTTTCTTGTCCTTGCTACTCTCACTGGCTGTCTTCTTTACCACATCAGCACTTAGGCAGCCAAGAACCTTCCTCTAGTTTGTAACCTAGAATTTTCTCTTGGCCAGTTTATTAATTAGTTCCAGTGCTAATGCTGCACTTCCATCTCACTAGAGTTTTCCAGTTTAGTGGATTTATAGTTGGCATCAGTATCACTCTTGCTTTTCATTTTGTAAGATTAAACAGGTCAAGCTCTATTCATATCCTCTCAGGGAGTCAGGTGAATGCACCATAATTGATCAGCAGTGCACTTGTCTCCTGATATAGAGAGGAGTTTGCCCAGAATTACAGGGTGGAGAGAGAGTGTCTTAATACCACAACCAAACCACTTTTGTAATACAAGATCAAGGCCTTGGAAGAGTTAAAAAGTGAAGCTGCCCTTTTAGAAGTGCAGTTGTCCTACAGAAATTCTTGTGATCTTGGATACTCTCTTAAGTGCTGCAACAAATCTGAGAGTGTAGGGGAAGAGCAGGTCTTATATCAGTCTCCACACAGCACAACCTGCTTTCTGCTGCCAGCTGTCTCTGCTGGATAGAGCTGAAACCCAGGAACCTCACCTCTTCTTCCCATGTCCCCTTTCAGAGGCCAGCCCTACTGGTGGCACCAGCACTGCAGCACTGTGCTTACACATCCAGCAGCAATGCTGCTTGAACCGGCTTGTCCCCACCCTCCTCCACTCCCAGCTGCTTTTTCCATTTCCCGCCGGACGCCCTCCCTCCAGCCAGTGCAAGTGTTTGCGCAGTTATGTGCAGAACCAGGTCAGGGATCTGATCCCAGCCAAAAAAATTGCCTGCAAATTTTATGGGTTTTTTTTTCCAGCTGGAAAAAGTTCTTCTGTCTGGTTTCTTGGGTGGCTGCACAAGCACTTTGGCTGGCATAAGGGAGGGATGAGGATGGAGGTGGAAACAAGCAGCTTTGCCATGCATACTCCTCACAGGTGAGCGTGGCTGATCCACGGAGCCTCCCCTCCACTCTCAGCCAGCATGGGCTGATCTCACAAGGAAAATCACACACTTGTTTTTTGTCATGCCCCAGATGCTCCCCACCCTCCTTTCAAGGAACACTGCCCTTGCCCCATCCATCTCTAACAAACATTAGCAGAAAGATTCTCCCTAATCAATTAACAGCCATTAGAACAGCCAGGTTTTGAAGGTCTCCCACTTGTCTTCTGTTATACAAAAGACTGGAAGAGAGCTCAGGGGCTGTTCAGTCTAAAACTGGTGATGCTACCACTCATGTGACACAATCCCTTCTAGAAGCTGCATTCTCTGTACCTGAATCTTTGGACCTTTACAGTGGTGCATTCTTGCATCATAATTAACAGTTACTAGAAAGATAGTTTGAAAAATGTAGTTCTTTGTAATCACATTTAGAAACAATTATATCTAAACAAGTTCATTGAGGCACTCCTTTCTTGGACAGCTATTATAATCCAGCTTGAAATAAACCCACTCCCCTCTCTTCTCACATTTTTTGGCTCCGAGCTTTGCTATTAATGACAGAGATAAGTCACTTCCGAGAGAAATTTTATTATTTGAAGTTTTCTCAATTTAATATGAATAAAATCATAGATACTTCATTCCTGTCTGGTCACTAGAAAATATTTTGTAGAAAAAATTATGCTTATGTCACATATAGAAACTCAAAAAAATTTGACCAGCCTTCATGGGTTGTTTGCTGGAAGCCTGTTCACAAAGGGCCTGCACAACATGAAGTCCTTTTAACTCCCAGGAGTGCCTCAACAAACACAGTGGGCACCCACCCAGTGTAAATTATCTATTAATAAACAGTATGTATTTACAAATTGATCAACCATAACAGACTAAAAAAATGTAAATTGAAACAGGTAATTGTCTACATTAATATCTGTTAAATAGTATACTCACAGAGAGTTTTTAGTTAACATACAGCTTCCCATCAGGAGAGCAAGTCAACAAGAACAGCAGATGGCTGCATTTTGGGTTAAATGCTCATTAAAAAAAAAAAGAAAAAAGGTAAAAGCCAACAGGTGCAGAAGAGCAGTAATGAGTAGCCTCCTTCCACTCACCTCCTCACTTCCCTGTAGAATTCAAACTCACTTCAGTGATAACAAGACACAGGGATCTTAATTTTCCTTCAAAAGAAGGAACCATGATGATGGCTTTTGTTTGGAAAACCAGCCTCATGATTCCTGATTGGCTTTCAGCCTTAGGCCAAATCCTAAGGATGAAATGATCTGTACCCTAACCCTGTTTTCCTGCACACTGCTAACCCAGTCCCTAAACATATCTCACTGCTTCATCTAGAAGTTAAAAAAACAAAAGGTGTTTAAGAGGAATGCAGAGAGGCTAAACTCATCAGTGCTTTGAAATGAACTTGTAGAACTAAGCACACGTATTCTCACTGCAAAATGAGGCCTCTTGCTGGGAAGCATCAGTGCAGCAGGATTGTCTACTGACAGACTTGTCAGCACTTTTAGGCAGACTGGAGTATTAGAACGTGCATTTCGCTGAGCTGTTTAAACAGAACATATTACTTACCATAAATTTTCTGTGCTACTATAACTACAGAAATTCTCCTTCAAAAGCTAGTCATGGCTACCTGATCTGCAGGTAGCACAGAGTAGCAGTTTCTCTAAAATCTAGAGAATTATTGCTGATTTTTCTGCCTGAGGAATCCACCTAATAATAATAAAAACACATTTTTTTGCACCGTGACTTGATTCTGGCTGCATATGTTTCCATTCCAGCGTCATTCATAGTTGTTTTCAACTTCAGCAAAAAGTAAGATTCAATTTCAGCTGAGACCAGACATATCAAATTCAACTAAAAAAAAAAAAAAGTGTTGGGGAGGGGAAAGGAAGGGCATTTTGGCTGGGGAGAAAAATGAGAAAAAGGGGTTGTAAAAAGAGTGAAGTGCAAACTTTCTCTGAGATGTAACGCTACCTTTGCTGCGGCCGCAGCAAAAAACAGGCACATCTTTGTGGACCTCATCTCTTCAGCCCTTAGTTTTCCATCTGTACGCTCTGCTGTGCACTGGCAGGAGAGGGAGAGATCGGGATCGCCGCTCTGGCTGTGAAGCCCATGCCAGGAACCTCTTGGTACACTGGCAGCATCCCCACGTCCCTGCCCAAGTGA
The DNA here is from genome assembly GCA_013397135.1 of Pachyramphus minor. Lineage (NCBI taxonomy): Eukaryota > Metazoa > Chordata > Aves > Passeriformes > Tyrannidae > Pachyramphus > Pachyramphus minor. The sequence continues at coordinate 217,981 of VYXB01005626.1, forward strand.
GCTCATGGGGCTCAGCTGGGCTCGCAGAGGTAGCGCAGACGTGTAATGAACACGAGTGTCATGGAAAGTCTAAGAGGGGCGCTTGTTCCACGGGCTGCCTGGACAATGAAGAATCGGCCTGCCACCCCCGCTCTCGCCCCCCGGCCCATGCCAAGGCGGGCGGGCGGCCGCCGGCAGATGAATAGCAGGTCTGTTCCAGCAGCTGCGCGTCCTGGTCCAGTGGGGAGAGAGTCTCCGGGAGCACAGAGTGCTCCGCTCCCTGCTCCGTCTGCAGAGCGAGAGACCTGGGGGCAAAAGGATGGCCTCGGAAGGGGAGAACGTTCAAGTGAGTCCATCATGGGGAAATACCCATGGGAGGGAGAAGCGGGAGGGAAGATGCCCAGTCTGGGGGAAACTGCCTCTCCTGTCATTTGCTCCTCAGCTTTGACAGCCAGTTTCCCTTGAAATCTCTGTTCTGCTTTTTTCTGCTGTTCCCCTTTGAAGAAAAACTGGTGGCAGGATCTCTGTTGCGTTCTGCCAAGACCCGTTACAAGTCTTTTTCAAAAAGAAATGAAGGTAAGAAGGGGGATATTACTAAAAAGAGATGCTTTTCAGCTAAGGAGGGGCAGCAGGGGAAGAAATTAGCCTTCAGCTCTCAGAAGGAGGCAGCACATACTCTACAAGCTGCAAAAATCTGATCTGCTCCTCATCTCACAAAGCCTTTCTCTGTTTGGCAGAAAGAGCTCTCGATCTGGAGAGGAGGAAAAGAAATAAATACAGCAAATACTGAGGGAGTGCAGAGGCCAGGATTTCCTATGTAGGGTTTATAGAGAAACACAACTTCTTGGTGAAGCTCTTTCAGTTCTCTGTCTTCCTATTCTGAGTGTTTGTGTTTTTTAAGAAGGGTATTTCTTGTGCTCAGCATGTGTTCTCATAAAGGGCAACTACCCAAGGGTTTGAAAAAAAGAAACTGTTAGAGATGAAATGGAATCAAAAGCCCAGATCACAAACACCCATCAAACCTCAGAAGTCCAAGTCCAGATCTGCACTTCAGACAATTGTGGAGAAGGGAAGAATACAAAGCATTGCCTAGGGCACAGCTTCCAGCCCTGAATAGGCTGGCATCAGGGTCCAAATTTTGCAGCCGATTTTTCTGTCTGGAATGGTTTCAGCCATCCTTAGACTTGACAGTGGGCAAATCTGTCTGGGGTCATGACTTTTATTTCTTTGGCCCATGTCAAAGAAATTAAAATGGAAAGATTTGTGCCCTTGGAAATAATCAGGACAATTACCCTTAAGTAGAAAGAAGGACTGTGACTTCCCAAATCTGTAGAATGTATCTCCACTGAAATACAAGGTGCAGAGCAGTTTTTGAAGACCTGGGAAAACTATGCTCAATAAGAGACATGATAAGTGAGGAAGATGCACAAGTAGCTGTGACAGTTGGTAAACATGTACTCTATTTGGGATTGAGAAAGAGACAGTTTAGTCTTTCCTAGAACTAAATAATTATGGGGAAATTATAGAAATCGGCAAGCCAGGAAATGGGGGCAAATGGCAAAGGGGGCAAGAAAATTATGCTAAATAAAAAGTCAAATTAACTCCTTGTATATTAAATCATACACCCAACAGAAAGTTTTGGGTCTATTGTAGATTTGAAATCCAGGTTTCATAGATGAAAAAATCAGCTTCGCTGATTAAAATTCTCATAAACTTCTGAAAAAAATCCAGGGTTTAGGGTTTTCTCTTTCAACCTATCTTGAGGTTAAGTGAAGAGCCAAAACTGATCCTCAGCATCTTCAGTCTTTACAATACTCAAATAAGTAAGTCCAGAAGGTCAAAGGTTCCTTGAGCTGCAAAATTGAAAGGAGTATACCTATCTGTTTCCAGAACAGGAAGGTGTGAAGTGTTTCCATCCACCTCTACGTAAGTTGCCACAAGAATAACCAAAGATTTCCTTTGTGACACCTTACAGGGAAGCCACCAGGCAGTACAAAACATAGGTGAATGCACACATCTTATAATACACAGTGCTAGCAGGGGAAGGAAAGGGTCTTACATACTGTGTCACATATGGTGGATGCAACCCCTTAAACAAACTAACAGCAGTTTGGTTCAGGCTCTGAAGGATGTGAAGGCATAAAGCTGTAAATGGCTTCATCTGGTTTCAATCTGCTTTCTGAAAACCCACAAAGAAGCAGAGTTGACCCAGTGAGCATCCATGCATATGATCTTGGAACACCAATCATGCGATTAACACATGAATAGCAGGTGGCTTTTCCAAGACTCATTTATCAAGGAACAAAGAAAGTTGTGGGTACAAGGAGTTTCATGCATACCTTTACTATCACATGTAATCTGACTACAAGCCAGCCACTTTATTCCATAAATAAGACAGCCTGAGTGAGCCTTCTTTGAGCTGCTGGCTAAGCAGCCTGACTGCATGGCAGTGATCTCCCCTTGCACTCTGACGACTCTCAACTTTGCTCCTCAAAGCAGAGAAACCTTTTGCCAACAGCATATCTTTGGTAAGTGATTGATATTGCACATAATCTTGTAGTATGGTAAGTTTGATTTGTGCCTTGGTAACCTTGATTTTTTTCTTGGTAACTTTGACTCGGTAGTTTTGAATCATTGTTCAAATGACTGGGCTGCACAGTAGCAGGGTGAACCTTGGCATCGAACTTTGCTAAGTCACACTTTTACAAGGTCATATGAAAACCACTTTCACAAATATCTCTGATGGTGACTCGTTAAGGGATCCAGATCACCCGTTCGTGACAAACTGGCACAGTTGTCAGGGCCTGAATCAGGATTCGCGACACACAGCTGAGACAAGCAGAGGGTCCTGGCAGTGATGTGACTTGACCAGTGAGAGGTCAGGGGAGGAGTGATCAGAGGTAGAGAAAAAAAGAAGTTTTTCAGTTGAAAGTACATTCAAAAGCCTCATTTGAGTCCCTGCTCTGAGCAGTGAATGCAGAGCAGGTGTCTTCTTGGAAGTTTCCAGCTGTGGGTTTATGAAGAGCTTGTGGGAATGTGCACTGCGTGCTCTGGAGTGGTAACGTATGACTCACTCCTCCTCAAGGAGCTCCTGGATGGGGGTAGCAGGAACAGTCATGAAAGTTAACCATGACACAGTACAGAAGTAGGAATTTTTGTTTATATGGAAAGGGTCCTGTGGCTGAAGTAGTTGCAGAGTACCTACAAGCATTTCTTATACATTTACATGGCCAGGCTAGACAGGTAACTACAGAATTAAAACAATGTGAACCCCTGGCCTCATGCAGCAGAGAGCTAGAAAAGGCAATCAAGGTTTAAGAAGGCTCTTAGGAGGACTGATCAGTCCCCAAAAATTTTTGCTTATTCTGAAGCATGAGAACAGGAGCTCACTCAGCAAAATTGAAAGCCTCTGTAACAGGAGACGCTCCTTTATCCAGCATGACATCAGCCTGTGGAATTTGCCATCTCCTGGAGCAGGTTAGAAGGTCAAATATTGGAGCAAGCATTGAGGAGAGGTCATGAGGTCCAGTAACAATATTTACAGTTATGCAAGCTAAAAAAGGTACCTTCAAATCCCATAAGCCAATGGCAGGATAAAAATAAATATGCTTTTCAGTTCCCTAAAGGCAATGGCACAATTGCTCACCAGACTACAAGTGGTATTTGCATTAGAGAAGTTATACACCAGCTCTCCATAAATGAGACCCATGACTGCTTCTTAGCAGCAAGAGGTATCTCCCATTAATCCACTTTCTCCCTTACAAAAATTCTCTTGTTCTGTGTGTTTCAAAGAAGTCCTTTTTCCCATTCTGACTTCTAGGAAGAGCAGTAAAACCTCAAACTGTGCAGAGAGAAATGCTAAAAGGAAGCTGTGCTGAAATGGGAAAAAAGCCACATGGCTGTAGAGCAGCCTCAGCAGATCTGTGCCAGCCAGTCAAGTGCTAAGAAAATATGTAAACTGGAAGGAAAATATTTTAATTAAAAATATTAGTTTACCTATTAAAAGATGAAACTTTGGCATTAATTAATTTGAATGATGCATCTTTCTCACCAGACATCTCTATCTGTGGCTTCCAAGTGAAACTTTCACCTTCCTCTATTAAACACCTGTCATTGATGAGAAGCCAGGCAGAGACCAACAGATGAGATGCAACAGAGGACAGCCTGAGATAGCTGGGGTCAGAAAAATATGTTTGGGATAGAAACAAATAAAACAACCCAACAAGATGCCATCACCAGTTTCCGTTTACTTTGGGAAACAAAGGTTTATAAATTAGAAGTATGGCTTTGATTGAAACATTCTGGCTGATTTATCTGCACTTCTTTATGGTATTATTCCCACTGACTCTTGCCTCCAACCCTTCCACAGAGATTTGCAGTGGGGGAGAGAGGAGGAGGGAGCCATAGAGGATGGTTCTTTTCAGCAGCAAAAGACCCATTAAATCTGGCATCTTAACACAACCCTGTTTCATCGGTGATTTAAGCCAACGTGCCAGACTTTGAATGGGAGCGACTGAGACAACATCCGCTCCACCACTCCCACCACAGCAGCAGCAACCAGGGGAAAGTCTGTGGACAGCAGAAATCAGTAACACTCACACACACTGCCACAGCTAAGTCTGTCAGAGCCCCAGATGAATACTGCAGAACAGAGAAAAGATTGAGGCTGATATTAAGTGGTTCCACAGTTTTATCAGGTTTATATTTTCTTATGTTTTCTTATCCATGAAGGGGTGTTATGTTCTATATAAACAGCTCTGTAAGGGATGTGCACTGGATGAAATGTCATCCATATTCATATTGCAAGAGAGGCTATATATTGTATGTTGTGTCTTTCTTTTTATAGTTTCTTCCTCTTTGGATAAAAAAAAAATTTACAATCCTCTGGGATAAGATGCAGAAGTAATACCTCACCATTTAGGGAATCATTCATACTTCAAAAGTAAAAAAGAGTAAACAGCTAAAATAATCATTCTGGAAAACAGACCCTACGCTGAAATTTTTTGGCAGAAGCTGCTTAGTGAATACCTTGAATGGAAAATACATCTGTGGAAGTAAAGACAGGTTTGCAAGCAACTTGCAAGGAAAAAAGATTTTAAATAATGGCATAGTTTACTTCCATGGCTCAGTTTTTGACCAGATCTACAGCACGTAGATTTTAGACAGGGAGATAAATAGAGTTAGCTTCAGGCGTAACAGTGCGGACTTTTCCAAAATGCCCACAAAACAGTTGGAAAGTCCCCCTTACCTCTGTAAATCCCATCTTCCACATCCCACTTTCAGTATAGACCTGATACGGGGAGCATGTTCACAACTGGGTTAGACTTTCAGTTTTTCGTGGGGTTTTTTGTGGCTTTAACTTGCACCTCAAGGCTGTGATGCACTTACAAGTTCCTGATTTGGGCATGTATTTGCCTGTTTCTGCAGCAACAGCCAGCTCATACTTTCTAGTGCTCTAGGACCTCTACTCTCCTTCAGTAATTTCCTAGAATGGTGGCAGTCTCATATCACCACCAAAGCAATGTCCCTGCCCCAGTGGGCTTCAGTAGAGTTATTTGGGTCCGGGAATTTGGGCTTGGATAGTCTACATCGAGAGAGAGAAAGAGCCTTTCAGGAAATAAACCTAAAATGCTTCAAAAAATCCATTCCTATGATACCCCTGTATGATTTGTGCAACTCAGTCATCAAGAGTCTGAGGAGTTAATCTCAATGTGTTTTTAACTAAACTAACCCAGCTACTACAGCAATTCTAACAGGATTCCACTCCCCACTCCCAGAGGTACACTCCACCACCTGTGCTATTCACTTGACCTTGGTAAAGCTGGTTCAGAGAACCAAACTCAAAGAAAACTACTGACTTTTTGGCAGAGTTAATTATCTGATTTGCTGCCCTGCAGTGGTTCCTGGGAAGACCAGACCATGCCAGTGACTAGGACTTCATGGCCATGAGAGCCTGTAGAGGCATTTGAATCTCTCCTTTTGGTGGCAGCCACCCCTCACTCCAGATCAGTAATCCCAAATCTGTTTGTAGCCAGTAGAAGCAGGGAAGACCCTAACAGTAACAGTGATGGCTGCCACTGCAAGATTTCAGGCTGTTACTTGAGAGTAAAGACTTTACAGGGTTACCTAGAGGCTTGGGCAGAGAGATTCACTGTGCCGTAGGTGGTCAAAAGACAGGTGTGAAATAGGTTCTCACACTTAGGAGCAAGTGATCCTATGCTTTTCTCCCCCAGATGCAGGGACTTGTAAGTCTGCATAGCATTACCTGTGCTGCTCCCAGAAACCAGCAGCACTCGCAGTAGAAGACAGATGAGTGTGACCACAGCATGCTGAGAAGAAGTAGACTGTTTCTTACAGCCAGTGCTAATCAGTCCTTTTTTATATAGTCAAAACTGTGGCATTGCTCCTCTCCCCTATATATTCCTCATGCCTGCTCTACCTGGACACAGACAGCTTTCCCACTTAGGGCAAGTGTTCACTCATGCCCTTTCCAAACATGGGGATAGTATTTTTCGTCTTAAGGAACTGAACCCAGGTTTTAAGGTATCTGGGGAAAGCAAGGCACATGTGGAGCTAAATATACCCCTGGAGTTATTCCATGGAAATCAGCATCCTTTCACCAGCAGCTGAGCCGTTCCCTCACACTCATTGAGGGGTGGTAAAAGACAAGTATCAATGTCTTTCTGAGAAAGGGAGCCCAGACCTACGCTGTGCACTGGACACATATGACAATCACAGCACAGCCAGAGTTCAGGTCACAGCTGGAAGCAAGGCCCAGGAGGCTTAGGGTCTCCCTGTGTGGGTGGGAAGGGGGTGAAGAGGCACAGGACCAAGGGGACGAGATGGTGCCTGTGCAGCATGAGAGGTTGAGGGTTCATTCATGCCCCACCGAGAGTGAGAGCAAGTCAGCACGGCTACACCCTGTTTGGAGGATAAGGTCAGCCAGTAGTCACACCAAACCATCCTGGGACAACCCTCCTGCTGCTCCTGTGCTGCACCACCAGCTTGGCCCGGCCTGCTCATCAGCCACCAGTGGGACTTCCCTTGTTCCACCACCTCCTCCTCAGCCACAGTCTTTAAGGGCACCATCTCTTGCCATGCACCCGTTTCACACATTGAGGTACAGATACATCACACTCACACCTTGCAGATTTGAGAGCACAAGGAGTGGGTTTTTAATCACAAACCTGGTTAGGTGGTGGCAACCCTGTTCTGGCTGGCTAACAATAAAACCTCCCACTGACACATCTTTGTGAATGGGAGTCCTCTGAAATGTGAAATACGTGTTAAACCACACTTAAATTGATTTTTGCATCTTTTGACAAGTAGTTCCCCCCCCTCAGATTCATTCCAGCCTGTGGCTGAGAGCTGTGCACCTGCTTCTCTCTGCCCACAGCTGACAGGTACAGCGTCTCCATCCATTTGGCTTCCACTAAAAATGGAAGCCTTCAGTCCCAGTCACCATTTCTTAGGTCTTCCTGTAAAATATGTATTAATTTGTTATGTTTCTCTTCTGAGATCCAAAAATGGGCAGTGTTGCAGGCATACAATAACCACACACAGATGTGTGATCTTCTCCAAGCACAAAAGGGCGAATGGGCATTTTCACTGCCGTTTCCCCATCCCTGGCTTGTGAGTCAAATGTTTATAAAACTGCCTTTGAGAAAAGGCAGTACAAGAAATGAGCTCTACTACTGTAATCTAGACTGCCTCGGGTATGTAAACACATGAGAGACACTTGAATTGGACACCAGAATGATGGAAGGGCCCATGTGCAGATGCTGCAAGATTTACATCACCAGTTACCATACACCTTGACACGCTCCTTTGAACTAGGCAAGGTATAATTCCCTGTCAAATTACATGAATCAGATATGTGACTCTGTAATTACAGCTGTGAAAACCATTATACTCAGGATCTTAGAACTTTCTAGCCAAAATAACCCTTGGGGAAGAAATTTCTCATGAAGCTGCTTGGGTCAAGGTTCAGTGAGTGCTGGAAATTCTCGGGGAATCCTGTTGGCAGGTTTAGAGAAATGAGAACAAGAAAATGAGATGTACTGCTTTGTGGATTGTTCAGGCTCTCTCTTTTTTTATTTCCCACCCAGTATTTATTCTTATTTGCTGGAGTTTTCTCTTGTGGTCATGTATCTCTAAATAATATTTTGTGAGATTTAAAAAAAAGGCCCAAATTCACCACAGACCTTCATTATGTGAGAAAAATAACGGCTCCTACCAATCTAACAAGAGCCAAAGGGCAGCCAAGCATTATTCTGTAACCCATGTTTTACTGAAGGAATGTTTCTGCAGAAAACAACAGCACAGCAGCACTCTCCCAGGACTTCTGTGAGAACCACGTTCTGCTGTCCCTAGTTCTCCAAGCATGTTAAAAATATCAGTGAATTCAGTTTCACAATCTCCACGTGGAGCAAAAGGTGTTTTCCTGCCTATTTTACAGATATTAAGTCAAGGCAGAGACAGCTAGATGACCACTGATGTACCCAAGGACACACAAGTAGGAAGCGACAGAAGCAGGAAGGAAGGACTGAGCATCTCTGGATGGCTGGATTGCCATGGAGCAGCTGTGTGTTCCATGGTTTCATCTCTGCTTCTTACTGGCTAAATTCTTAATCTCCATTATATTTTGAAGAAACCATTAAAGATTGTTCTAGTCATCAGAGACCACTCTGTTACTTTACAAAATATTAACTAGAGAGCATTAACTGAAGCTGTCAATAAGAGACCACACACAATTCCTTCCCTGCTGAATGTTAACTTCAGCATCAATTTGGAAACAAATTTCGACACACTTTGGAGAGTTCAGGCACACAGCTGTGTTTGCACTTCTTTCTTAGTGGAGCTAGAGTCATCCTCTACCACCTTGGTGTAGGACACAAACCCCAAAGCCAAAGTGAAACAAGCTAAACCATGTTACACACAAATTCTGACTCAGAATGACCATAGAGGCTCTTGATGCAACTCTTCAACTTGAACTTTGCACCTCCTCCTGGCTGAATCAAGATGAAATGTTCCTGCATGTCCCTGTGTGATTTCAGGCTGTGGCCACACATTTTTTGCTGACTGAAGCTGAAGCCAGGAGGTTTGTCCTCATGCCCGCCATCAATTATTATTACTACCTCAATGCAACTGCTCCAAGTAATCACTCTGTCAAGACTGTCTGGGCTAGGAAACCTCCATTACTGAGTGTCTAAGCTAACCCAGACCATTGTGAAAGAACTTGTTTAGGGAATATGTCTGGACAGAGACAGAAATAGCAGCTCCTTTAGACAGGTCTTCATCCATCTTATTGCAATGGGATAATTGCTTGGATTTTTGAATATTTCTTGGCTAGTGATGTTAGCTGAAGATGCAGTTATCCTGTGATTATCAGAAGGCCATGAGATATACAATCTGGGTTCTTCTTAACTTAGTTGCAAAACATAAGGAGAACAACTATCAAATACAAATACAATAAAAACTATTCCTTCATAACATAAGCATTAAGGGTTTTTTCATCTTTTGCCTATGCTGATACCTTGACTCACAAATCCACACTGACCAGAGAGACATCCAGCAGAGGAATAATATGCTACAAGAAAATATACTGTGCTGCTGTTCTCTTTGAAAAGAAAGAGATTTCAACTCCATCTTCACCTTCATGTACTAGATTCTTGGGAGCTGACTCTGGACCAATTCCCTAGCCAGCCCCCATTTTTGGCATGTGGTTGTGAAAAGGTTGCTGAAGGGAGTTGTGTCAAAGGGCTTTTACTTTGCTCTTAATGGTTCCACGTACAGTCTGAAGGAATCTGAAGCGCTCACGAAATGTGGTTTCCCCTCTGGTGTTTGCTGTTCAGCTGGCTCAGCAGCTCAACCATTTAAAACCATTGTGAGTGGATTTAGCACTTGTGAAATAATGCTGGCCTATTCACATCCAGAGAGGGATGGGCAAAGTCCACCAGTACAACAAAAGCCCCTCTTACCTCTTTCTCACATGAGGAGCCAGGGTGCAATGGATTTTGAGGGAGAAAACTACTCATACACAGGTGCAGCTACACAGATCTTGCAGGCAAAAGTTACGGGCCTATCAAAATAAAAAAAGCTAATTTACACTCAGAGGAAGCAATGTCTTCAGCATCCCAGAAATAGAAAAAAAAAAAAAAGAAAGGAAGAAGAAAAACCACAACAAAATAAGCACAGCGAAGTCAATTTATCTGAGTATAGGGAGCAAATCATGAAGGAGAGGAAAAGAAGAAAAGAGGAGTGCAGTCCTCTAAGAGAACTTCAGTGAGTTGTGTTCCACAAAATCACAGGCTATGCTAACAGATATAGAGAACTGAGAGTCCTGGAGGTCTCTGTCCCCAGAACCCAGAGAAGATGGAGCTCCTGACTTCACCCTAGTCTGAGCTACTAAGTATAGCAAGAAGTGTTTTTCATCTCTGATCTGCTCTAATGCTCAGCTATTCTGCTGAGATCATGAAAAAAACCAGATAACTAAAGCCATCTCTGATGTGGACAGCGTTGCAGGCACACTGTAGATCTGTATTTTTGTGTGTAGATTTGAACTCGGGACCAAGCTCAGACAGGCAGCTCAAGAGCAGATGGCAACAGGTCTTGGTGGCTACCAACTTAATTAGCTTTTGGTTAGTGATGCTGAGTTGAGTAGCCCTCTGATTTATTTCCAACCCTCTCTGCACTGCCTTCAGCCACAAACCTCCAGCCATCACCCTGAGTTACTGAACTGGGTCAGCTTTACAGTGGTCACTTTTTTGGGCCACGGCAAAATGGCAGCTCTGTTATGGGTCCCCGGATGGGGGAATGGGCTCAGGATTTGGATGCAGGGTCAGCGTAGGGGGGAACTCAGGTGTTTACGGCCAGGGTGGAGCAGGGTCGTGCTAAAGCGCTTCCTCTTGCCTCACTCACACCATGTACAAACAGGGACATTATATCTCCTGTGGGAGCAACTGGCTCAGATGCTTGGCCAGCTGCAGGGAAAGGTGTCCCTGTAGTCACCAACAGCAAAGAATGGCTAAAAAATAAAAAGATGTGTCGCTCTGTGGCTGCAGATGATAACAATACATTCCTCTATTCTGATCCAAAAGCAATTTTTTTTCTTCCTTTGTTCCCCTCCCTGTTTTTTCCTATCTGACGAGAACTTGTTTCTCAGCTATGAGCCCAGTCAGTCTGTTATTGGTGTGCCTAACATAATTTTTGTATTCCTCCCATTTTTTTTGTTTTACATATTATCAAATGACTTACAAAAAGTAAAGTTCAGCCAACTGAACCTCAAAGGAGTTATGCAAGAGCAAGTAGCACTGAGCTTTACCACAAACCCTGTACATTAAACATGTGTGTCCATGGATTGATAAATCTGTTTATGAAGTACATGGTGGGTATATACTGCTGCAAATATGGCTGGAGGGTTCTGGTCCCAGTGGCCATCCTTACATCAGAAGGCAATGTCTCTAGTCATATTCTTGACCTCTCTGAGAATTGAGGGACAGTATTTAGACAAGTAACTCCTCCAGCTCTATCAGTCAATTCCATACAGATGATACATTTGTACCCTGCACACTGACAAAGCACTTCTTGGCTTGTTATCATCTGTTCAGTGGGTGTAATTGTAATGCTGATTCAGCAGAAATGAGAGCAATTCTTGTGGGAAGTTTGTGTCAGGACCAGAAAAACACACAGGCTAAGAGAAGGCTGTGATTTACTGATCACAATCTGTGTGTGGAAAGATCTATGCCCTTTAAAGGCCCTCTTCTTCCTCTGGTGCACTGCGAAGGGCAGGTAGGACACTGTGACTCCTCCTGGTTGGGCTGCAGATAATATTTTGTGGACCCAAAATTGTGGGAATATTGTATCTGTTACAGAGCAGCATTCAGTCTCCCTTTTGCCCAAGGCACACGTATTACATACACAACCAACCCTAACATGTTGATACATGTGAGCAGAGGGAAATTCACGTTCTGTACTCAAGTGCTGCACGAGTTGAGGTGTTGGGATGATGTGTGAGATTGAGGTAGGGAGGGCAGAAGATAGATTACAAGGTAAAAGGTCTTCAAAAGGCCCAAAGAAAACAAAGCTGTTTGTTGCCAGGGTTAAGAAGTGAGTAAAACAATTACAATGATTACACTAAATATTTACCTCCCTGTCAGGTAGAGATAAATATATATTAAGAGTCACTGGTCATGCTAATCATATTATTAGATGGAAAGAAGTTTCTTTTGCTCACCTTCTCTGGTCATGCCAGCAGCAGCATTAAACGGAGTATCAGGGTGCCCGAACAGAATATGAGAAACTGTGAATAAGAAGAGGCAAACTGGCATTTCTTTTCATTGGGTTTTGTTTTGGTTTGTTTTCAGAAAACAAAAAAAAAAAAGGCTGCAGTGAGCACCCAGAAAAGTACCACAAAACCCCAGATCTACTGCACAACACGTAGTTGTGCAACTGTAAAGCTGANCACCCAGAAAAGTACCACAAAACTCCAGATCTACTGCACAACACATAGTTGTGCAACTGTACAGCTGAGCTGCTCCAACAGGGCTGAGTTCTGCTGGGGGAGGCAGAAAGCAAGAAAGCAAGAAAACAAGAAAGCAAGCAAGAAGGAAAGAAAGAAAGAAAGAAGTGTGATCAGAAAACATAAACTATAGGGATAAACTCCTCTGTCACTTTGTGCTATGTATGTGTAAGTGTTCCAATGCACAACTGAAACTGGGAGCTAATATGAGCTATTTTCTGAGCCCTTGTGAAGTAGAGATCATCACAACTGCCCTCCAAACACAGGCATTCAGGGCCTGGTCTGCTCCACATGGTCCAGGATTTTCCTTCCCCTTCCCTAACTCTTTCATCCCTCCTCTAACATTCAAGAGTTCTTTTGGACACAGTTTTTGGCTATACCTTTATAAGAATCCATTTCTGGTACACAATGCGTGCTGAGTGAACCCCACTTGAAATCCAGGGCATTTGTTCTGCATCAGTGGTTCCCACTTCTTTTGTCCCTTGGTCATCTTGAAGGGAGAAACTACAGGTTAAACAGTGAAAAAGGAATCATAATAAACTACAGTTCCTGCAAAATTCTGTTTCCCATCACGGAAATTTAATGTGTTCAGGCTGAATGTAAACGTCTTCTTCAGAACAACACTATATTTGTAGAATTTGGGCATTCAGTTGCCAGAGAAATGGTTATTCTGCTTTAACCTCCTCCCATTCCTATTCTGGCCCCAAGGTATTTGCTTCCCCAATGGAGTCTCCTAGGAAGGCCTCATTTGCTGCACCTCTTCCCAAAGGTCTCTCAAAGCAACACCTACTCAGGAGATCTCTGAAAAACACAATTGTCACTAAGGGGATTTGGGCCTCCCTTTAATTTCTGCCATGCTGTACTACAGCTCCTCATTATAAAGTTAGCTCTTAAAGGTTCTTTGTCTCTGCAGGGTTGAAAGTTGCTGACTGAATGTCTGGGTCCAATTTGCCACCAGTCTTCCTTTAACCGGCCATTCTCAGCTATGCAAAGTGCTTGCACAATGCTGCAAGATCATTCCATTTATTTTACATTTTGGACCTGTTTTGCAAAGGGGTTAATGAGAAAACAAAACACAACCTGAATAATAAGTCACCAGAAGAAAATACCACCCTAATCCTTTCATATAGAGCCTGAACAGCAGTTCTTTTCACAGAGAGAAGAGGGCTGACGTTTTTCCTAATCTGAGAATGTAATTCCCAGGGACAGTGTATGAGAAAACAGCAGTAATCTACAGAACACCCAGGAACAGTTGTTGAAAGATTCCCAGGGTGTTACTTTTGGCAGGACATCATGTTCCAATAAAACCCACTGAAAACACTAGCCTAACAACAATAATAATAATATTTTACACAGATGAACGGTCTTTTATCTGAGGGTCACAAAAGGCTTCTGAAGCCAAATGATGAACAAAAGGCAAATGATGAACAAGCTCCTTGAGGAGGGGTAAATGCAACTGATGATCTGTAGATGTTGCCACTGATTCACTGATTTAGAAAACAGGTTATTGTGTACAGGGTGTTAGAGGGTACAGAGAAAAAGAGTTCACATGTACAGACAAGTTTAGGAGCATTCCTTATAGAGAACTTATATAGACATTGTAACACATTTTTTAATGTTTTCAGTAAATCAACTGCTGACATTCCACATCCACAGTTAGAGCACCTGTACACAAATCAGGTAACCAGAGTTTAAGCTGTGCAAATACACAAAGTACTGGGTGAGTTCATTCACAGATACTTGACTCTAATGTGAAATTCCATATACTATGCTTCAATTCCTTCTTGGCATGCTCTTGTATGTTTTCTGAGACTAGTCTGGGCTTGAAAAAATATATTTATTATCATATATAAGTATATGAAAAATTATGGACTAGAAGTAAGAGACTGGTGTAGGCTGCTTGTGAACTGCTGGAAGTTTTGGATCTAGGACTTCACTTTGTACTGCGAGCCCATCCCTGCAGGGGAACAATTCCACAGCGTGGTTAGCTTTCACAAAACCTGAAGTTCTGCATCACACTGGGCCACATACAAATCTCAGGCTATATTTCACATACTATACTGTGAAGATGTTGCTTGCGCTGTTATAGTGACAAAAACTTACAGTGAAAATAGAGCTTCTACTGCATCATTAACAGCTTCTATGGCTGAAATTGATTGCCTACGACTTTTTGGCACAAGTGTATCATCAAATGTTGTTGACTTGACCTTACCTAAGTGACCTTAAGAGGACAACATCTATTGAGATAAGTGGTTCTTTTCCTCAGGGTCTCTCAGTGCATACTTCACATAAGGATCACATCTTGCTCTTTGTAGCCATTTCCAGAGTCATCATCTCTCTTATTTCCAAGCCCAGCACTCTCCTTAGACAGCAAAAGCTGCTGAGAAGTCATTGTCCGTGTCTGGAGCACACAGACACATGAAATTCCTACTCAGTGTTCACATAGAGGGAGTTATGTGAAACAAGTCATGTTTCCTCTGTGTCATAAGGATAAAAACAATAGCAACGGAGGCTTAGTCAAGACACCCCCAGTCTAAGGCAATGACTAACAACCAGAAAGATTAGATATCACAATGATCTAATAGCCTGCTGCTCCCAAAAGGGGGAAGCCCTGCTCTGCTTCAGCCTATGACCCTTTGCTCCCTCCTTATCTCCTGCTCCCAGAGGCACATCCCACCTTGTCCTTGTGCTGGCATTTACCAAACCCCTCTCACAGACAATTCAGCTCATCAAAGCTAGAGAAAATGGTCTTTTTTTTTTTTTTTTAATTTAACTTAGCTTAATGACGTGCATTGGCTCAGAACAGGGTCTCAGGGAAGCCAGAATGCAAGACAGTACAAGAGTCATAGCAGGAGCATTTGCTCTGGACTCTAAGATATAGCTAATAGTCCAGAGCAAATGGTCACACCCATAGCTACAAGGTGTTAACCTTTAGAGTCATGCAGAAGATACTCTGTTGATGGTAGTTTCACTTTTTCTTATAGGTGACCATAGCTACTTTCTGAGATAATTCAGTCAAGTCAGGAAGGGGATTAGCAGAATAATTGGTGTAATTCAGAAGTTGCATTTGGCTACAAATGCAGAAGAGAGAATAATTCTGGCCTCTAAAAGCTGTACCATACAATACCACAAAAGAACGAAGAGGGGCAATTAGAACTGATGACACACAACTGGAATAGCTTTTATGGGTTGAACATACCATGAGGGCAAGGCACCACAGCCACTAAGAGCTGCATAATGCTTTATTTGCTATCAGATATACCCACATGGCTTCCCTCTGGCTTGAAGCAGCATCTATCACTAGGCCAAAACATACACAAGCTCACCAAGCATCGTGAGTCACCACAGCATTCAAGTCCATTTTCTCTGTCCAGTTTTGCTTGCCCTAGGCCTGGAGGGTACCTTGTCAGAATCCTAAAAGAAGCTTCAGCGCCACCACTACTGGAGTGTCTTTTCCCCCCCCTCCCCAACAGCGTGTACACTTGTTACTTTTGGCACTCCCTTTCTGTCCAGAGATGAGAGATGTGTAACTGCTGCTGTTAGACACAGGTTAAAAGCTTACACACTGGTCTCAGCAGCTGTATTTAGAAGCCAACTCCTGAGAAAGTGAACTGCACCCGAATCTTTTTGGATTTTGGTTTTGAACAGGCCTATAGTTACGGTCAGAGATTAGAGAGATTTTTGTGGTGTTAAAAGAATGTTTTGGGATTGCTTGTCCAGCCATCTGCCCTCAAAGCTTAGCAGATGACTCACTGGCGCTCACCTCCGTTTGCTACCCACATAAAACTTTTATCTCCTCGGCTTCTTGTGAAGCTCCACTCTGTATCTTTTCAGAAGCAGAGCCTGTTCTAATAGGAAAGAACAAACAACGTGGGAAGTGCAACTCAGAGTTCAAGTTTTCCAAAGCTCTCACGTTAAATTCCGGCTGAGCTAATGTGCACGTATTCATGGAGGCACTTGCACACATAAATCACAGCTTGCTTACATCTGGCACACGCAAAGAGCACACTGCTTGGCACACTGTTTAAATGTGCTGCAACTACTGGACTGCATCAGGCCTGCAGATAATTCTGAAGTTCCTTTGTAGTCAGAAGACACAAAACCTTACTGAGTATTTTGCTGAGACTCTTTATGTTTCAGGTTCACCGTTGCCTACCATTTCCTAAGGAAGGCTTCTGCAGCTTCACATCTGTGAGATTGTCAAAAGGGGTGCTTTTCACTCTTGGGAAGTAAAAAGATATCTCCGTATCCCAGATGTTATTTGTTTAGCTTGCACAGGTTTGAAGCAGCACTTACAAGTGATCACAATTTGAGCAAGCTTCAATGTCAAGTAAAGCAGTTATCTAAAGCAGCAAGTACCATCTTAGCCAGTCTGAATAGTTTACTGCAGTCTTACAGAAGCAGCTCACCATTTTGCTTACATATTCAGCCCCAAATATAAAAGGTGTAGCCAGGAAAATTCAAGCTAAAAATACCAATCTGGTGTCACACCCAGATTACTCTTACTACCTTGTACCAGAATAAGTGCATATCAAGTGAATTTTTCAGTGGTTTGTGAAAAATTCCTTAGTCAGTACAACATTGATCATAGCTCTTTCAACTATAATTTTTTTCCCCCTGCAAATGGGTCAGATTCCTTCTGGGTCCTAAATGATAGCTTTTGAGAAAGGAATATTTCTTTTATTCTTAACCTGTAAATTTCCAGTCTGGTCACAACTGCTTTTGAGTTATGCAAGTCCAGATCTGTACTTCTTTCATAATTGTCTACCATGGTAACAAAGAGGGCAGCACCACGTCTGGTCCCTCAAGCCCTGTACTTGTGCCAAAGATAACCAGTTATACTGGCATAATTAATTTTGATGCATTAATAGCACAACAGTTTTTGTCTTCACCAGCCAGAATATTTGCCAGTAGACTTCAGCAAACATAATTTAACAAAGTCCTTTCCTCTGTTAAGAGGAAGACCCATCCCTGAGTTTAGAGAACAGGGGAGGAATCTTCATTTAGGGATTAATCATCTCTTTGTAACTCCTGCAAAATTCACACTCCAGGCTCTGATTTAGTTATACACAATAACTGTGGCTTGCTAATTAAAAAAACCCCAACACATAGGTATTAGCCTTCTTCTTTTAGGTTTCTAAACTGCTGATTTAAAACTTCTCTCACTGTGAGAAGCATTTCTAAATATCCAAAGTGGACATTTGCATCTCCAGCCAAACCCAAAAAGGCTGGAAAGAAAGGCATGATTTACATTCAGTACCTCCACCTATAACCTGGAGGACATCTGGAACTCTTCAACTCCAGCCTCCACTCTATGAGAAAGGGACTGCTCCCCACTGTTACAAAGCAGATTCACATTTTGACTCTGTTGTCACTGAGGGGGCTTCAGCTTGAAATTATAAATTCCCTTCTCTGGCTTGTATATGAGACAAAGTAAGAAATATTGCAGAGACACACGAACCTGGCACTTACAAGGCCTTTCTGAACTCCTTTAAAATTTTGTCCTGGTCTTTCACATGAGTTCCTAACAGGTACCCTGCTTTTCAGTTCACACAGGTTTTCTGCAAATATTAAGACACACTCTACTTATTGTGAACTGAGATGAAAATGGTTTCTCCATCTTACTTAAGATGGACAAAAAAAGTTCTTCCCTTTCTAGCTCCAAAATAGACTTCAATGAGTCCTACCTATTTATCAGTCCTAATAAGGCTACTTTTATGGTAGAAAGAAGATAATTTACAAGGGTCAGTCCACCACATCTGCTGGATACTTAGTCTAGTCCCTGAATGCTGCATGGCTGGGTATGATAGCTCATCTTAGCTTGATTAAGACAACATTTCCTCTAAAAACGTATTAAGAAATATGCCATTGACTTTGACTCTAGTATTCTGTAGAAATTTGTTATTTTCTTGATTCCCTTCAGCCTGAACTGGATTTGATATCAGTTCTGAATTATGAAATTTGATACCAGCTTTGACTTGGTTGCACCGACAGCCTTTTGCTTCACCCAAAACTTTGTTCAATCCTTTATGCTACCAAGATTTGCTAATCCCTTTGTACCTGCAGAATGTCTCAGTAAAAAAGAAAAAAAGAACAAATTAAAAGCACGTGAGATCACTGGCTGTACCAAACCAAAGCTTTCAAGAACACTTGGCAGCATGGAAAACATTCAGAGATGTTGAGTAAGAGGAGATGGATGATAAGCCTGGAGGCAGTGGCAGCGTGGGCACAGGAGCACAGCACCAGCAGGGGCAGGCCTGGAGGCAGCCATTAGGCAAATAAGGCACATGCAGCCTTGTCCCCATCATGAGGGGTTCCACAGGGAGCCAGGTGACGCTTTTCCGATTGACTTTGATGAAGGGATGCTGAAAGTAGATAGTTACATCGTTTCAGCTGGGACATCCTCGAGACACAGTAAACATTCACAGAGGAATGGTCGACTCCTTCTGTGTCCTCAGTGTCGAGACGCAATAACTCGCTGGCCGAAAACTCGTCCTAAAGATGATTGTGGTAGGTAGGGGCGACTGTGGGGGGAATGGTGGTGGGGCAGCAGCAGCTTCCCTACTCAGGAGCTTTCAAGCATCTGTAAGATCTGCACATTGCATAACCTCCTGCCCCGGTAGAAGAAATGGTTTGGGGGGGGGAGGTTGTCTTTGGAATGGGAAGAAGTGAATAGAATGAAAAAAACCCATTTGTACTGGACACTACTGTTAGATTTCATTATGGTCTGTCTTTCTCTGGGATCCTGGATTCCCAAAGGAAAAGAATTGCCAGGAAGGTCCTTTCTGTGCATATCTCCAGGTAGCTGCAATAACTTCTTTCATATGGAGATGTCATTTCCACAAGGCAGTGATTTCTCAGTCAATTCAAGGTTATATCCCGGAGAGTACAGTCTTGCAATCTCTCCAGAAACACTAGGAAGTCCAAATGGGGCTGCTTGTTCATTTAACTGTCAAATATATAGCTGATGTAAGAAGTGCCTTCTCCATTTTCCTCTTCATTTCTAGATGTACTCCAAGGGATTAAATACAGTTTTAAAAGCACTTATTTAAAAGCACTGCTCTGTTTTGCAGTAGTAGCCACCTCTTACCCTAGCTGTAGCTGGAAAAGCTGAAATCTACTGAAGAGATTTTGCTAGCATTCCAGTGACCTGACTATCTGCAGGGACAGGGTATTTTTGATAGCAAGCCCTTAATTCTTTCTTCTGTAGATCCAGCTGGTCCACAGAGGCTGACATCATTTGACCACAAAATATAAGACGCTAACCACCAAATTTTTGCCAGAGCATAATTTCATATCTGAACACATTAGAATTTCTTTTGGAATCAGAGTCCACTATATATGCTATTTTTCATCAGTGGTATGCATTCAATGTCTCTATACAATCAGCCAGTAGGATTTTTTTCTACGGATATCTTTGCCAAGATGAAATCCCAGAAAAAATTTAAACCATTTCCAGAGCGTTTCGAACTCCTGGACTATGTTTTCTGAACCACATTGTTGAGTTGTGATGTAAATTAATGAATATTCTCCTGAGCAGCTGCTATTCAAACAGTTATTCTCCATTTTCTTTTTTGATTATGATCTGTAAAGCATTGAACATGAGCATTATCAAGTGGGGCTACACATATGGACAGTCTGGGTTCATTACAAAGCAAGGCAAATGGGCAGTTATTTCTTCCTTTCTAGAATGATTTTATAGGTTTTTTTGAAATGAAGAGTACTCTTGAAACAAAAAAAAGTTCATCTTTTCAAATATATGCTGGTGTTGCTCTGGCCAATTTGACAACTGTGACATATGCATATTTCACAGGAAATTTGGGGGTTTTTTTTGGATTTTGTATTTTTTTCCCCCTGGGCAGCTCACTGTTCTGAAAGAGCTGCTGATGAAATATTGAACGAGCATTGTTAACATTTACTTGCAGCAATATAACAGCTCAGCTATAATTTTTAGTCAGAATAAAATCTTGATATGGAACCATTTTCCCTTGGAAAAGGACAGTTCTAATAAATCTTTTTGAAACTGTGTTGAGAACACCAAAATTCAGGGAAGTTTTCCACCTAAATGTTTCAGAATGAAGCATTTAATCTTTTCACTTTGAAATAGCTCTTTATATTGCATTTGATTGTCCCGGTATTTTATGTTGCAAAACATTTAAAATATTGTTGGAGGGGTTTAAACATTTTCTCTCAACATAATATAGATATTTTTCCACTTCAACTTTTCTTTCCCAGACCATTTTGAAGCACTTAGCACCATCCTTCCAAATCAGAACAAAATAAAGAGAATGTAACCAAATAATGAGTGCATGTTACGCACTCTCCTCTGGATCAGAGCCACACAAGGTCTGGATCAGTTACAGCTCTCTGCTGAAAAGCTTGGCTCTTCACCTCAGGCTGCAGGACTCAAATGCTCAGCTTTGGACATTCTGTAGTTAAGACTTCAGTGTAAAAGCACTGGCTGTCACAACACTATCTATACTCACTGGATTCTGTAATTCTAGTACTGTAAAACCCACTGAGTGTGTGGTCTTAGTAAACACAGAGAAAATTCCAAACTCTCTAGCAAGATATCCTGAACAAACACTTTGCACCTATAACACACTGATTAATAAAATAGAAGAGTTCAGATTTTATGAGGCTGTTGTGCAGGGGACCGAGATTTCCTGCATAAAGTGTTTCCCTTTCTTGATCTTGAAAACCAGAGGAAGATCTAAAAGCAGTCAGTTATCTACCATGTAATTATTAATGATATGTAACTGTTGGATGAGATGCAAGTTTTTTTCCAGCTGAACAGTACAGTTTTAACTGCACTACAAGAAATTCAGTGATGGTTGCTAGAGCATGTAATTGAGGTTGTTACAGGTAAATGCTGGCAAGAGCTGTATATTTGCCAGCCAAAACCAGCTACAGCTCACACTGTTCGAACATATACTAAGAATCAGTTCCCTTCTAATCTGTTCTCAAAAGGTTTATGGCTTTAAAGAATGGTTAGTTAGGGCTGGAACACTCCCTGCCATGCACAGGGACACCTTCCACTAGACCAGGTTACATCCAGGATGGGAAGTCCACAAGTCCTCTGGGCAACTTTTCCAGTGCCTCACTGCCCTTATAGTAAAGAATTTCTTCCACACATCTTAGCTTAACCTACCCTCCTCCACCAAAAGGCCATTCCCTCTTGCCCTATCACTGCACAACATTGTGAAATGTCCCTCTTCAGCTCTTTTGTAGCCTTCTTTAGGTACTGGAAGGTGCTCTGAGGCTTCCTGCTCTTCTCCAGGCTGAACAACCCCAACTCTCTCAGCCTCTCTCCATAGAAGAGGAGCTCCAGCCCTGTGATCAACTTAGTTGTCTCCCCTGGACTTATCCCTACAACTCAACACCTTTCTTGTGTTGGGGACCCCAGAACTCCAGGTGGAATCTCACAAGAGCATTGATGCATTACTTCAGCTGGCTTTAGTGTAGAAGAGTGAAGCAGAGGATTGTTTAGAGTCAGCATTTGACTGATAGCGATCATATCTCTGCTGCTGTGTTTTTATGTTATTCCCAGCTATGCAGATATCTCCATAGATGTTTGTAACCTACAGTTTGGTAGGGCAGGCTCAGCTGCAGCACAGGAGCCAGATGGATTTTGCATGCTAAAGTCTGAACTCCAGAAGGTGTCACATATACTGGTGTGCAGTGGGCTCTTAAGTGGTTATTCAAATCTTTGTTATTTATCACTATTTTCAATTTATGAAGAACTTATGTTCATGGACCCACATTTATTGCTCTGATATTCTTGGTTATTCACACACCTGAAAGATCCTACAGAAGGCAGTGTAATGCTGAGGTCTTCTAGCTGGACATCTCAACTTCAGGTGCTGTTGCACAGTTGTGTTCTCTTGTAGTAACTGTGACAGGGAAAGACAAATCAAGCAGATCCTTCAGATGGTTCAATACCCATCCGGCCCATCATGCAACTGCAGCAGTATTAGTATAGTTCCACAGCCTTTTCAAGGGACATAAACCTATTTAGGCTTTGCATAATCCTGCTGATCAACCATTTACATCTTTGGGCTTTCATCATAGCTAGGGGAATCAATTCAACAAAAGAAACTTCTGATGTCAGGACATAACCAGATCCAAATGATGCACTGCCTTTATTTAACTCTGCAATTTATTGTCTTTTAAAGCCATGCTAGATTATTTATAGAGAGGAGACCAATAAAAGATATAGCTATGTGGGAGAGATTTTAGAAAGTGTGCTGTTCTCTGGCAGGAAGCTAAGCAAAATCAGAGAAGTCACTCCAGGGAAAATAGAGCTTCCTTAAAAAAAAATAAAAAATCCAGTACTAAGAGAAATGTACTTTGTCATCATCACATGGCAAGGTCCTTATAAGCCCACAGAGCTGTTTGAACAAAGATGTTACACAGGTTACCTGATTAAATTCAAGAATTGACTAAGTCTAACTAAACCTGCAGTGTCATGGATTGATAGAATAACTGCTTTATCAGCACCAAAGCTGACTCAAGTTTACCAGTGTACAGCAATACGTTTGAAAAGTTTAGGAAGAGAAACAGATACTCATGAGTCCTTGGGGAGCACTGAATTATTCAGTGTCACCTTCTGTGCAAGGCTGATGCTGTATCACTTTGCTGCTTCTGTATTGAATCCAGTAACTGGTATTTGACTAGAGCATATAAAGGTGCCACATCTTGATTTAAAGATTTCAAGAGATGGAGAATTTACCCCCTCTCTTGGCAAGTTATCTTGCTGTCTTCATTTTCAATTTAAACTTACTTTGATTTGGCTTCCTGTTATGGGGGGTTTAATATACTTTCTCCAGCAATAATACAAAGTAGGTTTAGTACCAGAGAGACTCCATGCTACTTATTAAATCTGAATTAAGTTTTCTTTTAAGCAGTATAGCTGGATCTCTCTCATTCACATTGGAAGGCATTTTTTAGTATGTTCGTGTTTTGTATGGCATTTTTCCTGTGCACTCTCCAAATTGTATGGATTTCTCAGCTGTGAGCAAGTTTCTCATCTTCATGTGATATTAAACAAATTAATCTTATGAACACAGCTCTGTTCCTGTCATCACTGTAGAACTGCCATGTCCCTCAGCAAGCTCATGTTCATCTCCATTTCTATCAGGATCCTTAAATCCATTTCTGAAACACTGCCTTCCAGTTGTATCATTCTTAGTGCTCATAAGTTGTATTTCACTTGTATTGTACCTAGCAATTAATAAAAAGACTAGCTATGAAATGGTTACGGTAACCTTTATCTATTATTTCATGCCATATCAGTGCAAACTGGCCTGGCAAAGATACCTGGCATATGGCCATGCTGATTAGAATCAAATTACTCATACTGTTTAAACTGAGGCTGGTTTTACTTTGTGACACACAAAGTTAAATGAACTCCTCCTGCCTTCCCCGTCTCCACAAATAAATATGAATGGATTTTTGTTTAAACCCATTAGTTTCTGCCTTAGCCATATTTGTAGCCTCATGGCCCACATGCTGTCCATCACACACCTCTCACATATTCTATTCTCCAGGCCTACAAGGGACTTCTGTAACTTATTTTAAGCCTGCTTTGGGCTCGAGAAAAGGCACAGATAAAAATACTGAACTGCCCCAGCAGCAGTCAACACGTCAATCCTAGTTTGGATGGTTCCAGCTCTGGCACTCAACCTCTGTGCCAAATCCAGCTATAGCACCAACTAATTCTGGCCAACAGAGCACATCACTGGGGCTGATAAAGAGCTGCAAAGGGCAATAACTGGCAGGGTAACATATATCATAATGAATATTTTCTGAAACAAAAAAAAATAATGCCAAAGAATCCAAGACCCACTTTACACTTTGGGTACAATATGATAGATATGATCTTGTTGCTTTACTGCTCTACTAGTAGAATCCATATCGAGCTTCCTCAATATTCACTCTCTGCTGTCAAAGAAGCTGGGCCAGGATTATCTAGGTCATCCTGCTTTGTCTCTCTCTGAGTTAACTCTCCCCTAGACTCAAAAGTTGCCTTTTTTCTCAAAGACTTATTACAAAAAGTAGGCAAGAGAAAGCTATGCACCTCTTTTGCTTTCCTGGTGCTGTTTAGGCATGCTGGGGTTTAGTTTTTAAGCCTTTATGGTTGCTGGTTTTCATCTTTCATAGCTGCTTGGGAAAGTTGGAAGGTACTTCTGATTCCCATGATGCCTGATTACATCATCCTGATTCTTTCTAAACACAAAAGGGAACCATTGAGTATTTCTGCTGTTCCTGAATCATTAAGACTTTCACCATCTTCTGCTAAGCAAGTGAGATATACTATTGTTAGTGCTGTCATCCTTTAAAATACCTTACTGTCCTTATGCTGCAAGGTAGAGGTTTCTTTTTCTCCCTTTCAAGTCTTTCCCCTCTTTATATTTCTACAGGCTCTAATTTACATAATTGCTGCCTCCTTCCTCTTTCTTCTCCTCTTCCCCATTTATCTGATATATTTTTAATAGCTGCCTTTACTTCCTCACTTATTAAGGAGGTGCCGCTAACCAAAGATGTCCTTATTCATGATTATGAAATTGAGGGGTTTAGTCATCTAGTAAACTTTCCTAGAACAATTTCCAGTTTTCATTCACATTTTGCTGTCTAAGTCTCACAACTTCTGTCCCAGTTTCTCTTCCTGACCACTTTCATTCACTGCTTTTCTGGTTCCTTTGCAAAATAAGCCATTGGGAGCATCAAACACAAGGCTAGACAGAGATGCAGAAAACAGACCAGAAAAATCTTGTGTCTTTCCTTGGGCAAGTTAGAAACAAGATGGAAAGCTCTTGGTTTAACATCCTAACAAGGAAAAAGGAGATTCTTTTCAATGTCTCTTCAGAATATGCTGGACTAGGGTTCGGTTCCTGTTCTCACCTATTCTAATAACTCGGTTGTTACCAGGAATTACTGAGCTTGTGCTGGCAGTCTCTTTTCTAGGAATTGGCCAGCTCTATGCAGTCCAAAAATTATTGGAAATATGTTTTAGGACATTTTTACCAAAGAAATTAGAGGCTACTGGGAAAATTAGATTAAAAAGACTAGAAGTTTAGAGAAGCTCAAAAATACATGCTCATTCCCATCAAACCTTTCAGAAGCTTTTGCTTTATTAACAGCAGTGTTGATTAAATGTGCTGTCAGTGAGCTGTGTTGGACTGGGGAGTCCTGGGGGAAAACATCAGGAGATGGCATTATCTTGCCAGATATTTAGGAGTACCTTGGTGAAAGATGCAGATCATGTAGTGCCCCCGAAAAAACTAACAACAGGTGAATGAAGTTGACTGGTTCATGCTCCTCCTTCCTGTTACATGCTGTAGTTTGGGAATTATAAGGGAACAAAGAGCCAGTGTTCCTGATGATATAGAAGTTTATTAGAACTGAAAGGGCTAATGATTATAAGATTAGAGTATTGATTAAAATTGAGCACTGATTTACCAAAAACATGATAGGAATATAAAGCTAATTCTTGGTAGACTTTTTTTTTTTATTTGAGGGGAGGTATGTTAACACACAACAAAAGGAGCATCTAACTATGTTTAAGCACAACTCCTAAACAGATTTTTTTCTGGTTTTGTTCCTTTAGGTGGTGGTTTTTTAGGGTGTTTTTATTTGTTTTTGTTTCCTTTTTTCCCCCTCCTTAAATCAAATCTACTGCAGTGGCATGAGGGAAGAGGGGAAAAAAGCAGAAAAAAAGCTTTGGGAAANGAAAGCAGCATCTAACTATGTTTAGGCACAACTCCTAAACAGTTTTTCTAGTTTTGTTCCTTTAGGTGGTGTTTTTGTTTGTTTTTGTTTCCTTTTTTCCCCCCTCCTTAAATCAAATCTACTGCAGTGGCATGAGGGAAGAGGGGAAAAAAGCAGAAAAAAAGCTTTGGGAAAATAGTCTTCCTAATAAACATTATAAAACTTCGCTCCAACATTAGAGCTACTTACCTGATTTTAGTACTGCTGTTTGTGAGGAAATCAAATAGGTAGAGCAGAAAACAGGTAAAAATGTCTAGTAGCTGGGAAAAATTAAATCAGAGGGAATCAGGGCTTTGGGGTATGCAGCAGACAGGGATGTGTAGTGAGAAAAATTACAACTGTCAACCTTAGGAAAAGACTTCTTCATCCCAGGCATGTTACTGTTACTTCAGGCCATATAACTGAGATTTGTGTTTCACATATAATATTACAAGAGAAGTAATTCTAGTGCAGGAATAAAAAAGTCATATTTTTTTCCCCATCAAACCAGCCTCCTCTATTAGCTCATTTTAAAGTTTTAAATCTCTTTCCAGACTAAAATAAAACCTATCCAGTTCTATCTCCTCTGGAGTTCAATTTAGTTATCCTGGAAACAGGATGATGAAATGACACTGTGACTACTTCTCAGTTATAGTGAAACCAAGAAAGTTTTTTGAAAATAAAAATTGTTTAACTGGGGCAGAGAACAGAACTAGCTACTAAATATTTTACTACAGAAAAAGATCTGGAACACACACAATTTCGTGCAGCGGATTTGGTTTTCTGTGCTATTGGCAATTCTTTTTTAAAAATTAGGTCATTTCTTTTTTAAAAAAAGAAACATTAAGTAGCATTTGTGGAGATTACACTACTGTTAAAAAGCACATTGCTTTCAAGCTGCAGTGTATTTCACATCCTACATATATTGTTTTTCAACACACAACAGATTTGTCAATTTGGAATGGCCCTATTTAGTCTCATGCTTACAGTTCCCTGTAGTTGAATGTTAAATTAGAGCAGCCACATTGTCATAATTCTCTAAGACACTGTTGCCTGGCTTTTTAAACTTTTTTCCACTTGCTGTTCTTTTACCCATTCCTGGGTACCAATTTTCCTGGGAAAATGTAACTAAACATAGGTATTTGACTTTGTTTTTCTGGGAAAGACTCTCTTCTACTTCAGAAACCTTATATCTTTATATTTTTATCTCTCTATATATATCTCCACAAGGTATATATATTGGTTATTATATACCAAAAACCCAAGAACAAGTACTGTGGGTGACTATATGACATTTGTTCCCTAACCTAACAGTGATTCATCCTTACTTAACCTTTGACATCCTTAAAACACACCTTTGAGATCTTTAAGATAAAAATAAATCTCTGATGGTGATCAAACATTGCAGTAGGTTGCTCAAAGGGGTCTTGGAGACTCCATCCAGTGATATGATCCCAAGGGATATCAGGTATCTTCACAATTAGCCTAGTTCTGAGCAGAGGATTGGAGCAGATGACCTCCAAAAGGTGTGCACAACGTCATTCTCTCTCATACTTGAAAATAAGCAAAACATGTGTCAGAGTATTCTCTCTTCCACCCTTAAGACTCGAGAGAGACATCTTTAGTGCTCTCCTGTTCAACGCACACGTCGTGATATAATGTTTCTGCCTGGACCCCTTTCATCCCCAACCGTGCCAGGGAGAGGTGACTGTTTGCTTCAGTACCAGGAGCTACAACATATCACAGCTGGGTTTGGGTTCCACGGGAAATGCAGAGCAGTGCACTCCCGTGCTGGGGTCGCGCACTCTGGATCCACCGGTGCTGATGTCTGGGGGTGACTGTGGAGCTTGGCAAGGTCAGGACTAAGAGCAGACGTGTAATGAGAGCTCATGTGGAAGGCAGTGCTGATGGACCCCTGTGCTGAAAGCCTCAAATATGCGTGCTGCTGCTTTGAGTGGAGGATTGCTCTTCCATGAGACTGGCCACGGAGGCACCTTCCCCTTGACAGAAATACTGTTCTTGGGTACGTGAAATAATTATGAGATGAATATGAATTGAAAGTGCACTTCCTCTTGACCTACTTCCCAGGCAGGGAAGCACAGCTTGATACCCTCCTGTTTGGAGAGGTAAAATTATCTTTACATTCCCTGGGCTCTGCACAAGCCTCTATTGTTTGGTACCAACCACATGGCTAATTATCGTGCCTACGACGCAGTCTCTTATAATGATTTCCTTCCATCTCCTGTCAACACCCAGGCTGACTAACCAAACTGGTTTTTTGGGAGGGAAGTGTACTTGTTTATCCCTCAATAAATACACCTCTGTTTTGTTTGTACTGTGAAGGTAAACATGCAGAATGATAGTGTAAGTTGGCTTTGGGAAAGTGGCTGATCATTCTGGGGTGCTCCAGGTCTATGTGCATCAGATTCCTTCCTTGTTAAGTGAATAGACCTTTCTTTACTCAGAAGGCTGTAGGATGCATCTTTCTATTTCACCACAAAAATCAATTACATGTTGCATTAACACCAGTGGAGTCTGGCAGGGGCTCAAGCCTTCACAAGTCCCACAGCAGCTCAAGGAACAGGAAAGTGAGGCCACTTGCGTGACAATCTCCTTTACTTGAAGGATGCAAGCTCCAGAAATGGAGCTTTTGACACAGGGGCCTTCCTATCCCTTCAGAGAGGCCTATGGCTCTTCTTTTAGTGTCTGTAAGAAAGTACAGAGGATGCCCCAGCACAGCTCTCGCTGGCATTTCAAAGCCACCAGCTGTGCTGGTGTTCTGGGAATTTTACTGCAGGTCATTTCCTTCTTCTGAGGAGCCAATCCACAGTTCTTCCCTAGAAAGTAACTGTTTGAAAAGGGAGAAGCTGCTGGGATTTTCTGCCCTAGATAAGCTCCCCACAAAAATAAAAGAAAGAAAAAAAAGTGTAACAGAAAAATCTGTTTGCTGACACCTAAAAAAATGATGAACTGAGTGTAACTGTGATAACAGGTGACTTGCTGTTGCAGGGTATGAGCACAAGCACCAAATGCATAGAGAAAAGAAAGTTAAGCAATACAGCAGACAGCAGGCTGTGGAAATCCCTAATTTAGTAAGTCTGTGCAACTCCACATA
Source organism: Pachyramphus minor (assembly GCA_013397135.1). Taxonomy (NCBI): domain Eukaryota; kingdom Metazoa; phylum Chordata; class Aves; order Passeriformes; family Tyrannidae; genus Pachyramphus; species Pachyramphus minor. The sequence goes on from VYXB01005626.1 coordinate 247,344, forward strand.
GCATCATGCAGTTGTACCAAGTTGGACTGGAAGCATTAGAGAGCAGGGTGTTGCCAAATGATTGCTCAGTTAATCCATAAACTGAATAAACCACACAGAGATAAGTGATACGATGATGCATAAGTTGACAGAACAAAATCTCAATTCCAGCTTCACAGGCAGAAGTCTGTAGGTCACAGCAAAAAAAAAAAAAAAATTATGCTAGTGTCGACAGCTAGAAAAGAATCTGATCATGGGTTGTGGGGTGTTTTTTTCCACGTGTATACGACACCAAAGATAATGGCTTTTGCTGCAAACTTCACCCAGGATGAATTGTGAATCAGTGCACATGAATCACCTGCCAAACCCTCCAGTGCGTCAGTGATAAGAGAATACAAATTCAAAAGTGCAGGTGCCATATCAGCAGCTGGAGTGGAGCTGACAGCACAGCCAGAGACAATGACCATTCCTGAATTCCTTCCTGGCCATGGTTTGAATGTTTCATCTCACTTTCCACACTAAGATACGACACATCTGAGTGATGTGACCTCTGTAACAGATCTGAATGTCCATCAGAGCTCTCTTAGCTTGTCAGTGGTAATTTCATTCAGTTTGAACATCCACAGTTGCTGCTACAGTCTTACACATCACTGACTAAACTGCTCACAGCTACCAGGTGTGCCCAGTGACCAACTTGCAGTTCCAGAGTTGTCTAACCTCAGAAGGCTTTTGGGGCACTTTTTTCCCCCCTCCAATGTACTGATTTAACACACTCCCTCCAGAAGATAATTCTGTTATCAGCAAGGATACTGAACAGGGAAACTCCTTGGCTGAGATTAATTCACAGGAAACTGATTCAAAGGCATTGTTTTGGTCGTCAAAGCAAGCACAGCTTCAGCTGAACTGAGCTCCAAATCTCTTAATTTATTTTTGCAGCCTAATTAAATGCATCTTTCTTAATTAATTGATTACACTAGAGAAGATTGCCTCAAATCCACACAAATGCTGAAAGCATGCCAAATCCAAAGGCAATAGGAGTTATTAATCAGCACGTCTGGACAGACACCCACACCCAGGGGCTGCCCACTGACTGCCTGCTCCTGTTTCCCCCTGGGGGTCAGTGGAAGCTTTCTTCCCCACAGCTTTCAGGAGGAACACAGCTGTCCATCGAGTCAGGTACACAAACAGGTCCCTGGCTGAAGCCAGTTCCAGGCAAAAGGCCGTTCCAGAGCCATTTGCTTAAATATTGCTTTGGCTCCCCTGATGCAAAACACTTCCTGTAACACTTTAGATATATCAGCATAATGATGCTTGGGGTTTACTTCCACCCACCTCCTCTCAAGCGACTAGAAAAGCCTCAGACAGTATAATTTTCACAGGGCAGTATTTTCCTGCACTGTGGCCTGGAACAGCTGCCTACACAAAGTATTGTGGCCAAGAAGTTCCCACTGGTTATACTAGAAGTTCCAGCCCTGTTGGGCTCATTAAAAGGCACAACATTTAGCTTAATGGTTAGGAGAGACCGCTATTAATTTTGAAGTAGGGGATTTATAAATCAGTTATTGCTTCCATGAGTGAGACAGAATATTGAACCAGGTGGGTAACAGCCATGAGGTCAGATGTCCTGCTGCTGTGATCAGAGACAAACCCATACAGGACATCTTGGCTCCACTAGCCAGGCAGGAACCAGGAACCAGCCACCTGATCTTCCTCCCCACACATCTGTTGCCTGCAGAGCCTTCTCACAAGCACAACTTCAGTCACAGGAGCTTTCTCAGTAGCCCACCAATGCTTACTAACTCATCTCCATTCAATAACCTAGAAAGGCCTCAATACTTTTGGAAGCATCAAACTCCATTCTCAGACACCTTAACAGTCTATTTTTGAGATGTGGTTCCCCAAGATTTTTCATCTATGTCTTGGGGTAGAAAGTGATGGTGTATGTTCCTTCTCCCACCAGATCCGAGACAAGCAGACCTTCACCATTTAAGACTGTACAGGAAGACTCCTATCACAGCACAATTTCTCTAAATCATCATCTTAAAATCTGAGATAGGAGAATGAAGTTTATGCTTGCTTGCATTCTGTGTGCTATCAGCAAGTTAGGTTGCACAGAATTTAGGTTAAGGCCAATTCTATTTCTGAAACACCGTCTAATCTGATCTTTAGTATTCCTTTTACATAAAACTGAACAGCCACAGCAACAGCTGTTTGAGAAACTGAGACCAACATATAATACTTCTCCAAACTCTACTATGCTGCCCTCCCTGCAGTGCAGGGAAGAGAAATTTAAGACCTTGGGAGGCTACTATTGACATTCAGGGCATGTAGTGTTAAAGCAGGAGAGACAGTTTTAACTGAAGAGAAATTTTATGGGAATAATGCGTGTCACGTGGTTTGTAGCCACTATTCAAAAGAACGCAATCTAGGGCTACAACAACCATTAAAAAAATATATCAGATTTAATAAGGACTAGTTTTACATGCATGACCAACTTCTGAAGTAGTCCTTTTTACAGAGCTTCCCTCCCAAGCTTTGTTGCAAGCATTTCTTGCTGTTATCTTCCAGTCACAACTTAGTTCAGGGTCATGTGTGTTATTTCAACACAACATAAAAGCATAAAACTAACTCCAAATCAGATGATTAGTAGGAGGAAATGGAGGAAGAGAGAGCTCTACAGTTAGTGAGTTCTTTTACTGCATGGATTCTTGCAGCACTCTTCTTGAATGAATTATATCAGCATCTTTGAAGACCAAAGAACTGTGTTTTCTGAACTCTTTGCCCTTGGACTTCAATCCCTGCTGTGCAGCTGGTCAGAGAAGTTTCCAAATTATTCAATGCACTTTTGCAATACCTCCTAACCTAGGGCTATCTACAAAGCATACATAACCCCTTTTAGTCATAGTTACATCTAAATTCATAACCCACTGGAAGAAAAATTGCTAGTGTATCAGCAGAGGCATAGGAGAACCAATTAGACTGCAAGAAGTCTTGCTAGTGTCTTACTGACGGAGCAACCCTTTGCATTTGTGAGTGAGCACCACCTGCTGATTACCTCATCTGATTTGGCCACTTCTCCCGTCCCTGTCCCCCAAGTAAATCCTGAGAGCAGATCCTGGGGTTTGGGAAGATGTCCTGATGTGGGCATTACAGCTGAGTGCTGCAACAGGGGACCCGAGATTCCAGAGCTGAGCTCCTGAAGCCAGCAGGACAGGAAGGTGTCAGCAGCTGGAGCAGACACCAGAGGGAGACCAAAGTCTGGAGCCCCCTCACACAGGGGGCAACAGCCCTCCCACTGCATCCGCTCACCCCTCGGGCTCGGAGGCCAACACAAAGTAAAGCTCACAAGTAAAAAGCAAACCCAGCAGAGGTCCTTTCATTTCCTACTGAAGTCCTGTATGCCTCATCCTCCTCATTTGACTTCTCCTGAAACATCTGATTTCACCTTATTCTCACCAGCATCCCTTGGCTGAAATGCAACTTGCTGATTTTCTCACACAGTTCCAGTGTTGTGCCAGTGACTGATGATTTCAGTTTACCATTAACTACTTAATCCAGTTTGCCAGCAGGAACAGGCCAATTACCTACTATTATGAAAAAATTCTGTTCCAGGCTCTTCAAATCTGTCACTTTGATCTTATAAAGTATCTTAATGGTGATGCTTTCAGGGCCACACTTTCACAGTATAATTTGATTTAATATTGTGAACGTAAGAGGTGATGGCCAAAGATAAGTGTTTCCATTGTTTAACTTCCATTGAACTCAGTGGAAGTTGGACAGAGAAGCCCCAGTACCATTTTTCAGAAGTGGGAGATACAGTGTCCACCAGCTGTTTCATTTCTGATCTCTGCCCAACAGCAATTCACAATTTATGTTTAGCATACTGACATACCAATGACCATTTTTATAACCCATTACATCACCGCCCTGAACTTAGCATGACCAGCTCTTACAGCACCATCAAGCTGAACCGAAGGATAGGAAGAAGAAGGAAAACAATATCATCCTATGAATACTTCTGTCAGCATAGCAAGCTATTAATGCAAACAACAGAATGACCCCACCCTTGAAATTCCTCCAGGAAGACAAGGGGAAGCCAAACTTAATATTTTTAATTACCAAGGAAAACCTTCCATTCTTCTATAACCACCTTAAACCTCCTCCCTGAGCTTTACTGTACTGTATCCTAAGGCAGGGCCTTGGCCCAGCTTTCAATTAAATTATTAATAGAAACAATAGAGTCAAAGTTTCCTAACTCAGATCCCTCAAGTTGTTAAATTCATATAAAGCAACAAGACACTAGATCCACTGATTTCAGATTTTCCTCCTGTACCCAGGGTTTTGAGTTCATGTTTTGTCGGATCTTTCCTTCATTCTAAATGTAAGAAGGACTCCCTTGGTGACCCAGTTAACTGTGTCCCTGGGTCCCAGTGCTTTCCAGTGACAATAAAAACCTTGCTTGGCAATGCCAGGTCCCACTGAGCCTCTGTAGGGGCTTAATTTTAGATCCTGGACCCTCAGTGTGACAGGGAGATCTCACTGGGCCAGTGTGGGTTTGGAAAAATCTGCACGGGGCAGGGGGAGTGGAATATATATCAAAGAATTGCTCCCTGCCATCTTTTTGCTGTCCCCAACTCATTCACTCTCTCCCACCCTCAGGGTCATCCTTCTGAAGCAGCCACCTCCAGGGACTTACATGGGAATACCCCACAGATCCCAGTGCTGCTCACTTTCCTAATGGGACTTCCCATGTGGGCTGGTACGTGAGCCTGGGTGGGGGGAGGTGGGTCTTGCACAGGGCTAGTTTCTTAAAGAATAAAGTTCTGCAAACAAGCAAATGACATAACTGCTTAGCTTGGATGCTTCCAGTTTACTGTAGAGAGACTGCAATTTGCACACTGCAGTAAGAAGGGCATGGCTGGGACACACTTCCCCACATCGGGCGGGTGTAAGAGGATGGTGGCCCATTTGCCCTGTGCCAGCTCTTGTTTCCTTGGCTATCAGGAGGTGCTAGAAAAGAGGAGCTCCCAGAGCCCACACCACAGGGTGATGGAGGGGAAAGAGAGCGAGTAACTCAGCAAGCATCAGGGAGAAGGCTCTTTTGGGGATTTTAAGGAGACCAGCAGGTTAATACATGGCAGGTAGTCCACGGAAGCTGCTGAAAGGTACACCAAGATTGACGGAATAGACTTGCTGTGAACACTTTTTTTTAAACTTAATATCTCACCCAACCATTCCTTTAATTAAAGAATTCCACCCCCCCCCTTTTTTTTTAGCTTAACAGACTGTTCTCATCTCTCCACTTTTACAAACTAAAGACTTTTTCTCCTTTTTTTGTGTGTACCTTTGATGTGAGGCAATTCCATCTCAAGGTTTTGTCTACTTCAGGTTTCTGTCACATATGGCCAAAAAAAACAGGTTCTGGCACAAAATTCACCCTGACCCCATCTGGATTTTCCTGTTGGTTCAGATTCACAGAGCTTTAGCTTAGCTAACAGCAGTAAGACTGCAGAGAAGCCTGAACACTTCCTGAGCAATATCACCCCCAAAACACTGTGTCCCCCCCCCAAACAAAAGACACTAGATTTGCCAATGAAAGAGGAAAATGGGAAAGGAAGAGCTAAAACATGGAATTACTTGATTCCAATAGTGAGCAAGAACTCAGCAAGCTGCAGTTTGAAGGCAGGGAGGTAATGCTGCATGTGTCAGAAAACTAGATCAGATTCTGGGTTACTTCTGTTGCAGCTGCCTCTGTGCTCCTAAGCAAGTTCATGCCTGTCATAACGGGACACCCATGATGTGATGAGGTGTCTGGGTGCCACTTGAATCTGAAAATAGAAGCATCCCTTCCTTGTGGGACGTACCTCAGTTGCAGAGGCAAGGGGTAACTCCTTCCTGACTTGACCCACAGCGACAATGTTTCCTGACAGACAAGAGGAGCAAAGAGCCATTTTGCTCAGCACTATCCCCGCTTACAGGGTTCAGAGGGACAAAAGCACAATGTCAGCTGCTCAGAAGGGACTTCTAAGCCATTTCACTGAGTGTGTTCCATTGCTTTATAGCTCTGAATTTGTAAATGGTTCCCACCAGATAGGTCTAAAAAGGTCTGCCAATCACTTACATGTTCAAGAGCTGTCTTGCATAGATAAGCTCACTCTTCTTCATTACCTTTAGAGAATGCCTAAGGAGACATCTCCAGTGGTCCATAGGATACAGGTGAAAACCAGCTGCATTCCCTCGTGGGAATTTTTTTTCCTGTATCTTCTTGATTCGGTCTTGCTTCATGCTGAAGCGATGCAGGCCCAAACTGCTCAGTGCTTTGTCTCTCAAAGAAGGATTGAAACTTAATCCAGTGCATATGCATGGCATATGCTTGGGTGTGGGAGAGACCAAAACCCCTGAGTTCCACTGTTTATGGATGCAAAGTCATCAGCTCTGCCTCTGTTGAAACCCTCAGTCATGTTCTTTTTTTTCCCCCTCCTTGGATTCCCACCACTTCTTTTCCATGGAGAGCACTCAGAGGGTGGCCAGGACCACATAAATGCCAAAATCTGCAGATGAACCTGAACTCCAGTGCCTTGGAGAGAGGTTTGCCTGGGAAATACTGCTAAATGTAAACCACCCTGGGAAGAAAAAAAAAGTATCCCCTACCTAATTTCATCAGCTTTAGTGGCTTTACCTGTGTGATAAATTCAGTCCCTGTGTATTCTGTACAAAACACAGGCACATATTGCACTTCTACAGTAGATCTTGGCCCTCTTTTTCTCCCTACACATCACCCCTATGAACATTCTTATTAATTTACAGATAGGGAAAACTATAATCCAGGGAGAGCAAGTAGGATGCCCTGAGCCACACAGCAAATGACAAATTAACCTTGGCCTTCCTCCTATAAAAAGCAACATCAGGCCAGGGCTGGGTCAGTTTTGAATACAGAGTTACAGGTCATTGGTTTACAGGGCACAAGGGACCATTGCTGTATGCTTGCCCCATTCTAAGACTTCTCTCTCCCCCCCTCCTCCCCCCAAACATCTGCTACAAACCACAGTCAGAGGGGAATTGGACCTTTGGTCTGATCCAGTACAGCTGTTACCATGTTCCCCCAGTTTTAGAAATCAACCTGACCCCTCAGCATTAGATACAAACACCCATAGACTTGGTAGAAGTTCAATTTTAGGACCTTACTTTATGAATGTTTTGTATTAAAATGATTTATGTGAACACATTTGCTCTTTGGATCTTGCAGCAGCCTGCGATCAAGCCCAGCTTTTCTTAATATTTTGGGCCATAAGCCATCCAGCTTGGGGATTTATTCATCTTAACGTGTTTAGCTTTGTAAGCACAATGCAGTAGTTACTGTTGTGCCTCCCGGCTGCTCTTCCATTTTTTATAAACTCATTTTCTCTGCTAACCTACTTTGAATTTTTTCTTGTAAAGCTGTTTTTAGTCTTCCTCTGCTTCCTTCCCCCCCCCCCCCCCTTTTTTTTTCCTCCCCCAAAACACTGGGATAAAACTGCTCTGGGCACTAAACACTAGTTACTTGAATAGGCTCCAGCTTCTATATCTTGACTTTGGAAATAATTGTTCCCACTAATCCTTTTGAGTGCACTCCCAATTCCATATATTCAAAGAGCTGTCTCCCTCCCCCCCATACACACCCAATTGCTTCTGTTCAACAATCAGAGATCGTGCATCAGCACCTTGTAATTGCTGGTGCCAAGCAGTTCTTGAGCCCCAAACCCACCAACTGCTTCTGAGCTACGGATAGAGGCTCCTCCACTACTGTCACTGCCTTTCCCACCTTGTCCTCATCCCAGCTACCTGGAAAAGAAAAATCATCTTCTATTCCAGCTCAGCCCTGCAGCCTGCCAGTCGATTCCTGGATCCCTTCAATTCAGTATCATAAATACACTTAACGAGGGAGTTTAATATAGATTTGGTTAGACAGTTATTTGAGCGATACATAATTTATGTTGCCCTGTAGCATAGGAAGCCTTGAATGGCGTCTGAGAGGGAACAGATTCAAGAAACTCGCCAGACAGTAGAGTGCCAAAGGGGGAAAAGAGTGGGGGAGAAAAAGGGGACAGCAACCCAGGGAAGGAGGTGCATGAAGCAGGAGAAGAGCTCAATAGCAGAAAGAAGTGTGAAAGACAGACAAGGTGAAAGACACAGGTCGAGAAAAGAGTGGAGAGGGAGAGAATAGAAGAAGATGCAAAGAGAAAGGAGAAGCTGAACAGAAGATGCAGACGAGGGCAGAGAGTCTGCAGGATGAATAAGAGATGAGAAGCAGCATGGAAAGGGAGAAATAAAGAGCAGAGCATGCACACTCGATGCGACAAGCAGGTCTCTGCAGGCTGCGAGTGCCGCAGCCAGCCGGGAAGCAGAGCCGACTGCCGTGTCAGCCGGAGGGCAAGGGCAAGGAGAGGCGCCCCGGCTCTCATGGGGCTCTGCTACCTCGTGACTCACCCCCGCTCCCCCTGCCAGCCATAGCCAGGGGACTGCCTGGCTTCCCTACCCACTTCCAGCCCTTCAGCTCCACGCGGTGCTAGGTTTTGCTGTTAGCCTCCTGCTCTGGCGTGGCCTCATTTCAGGAGCTGTAGGGAGAACACGATGCCAGCCTTTCAGCTGGATAAATTGGAGAGGCTCTGCTGGCAGCCTCACCCAACCTCATGTTCATCCTTGAGCGGCTGTAGTGTCCTACTTTGGCCACCCCTCAAGGATGAGGGTCCTAAATGCTGCACTATGGTGACATCTCTGCCTGAGGCACTTCAAGTTTTCCTGAAGCTATGAGGTGACATTGGGGGCAGACAAAGCAAACGAAGAGAGGGAGTTTGGTAGACCAGAGAACATGAACAGTGCTTCTCAAGCACACAGAATCTGTGCCTGCCATTTGCTAGGCTCCCACTTCAGAAGAGGCACTGCCTCTCAGCTCCTGGAAGTCACATTTCAGTTGGAAAGCTTTCATCCAAAGAGTTAGTGTCAATTAGCTCTCCATTAAACTCAGCAGTGACCTGTCACAGAAGTATGGGAACACCTCAGAGACAGACCTCCATCAGGACCAGTCTAGTGCATGGAAAATACCAGAAAAGCACCCCTGATTTATTTTCTGGGATTTATAGAATATGAATTGAAGGCAGCACAACCATTTGGCTCCAAACAGGACCCCTAGTGAGCAGAACAGATGGCTATATTAAAAGGAAAAAACCCTAAGCACAACTGGACTAGTCGACAGCCTCCACAGAGGCTGAACAGGGGGCCTGGCCTTGAACACTCAGTTTTCCTTTTGCCTGTAGTATCCATGACAAGGTTTACTATTACTTCTGTTCGTGGAATGCAGCCAAGATCCTTGCTGTTGTGCCAAACTGGAGAAAAACAGCCTTTGCCTCACAAAGTTTACAATACAGCTGGTGTTGACCAAAGTGCTCCCAGTGTACCCCTTCTCTCGCACACGTGTGGCTGTGCATGGACCTGCTTCCTTGCCCGCAGGCTGGCACATACGGCTCCGTGAGTGAATTCCACCCCTGTGGGTGAGCAGGTGTCTAACAATCGCTGCTCTTCCCGGTGCTGCCGCTCTCTGGGCCCAGGCATGTAGGCCAAAAATACTTAAATTCACTCCCTTCATCCCAAGTGAAGTGGTCAGGAGCTGCAGGGAGTCAGCTTCCCTGGTAAAGAAGAGTAACTAATAACTATGCCCTAAAAAGCAGACATTGATGGAGAGCCGGGTCTTTAATCTCTCTGCTTGCTGCCCACAGAAAGGTGACTGTGCTTCTCTCCTACCTCGCAAGATGATGATGACTCTCAGTGTGCTTTAACCTTCATCCAACGATGTTTAAAGCTGATAAGTGGCCAATACTGTGGAAACACACCCCTGGTTTTCCCTGGTGCTGTGTGTGCTCCCTGCTGCAGTAGTTGGCTGTTTATCAACCGGGATCCCGTGGCGGGAGTCTCCACACTCACCCCTCTGAGTGCACAGCCTACATCCATGTCTCTGTTTTCTTTGGCATTCTCCAGCATTCCCCTTGGAACAAATGGCCAGTAACAGAGCTTCCACTCAGACATCCCCCTCTGACAGAGCGCTCCTACCAAGAGGATTATCATTCTCATACTTGTGAGCCCCATGCTGTCCCACTGTCTCTCTCAGTCTGGCCTCCCTTGGGGATAGGGTCACAAACCCGTCAAAGCACACACCGATTGGCAATTAGATCTGCTCTCTAATTTTTTTTTCCCCTGTCCTGAAACACACAACAAGCAAAAGTGTAGGTTTTGTAAAAATTGTCCAAGAAAGTTTAGGACAGCTCTGTGCTCCCCTCGGCCCAAAATCTGCCAGCTTTGAAAGAAAAATTTAGATGAACCTCCTCCAAAAGTTTACAGAAGAAAGTAGTTATTTCTTCTAAAAATAAATGCATAATAAAAACCAAAGAATTTCCCTTGAACACTAGTTTTAGTGGAGACTCACAAGGTAGTTTCAGTGAGCTGTGGAGCTCAGCATGCCCTCTGGTGCCAGAACCAGGTTTCACAGGCCCTGAAACCTGCCAGCTCCCTACAGCAAAACCGGTGATCAAGTTTAAAAAGGAATTAAAAATAAAAAAATCCCACCCTTGTGGTGATATTCATCCTGCTTTTTCTAGGAGTTCCTCCAAAGAATAAGAAATAACAATAGAAGTAAAATTGGAATATTTGTGTATCTGCATGCTTAGAGTAAGAAGTAGGCCTCTGACTTATAAAACGTAGATGGGTGCCTAACTCAGCCTCTTTAGGGATCTGTATTGCTGTGCCACGTTTACACAAAAGCAAATGGAAAGGGGATTTGCCTGAGGTCAGACTGAAGCCAGCAGAGTCTTTGCAGGGAAAGAGGCTGTTTCATATGGAAAACCAAAACACCCAAAACCGGGACATGGGAGATGAGCTCCAGCACGAATTTATCCAGCACTGTCGCATGACTGGCATGGAATTTTTCAAGTTCCAATTTCCTTACTCTTAAGAACTGGGCAATAGTGACAGATCCCCATCTTGGGAAAGTGCTGCATACTGGTAGGTGCTGTTTTCCAGCAGACATGCTGGCTCTGCAACAATGCTTTCAAGGTGAACTTGGTGTCTGACTGCCAGACCCAGGTTTCCTTTCTTTGACACATTATGGAGAAAAGGCAGTGATCTCCACTTTCCTAAGGGGAACACTTTCAAAGAGACTAGGAAGATACCAGCTCTAGCCTGATGACATAAATCACTCTGATGAGCCTTCAGGTATGTCCTGTGACTTGACTTAGGGTTCTGTTTGCCAAAAGGGAATCATAATCTCCTCAGTGATCCCACACAACCTCCCACAGCTGTCTGGCCAATCCTGCTACAGGGAAACCCAAGTTGCTTGTGAATCAGGTCCTGAGTTCCAGCACTTTACAGGACTGAACTTTTAAGCCAAGCAAAAGCAGAAATGGTCTTCAGAAAGCTGTGAAAGCATTCTGGCAGCTCAAAGACTCACAACCACACATTCACACTCCAAGACACAGTAATTCACTGGTGACAGCTATGGCATAGGCATCCCAAGCAAATCCATCCCCTGGCATTAATCCAGACGCCAGGTCTCTGAAAACTCCTGGTTTGTTTAAGCCTCTCCTTATTTGAGACGTCAGGATTCCATTTGTAGCTGCTGGACTAGACAGAACACTGAGGGCCAAATCCATAAAAAACCTGGATTTCTCTAACTTTTCCTTGCATCATAAGTGTGTCATGTGCTGGAGTGTGCCAACAGAAAGGCAATGAAGCTGGTGAAAGGACTGGAGCACAGGTCCTATGAGAAGCAACTGAGGGAGTTGGGGTTGTTAAGCCTGGAGAAGAGGAGGCTCAGGGGAGACCTCATCACTCCCTATAACTACCTGAAAGGAGGGTGTAGCCAGGTGGGTGCTGGGGGGCTGCCTATCACAAATCTTAACCTACCCAAGTTTAGTGTCCAGCTTTCATCATCCTTTATCCTTTTGGCAATCTTTCTAGATCTGTCTGGACTGAAAGAACTTTGCATCTGGAGTCACACCTTTTCCATTGCAAAGGTTTCCCAGTTCCAGTTACTCCCCATAGGACAGCAGTACCTGCTTGGGTTTTCATATCCCAAACAGGAACATCACGCTCATCCATGCAAGAGAAGCCCACAGGAAAGCTGTCTATTTTCATTGCCTGATCATCTGGGACACAGAGCTCAGTACATTGCCCCACTTCACACTCCAGGTAAAAGAGCACGGGGAGAGCTCAAAAGGAGAACGTGTTTTCATTCAGCAAGAGCTGCTGACTTGCTTTATTTTTCTCCCCATAAGCAACTGGAAACAGATGTCTCAGCCTCCTTGTACCAGTCACTCATTTAACAAAAGCTCTGTCCTGTTTGTACAGTGTCCTTGTTCTCACCCCCTTAACTCATCATTACACAGAGATAAATTATCAATGCTCAGCCTTGTGATGCTGCAAGGAAGAGGGCTGATTCCTCGGGAATAAGGAAAACAGCGCATGAGAGGGATCAAATCACAAACCTTGCACCATTTGGTATTAGTTCCTCTCTGTTTCAACAGGATCACATGCTTTTAGGCCAACTGAGAGGGAGTAGTACCTCAGTAAATATTTTTAAAATGTGTTCACAGGAGCTGACCTTTTGCTGGCCTCCTTTCCTCAAGATGTAAGATGCCTCTATGCTGCCCCTGACACCACACTGTAATGTTTAAATCTTGAACACCTACACACTGCCTTAGAATTCTTTGCTTCCTTACAGTATCTTTTAACTTCTACCTTCCACAGCAACAAATATAAGCTTTGCAAAAGAGCCACTTAACCACAGTACTATCTCAGTCAAAAGAATTACATGTTTTAAGCTATCATATTAAAAAAAAAAAAAAAAAAAAAAAAAAAAAAAAAAAAAAAAAAAAAAAAAAAAAAAAAATCACCCAGAGCCCTTTCCTACCCTTAGTTAGCCACTTCTTCTGGTTTTGCTTATGCTCTCCTGGCACAGAGAAAACCACTCTTGCACAAGAATGCACGAAGAGACCCAAGACCACAGCATAAAGCACTAGCCATGACCCTTCCCTAGTGTCCTGCCGAGAGCATGGAGAAAAGATTACATTTTCTACTTTACCTGGTACAAAAAGATGAAAAAAAGGACTTACCATTTGATGTAGGCATTTCCAGTTTACACCTCAAGAAATCTCTCTCACCACTTCAAGCAAAAGAGAACCCCTCAAGCCCCTCAGCCTGGCCTTTATCTCTGGTTTTACAGGGTTCCCATCAGGCAGTGCTTGAGGCCAAGGCTGCTGGTCTTTACTGCAGCTGACAGGAGGCTGATTACCCAGAACCAAAGTCTGCCTGATAAATCTAAGTGTTGGGTTTTTTTCTTCTTAAGGTAAGAAGAGCACAGCTTACTGCAGATAGATCCAAATCTTTTGTAATTGTTGCCTTTGCTGGTGGTTCATTACCAGCTTATGATGCTCTGGGTGAATTGAAAACTATCATCCACTTTTCTAACTTTTTGGGGTTTTTCACCACTTGGGTCAAGGCAGCTAACAGGTGAACTCACTAAGAGGAAGACAGAGAACAGGTGGATGGCTAAAAGCAGCCAATTACCTTGCAATTAGATTAAAGGCAACCAGGTGATTTGGCTCTTACAAATAGCTGCTTCTTCCCACTGCCAAAAAAAATGTGCCTGAATGATTAAAGTCAGGTGTGATGGGTCCCACCCCTTGTCTTGTTGCATTTTGGTGCCTGATATTTTGAAGAAATACTGCCTTTGGTTTCAGAAACCAGAAAGTGGATCATGCCATCTGCTCTAGCACCTTGTCTGAGACAGAAGCCAGCAAAAAATGTTCGGAGAATCATAGAACTCTTTAGGTTGGAAATGATCTTTAAGATCATCGACTCCAGCCATTAACCTAGCACTGCCAAGACCACCACTAAACCATGTCCTCATCTACATGCCACATCTACATGTCTTTTAAATACTTCCAGGCATGGTGACCCAACCACTTCCCTGGGCAGCCTGTTCCAGTGCCTGACAAGCCTTTTGTTAAAGAAAACTTTCCCTAATATCTAATCTAAACCTCTCCTGGTGCAACTTATGGCCATTTCTTCTTGACCTATTGCTTGTCAATAGGACAACTGCCTGTCTTGGGAGAAGAGACTGGCTGCAATCTCCTTTCAGGGAGTTGTAGAGACTGATGAAATCTCCCCTGAGCCTCCTTTTCTCCAGGCTAAACCACCCCAGCTCCCTCCGCTGCTCCTCATAGGACTTACTTTCTAGAACCTTCACCAGCTTCGTTGCCCTTCTTGGGACTCGCTCCAGCACCTTAATGTCACTTGTAGTGCCCCTTGTAGTGAGGGGCCCAAAACCAAACCCAGCATTCACCAGTCTCCAGTGCAGGGGGATGATCCCTTTTCTGGTTGTGCTGGCCACACTATTTTTGATACAGGCTAAGATGCCATTGGCCTTCTTGGCCACCTGGACACACTAACGGCTCATGTTCAGCCAGCAGCCCAAGGTCCTTTTCCAGCAGGGAGCTTTCCAGCCTCTCTTGCCCAAGTGTGTAGCGCTGCATGAAGTTGTTGTGACCCAGGTGCAGGACCCAGCTCTCATCTTGCTGAGTCTCATGAAAGCGGCCTCAGCTCGTTGATCCAGCCTGTCCAGACCCCTCTGCAGAGCCTTCATACCCTCCAGCAGAGCAACACTCCTGCCCACTGTGGTACAGCCTGCAAACTTGATACTCTCATCCAGATCACGGATAATGATATTAAACACAACACCCGACCTAAAGAGAAGATCTCTCTCTAACCCCCTGTAAGTTTGATGCTTGTCTGTGCCCTGAAGGAGGGGAATTTAATATTCCTTGCAAAACCCCTGACTTTGGATAATCTAGGTTATTGTAACTCTGGACAAGCTTATTTTCCACAAAAATACCCAGTGTTTTTTTAACCTTGCTGAGCTCTTGATCACCACAAGTATCTTGTGCCTACTAGTACCATGAGGCGACTCTGAGGGGGAACTGGGTGCTCTCAACACGTTTAAAACACTCAACTTTGACTCTTTCCCAGCCTTTCCAGATAAACCCCAAGGAGGAGGCAGCACTCCGTGTGGCACAGATGTGTCTGCTGGTTTAGCAGTATCACCAGTTCATGAGATTTCTCCTGTCTCCCCAGGGTGTGAATCCTCACCTCCGGATCAACGGGCCGATGAACATCAACCACTACGCGACGAAGAAGAGCGTGGCCGAGAGCATGCTGGACGTGGCGCTGTTCATGGCCAACGTCACGCAGCTCAAAGCTGTGCTGGAGCAGGGGACGTCCTTCCAGTACTATGCCACCCTCATCGTGCTCATCAGCATCTCCCTCTTCTTCCAGGTGATGATTGGGATTCTCCTCATCATCACTGGTAAGGCGACCACTGGAGCGTGTGCACGCTCGCAGGGTGCTGCAGGGGCAGAGAATCCCATGGCTTGGCTGGTGTGAGGGTGGAAGGAAGAAGCCTCTTCTCCCAAATCATTCCCCTCTGGCTCCAGCCAGGGCTGCAGAAGGGTTGAAGGCAGTTTGATGCAGGCAGTCTGTGTTACTGCTTTTCAGAGTGGTGAGTGGGTTGTTTTTCACTTGCACAACATCTCTGAGAACAACTCTTCCTTCACTTTCCCACTGCTGACCCTCTGCCACAGTGAAAGACCTGGGTTTTGGCCAAGGTGGGCCATTTGTTGCTCTTGCTGTTATGTGCTCTTTCATGTAGCTCCTGCAGATGCTACATTTTAGCTTTGAGCTTTTAGTCTCACTTGAGTTGGGACTTCACAGAACAATTTAGGCAGAGGTATTCCCTATATTAACCCCACTTAAACCAATTCCACAATTCTCCTAGTGCCCTACAGACAGTGTATTAACATGAGCATTTCGGACAGGCTTCCCCAGTGCTCCATCTGATACAGGAGTTACTGTATTTCTATCCCCAACACTGCTCAGTATTAAAAGCCTGCAAAATACTGCATTTTCCTGTATATCCTATGTGCGTTTTTATGTGGGACAGAGGATTGAAGCCTACAGGAAATCATGTGATGTGTTCCTTCCCCTGCCCCACATGTCACAGCCTTTCCTGGTGGCAGCTGTGGTGGATGGAGCCAGCTGTGAGGAGAAAGGGGACAGGGGACCACAGCTGAGAGCAGGGAGCTACAAGCCTGTTGTTTACGTGGCTTATTGGCCAGACAGCCTCAGTAAACCTGTATTCCTGCTGCCTGAACTAATCAGTGTCCATCAGCTAGGGATGATCCCATTCATGCACCCAGATACCTTCTGGTCTGTGGGTGAGGAGGGGGTTGATAGTTGTGTCAGCACATATATGTGAGCTGGGTGTCAAGGAGGAATTGCCCTCCCAACCCAAGTACAACATTGCTGACCTTGTCTTTCATGTCACATGGCCTTCCCCCGCCATGTCCCATGGCCATGCAGTAGTGGGGGCATGGCACACACTTGGTTAGTGTGTAGCAGTAACTTGGCTATTTAGGGTTGACCCACTGCAGGGCCATGGTACCTCCATGGTAAAACAAAGACATGAATTAAGAAAAAAAAAAGTGTTTTTCTTTGCTCCATTCTTCTACATCATCTTAGAGCAAGTTGTGGCTCCTGTTAAACTCCTGGGACTATTCTCCCTGCTTTGTGGCCTCATCACCCAGGGGCACCATGGCCAATTACTAGGCAGGGAAAGCTTGCAGAGGCTGGGGGGCTTTGAGTCGATCTGCAAACCTCCCTCTCTTTTTGCACTGTATTGCATAGCTCGTTTGAACCTGAATGACATTGCAAAGCAACCCCGCCTGAATATACTCAACAACGCTGCCACAGCTCTCATCTTCATCACAGTCATCCTCAACATCTTCATCACAGCCTTTGGGGTGCAGAAGACTGGCCTCTACCCTAACAGGAATTTTCGACCTTATTAAATCATGGAGCACAGAGTCAGGTAAGAAAGGGTTGAGCTCCCATCACTGCCACCCCCTGGGAGGGCTCTCAGTTTCAGAAAATACCATTGTAAGGTGCAGAAGGCAAAGATGCACAAATTAACAAGGCCTTTCTAGAGGCATATTGCTGTCCCACAAGAATCCAGGCCCACTGAACAAATTCCCTCAGAGAAGCAGGATTTCTCCTTTAAAGCAAGACCACCAAACATCCCAGTTGCTGGGATTTATCAGCAGCAGTGGTTTTTGGAAGGCTGCAGACTTCATGCTAGATACAAATTGCAGTTGCAGAGGGGAGCTAAATTTGGGAAAGAACATGCATTTTGGGAGGTATGCAGAGATGGCAGCACTATTACCAGAAGAAAAGGAAGGTGCTGGTTAGGCCAGGGTAAAAGAGCCCTTCACAACAGCCAGTGTGGTTTGGCAGGGACTCTTTTAATAATCCAATGCTCATTTTCAACAGTCTTGTTAATAAGAGTCCAACCAAATGCCTGGGTTCCCATGCCAGGTGAATGCAGGAATGACACCTTCTCAGACCAAAAGAACTTTAGGTCAACAAGTAAAGGTCACAGCGGTTGCTCACATGGCCTGTAACAGGTAAACACAGTTTAAATGCAATATACTGGGGCAACAGCCAACAGGAAAGCTCCATAGACACATGGTATGATAAGGAAGGATGCAAAGGTCAAAAGCCTCTATAAAAACACTGCTTGCTTGGGATCCAGAAGGGTGAGAGCAGCAGCCCACACGTGTAGGGGTGGTCATGGTGTCAAGTGGCCCAGTATGCTGTGATTGCTCCTCTCTGGCTACACAGCACAGAGGGGCCTGCTCTGACCTCACTGGCATTCCTTATCTTCCCCGCAGGATCTGAGGAGTGCAGGTGGAAGGGAAAGCTCTCCTCCTCTACGTCTTCACTGACCTCAGCAGGAGCCCATCAACAAATCCAGAAAACTGGGTTAAACTTTCAATACTCTGTGTGTGTGTCTTGGTATCCTGGTCCCCTCCTGTAATGCTTCTGCAGTTCTGGAGGGGTGGAAACATTGCCTTTCCAAGCTAGAGCAAACCTTGCAAGGGAACAGCAGCAGGTACATGGTTTCAAAGTGCAGTTGTGTAAATCTCATCTCTTACTGCTTCACATATTCAACATTGGCTCATTTGGTAGAGAGAACTGAATGATTTACTTTGTAGGCTAAATAAATAAGAAAAGTTCAGCTTTTTTTTTTTTTTTTTTTTGGTCTCAAATGTAAGTCTCTATACTTAAAGTAATTCTATCTAATAGTTTACCTCCCAAATGTTGGAATGGATTTCTCAAACTAAAAAACCAGTTCTCATGGGAGGATAGAAAAGTGTGTGTATGTCAATATAGTTAAACCAGTTCAAATGTTTTCCTAGTTGTTTAAAATGAAATGCAACACAGTTAAGAAAACAATCAGGTATTTCCAGCATTGGAATATTAACAATAAGAAAAAATACTTATTATGGTCTGATGCCATCATCAGGGACCTATCAGGAATGATGTCAGAATGGCCTGACAGTATTTAGTAGAAAATGAAGAAACATTGTACATAAAGGGACAGTCTAGGCTTATTGCCACAATGAGAAATGACAGTTACATAGTGTATTACTTAATTAAATAATCACCATTATAGTTTAAGGTCTTATCAGTAATACAAATGTTTTTAAGTATATTTTATATTGACAATGCTGAAAATTCCCTTGTATTAGAACAATTTGTTTCCTTAAAAAATACTTCGAATTAACCAGTTTCCAGAGTTTTTTGAAAGAGTAAAAATTTTTGATGCTAAATTTAAAACTTTGTAGTCATGCTAAGAAATTGATATTTTAATAGCCTTGTGTAAACCTGTTATAACAATTACATGCTCTTCTGATTATTAAATGATTTTTTCACTGTACTGCAAAATCAGAGTTCAATATGGATTTTTAATTTTGCATATCCTTGCTACCACTGAGACAGAAATGTCATGAAAACATCCTCGTAGTGGTCTTCAGGAACTGCTGGGAGTGTCTGACACTTAGATACAGATTTCATTTGTATTCTGTATTTGGCTTTACAGACCTGAATTTCATTGTAAGTCACAGGTGGTGCTTTTTTCTGGAGAGGGTGTGAATGATCTTGCTCATGAAGGTGGTGGGTAAGGCCACGGACCAGCATCAGCTGGTACCTGCAACTGACTTTTTTGGCAGCTGAAGGAAAGTTGCATAAAAAGAGTAGGGTGGAAAATACCAGTTATGTACTTACCAGAATTTGAAGTGGCAAATCTGAGCACAGTCTGGGATCTGTTTGGTGAAGCAGGCAAAGACTTGTCCTCCACTTTATCTGGGGGATGACAGGTCTGGAGAGACACTGAATCTGCTGCTTAACTCAGTCCTTGCTCTCTGCCAAGACTGACAGCAGACAGGGGCGGATGTTTCTGGGAAGCCTATTGTCCTGCTCTCCTCTAGAAAAAGGCTTCACTGGAGAGGTAACCAAGCCACTTGTAGGCAAAGCAAAACCACAGGCCAAGGGCTCTCAGCCACTACTGGCCAGCTGAGTTCATGAAATGGTAAAACGTTATGCATCCCATGTGCAGATTGCAAACCCTAGGACTCATTGCTTCATGGAGCAGGAGGCAAAGCAATTAGCATTGATGACTGAATGTAAAGAGAGGGGGAAAAAAGAAAATGTTCAGCTGGGAAAGAAGCACTGAGGGGAATTTCCTTACCAGATCTTAACTTCATCATTGTTTCAGAGAGCTACTAGATCAGGTATGACAGTACAAGAGGCTTGCCTGAGCAGAGGCAGCTTCCTGTCACTCATCCCAGACAAGCAAAAGGCTGGCAGCACACCAGAATATTTTCCCCCCATCACCTTTAATAATAGTAATTTCTCATTATAATGAAATCAGACTCATTAGCAACCTTGGCTGCCTTTTCCCCCTCTCCATGTTTGACTTCCATTCCTGCCAAGCTTTTGATACTCAACACACAGCTGAAGCAAAAATGGGCCAAAATTGAATCTAAATAAGCAGCTGCTGCGAAAGAGATGATCTCTCATTTGTGTACACTGTGTCAAGCACCAAACTTGGGTCTAGGTTCTCACCTGTGGTCTTCTCCAGGAATTGACCACCTTGTTTTCCACATTCTCTATGATCACATCACACCTGTGCTTTGGCAGGATGTGCATTTGTCCAGTGTTTCCACCTTGTTCCACATGACAAACCCAGGAAGACAGGAGAAATACTGTTGTGTTGCCATCCCACTTTTTGCAGGCCTAGAGGGACTGAAACAGGTCTTGTTCCTGGCTAACCTTGTTTGCTGCATCTCCCACTCACTTCCTGCTGCAGAGCTCTTGCTCCCTTGGGCAGAGAGTGATCTGTCTCTCTGGTATTGCCTGTGCTTTCGGTTATACGAATACAGAGGAGCAACACCTGGTTTCTGATCCCTGCTGCATGGTGATGTGGTTGTGAGTAACACACAGACAGAAGTGAGCTTTTGTAGGAAGACAATGTATTTATAAAACATGAGGGAGAATCTGTATATCCCCCAGCTCCAACAGAGAGGTGGCCCAGGAGTTGTCTTGAAGGCACAGAGCCACTTTAAGGCAGGTAATTCAAAGGTACAACTCAGATTTTCAACACAAGGCATCTGTATCTAAAAAACAATCAACTTCAGACATTTGTAAGCAATAAGAAGAGATGTTCATACTGGGCAAACATTAAGACAACGACAAAACAAATCACATTACAATTTTCACACAAAACATTTTGCTCAGAATAAAAACCAGCCCTTCTTCGTTCCCTTTGCTGACCTGCAAAACAAGCCCCAGCCCCACAGTTCACAGTCCTGAAGACAGAGTCACGTTTCTAGGCAGAGACCCCTTGCCCTGCACCCTGCACTTGGGGGCCTTGGCGCCACAGCCTGATCCCATCCTGCCCCAGGCAAGGTCTCTCTTGAACCATGGCCCATCATCTCCCCAGCCGGAGAGCTTCCGGAGCAGCCTGCTCCTGCCTGGTGCACAGAAAATCCCATGCAACTGATTTCCTCCTGCTGTCCAGGCAGGACACAGCCAGGATACACATGAAGGCCAGAAACTCAGCACAGCTTCCTGAAGAGATCCTAGTGAGAGAAATGTGATCAGCTGTTGGCGGGGGGGTCAGCTTCCTGGCCATGGTGAAGCCAGGTTCCCTCTTCCCTCTGGGAGCTGTGCTGGACCCAGAGACGATGCAAGACATGGAACACTAGTGACAGGGCAAACACCTGTGGTTCTGGTCTGGCCACTGCCCTGGCTGGCCATGTCCTTTCACTACATGGCTGTGGGACTACCTGCTCCTGCTGGGCTTCCCACTCTCCCTGCCTTCGTGACTCTGTCTGGGGAGAAAAACTGCAGGTTGTTTTGGAAGAGGGGCAACAGCGCCAGAGCAAAGCCCACCGCTGCTCCTGCAAGGTTTGCTGCTGGCTGGGACACTGGGGAACGTGTGGCCTCTTCTCTCTACAGCCTGCACTGGTCTTGGAGCATGTGGGCTACAAGACAGCTTTTGTCCCCATAGGCTCTCCAAGCTCCTCCATGGAGACTACCAGCTAGTGCCAATTAGTATTAATCACGTTTACTACAGCAATGCTTAAATATCAACTGAGAATTCAATTCCCACTGTGGTAGAAAGAGAAGAACATTTGAGATGGCAGTTTTGACAGTAGGGACACTGGCCATCAGGAAACAGGACTAAAAACCACTAGCTCCTTACATCTCCACCAAGGAGCCTGCACGAGGTAGTTCTGCTTGACACTGGCCTGGGTTACAAGGTATGAAGGAAGGAGCACAGTCACAGCTGAAAAATGGAGGCAAAATCCTCAAGTGCTGCAATGAGCGCTGCTTTCCAGACCGTTCTTTGATGACTGTTCTCTCTGGTGGGGAAGAGGGGCTGCTCATACCATCATTAAGGCAAGTGAGTTACCTTCTGCATGCACCTAATTCTTACCAGTGCCTGCAGATGAAAGCCAGCTGCTAACTTTAGGTGCTGCAGACCACAGCTACAGCCAGATGTGAAAGCACATGGTACAAATAACCCTTCCTCCCTGTGCACGACTGCCATTGAATCCATCAGCTCTCTGTCTGCAAAATGGGCATCATGCTGCTCTCAGCCTGATGGGGCCAGACAGCTGGTCCTGCTACTGCCTCACTGTGTCCCAGCATTCGCCCTTCCCGATAGCCTCTCCCCATTCCACAGGGATTGCGTGACAGAGCCAGCCTGGACAGGCTGTGGAGGCGCAGTCCTGGAGCCTGGAAAGCAGCTCACCTGCACACTCGTGGGGCTGTGCCTGTGTTTGAGTGAAGCACAGGCTCTGACATGCACCGAGAGCATGACTGACACTGCACATTCCAGGCAGAAACAGAGCTTATTGCAACATTGCATCACAAGGCCCTGGTCTCCTAAACTCCTATAATACTTTTTTTGGGAGGGAGGGGAGAGAAGGAAAAAAAAGTTGACTGTTGTCAGCCTCTTTCCTCTCATCCCAGCTGCAGTGACTAATTTCTTAGTTGAAGAACTTCTACATGGGTAAAAATATTACATGGGTAAAGTATTTTACCTCAATAGGAAGACTGCTCTGGCTTGGGCAGATGGCTAAGGCTGCCTCTTCTGGGATGCTGAGTGTCTCCATTCTGGCAAAGGCTCTGTGGAGTCAGAGACACAGCTGTCTTTTGTCTACTTCTTACCATGGCTGCACACTGCACAGCAAAACTTCCTTATATCTGGCTGCCTTTTTCTAAGTCCATCAGTCACAAAACCCAGACTGATGCAAGCAGATGATTTGACAAGATTTCTATCTCACGTGCCAGAACTTGCATGTTCAGTTTTCTACTGCAATAGTGGAACTTGATGGACTTGTCAAGTGCCACAGAACCAGTAACAAATGAATGCCTACTCTGAATTGGCATCTACTCCATCAGCAAAAAGCAAAAAAAAAAAAAAAAAATCAAGTACCATGTCAGCATTGTTTGTATTCTACATACCTCCACTACTCACTTCTCAACAGCTCCCCACAGAGCTGGGCCCCAAGAGCAGCATCCTATGTCACACTCTCCCCTCAAGCTTGAGACCAGTAGCAGCCTTTTTAGGATGGTGTGGGGACCACTGGAGCTCCAGTGTAAAGTACTGAGTGTGCTGGGATTTCTGGGTGTATATAGTCTTCTGAAATGGTTACAGGGTAAAAAAATCTTGCCTTGTATTAACAGGAGTTTTAGGGGATGAGAATTTCCTGTAGCATCAGGCCAGCTGTGGGCTCCTTCCACAGGTCTTGCATCAATTACAGCATGGGTCTGCCTGTCCTTTTATTCACTCAACCCTCTTCCATCCTCACTGCTCTTCACATCCAGTGCATGTGCCCAGACCTGAGGCCACCTCCTCTGTATCAGGCCAGAGCTCTCAGGGCTGTTTCAGAGATGCAGCTGTGCTGGTTCTTCAAGAAGACTGCTCTCTACATAAGTCAAACTAGGACAAGACACAACTGTGAGGCCATAACTTATTAAATTAACTTTTAGATGCTGCATAAATATACAGGATTTTGAGAGCAGAATACTCTGTCTCCTCTTCTTCTGACAAAATCACAATATTTCAACTACTAAAATATTGCCACTTCTTCCCTGCTAGGGTTTCCCTGATATTGTTAGGACAAACACGTGTCTGTCAGATAAGGCTGCAAAGTTCCTCCTGAGATGCCCTCCTAGCTTCTCTGTATAACCCCTCTACTACCCTTAGGCAGTGGATTAATAATTTAGGTGGAATTGTAACATCACCCTCACCAGCTCACCCAGCTACAGGCAAACATGGATCTTGTAAGGGAAATGTATTTGCATCTCCATCTATGGCCCATAATTTGCTGAATATGAGCACAGTTTTTCATAATGACTGAAGTAAAAAGCACAGAGAAATGCCTAAGCACCAGCAGCCTAAAGTGCCTATTAGCTCCTCCATATCCAGGTTTCCTTGGGTCAGCACATGGGCATGTGGATGCAATACAGTTCAGAGAACTTTGGTCCCCTGTCCAAAATCATGGATACTGAAGGGATGGGGAAGGAGGGGAAATGGGGAGGGTTGTGTTTTTTGTTTTTTTTTTTCCCTTTTCTTTTTTCCATTCAAGTATTGAAAGAGAAGCTGTGTTGCTCTAAATAAACCATTCTGGGCTTAGCTGGGATTTGAGTTTGTTTGGTGCAAGACTCAACAGGAAATATGGCACCTCTCCCACTGTACCATCCACCAGACTGCATGGCAGGAAACGCGAGTCCTTCCCTTGTCGACATCTTCCCAGCCAGACATGGATCCCACATCTTGGATACAACGGCTCAGAAGAGAAGCTCCTGCTCTGCCAGCCTGATCATCCCTTCCCCAGCTGTGCCATCCCATCAGAGGGCTCTGGAGGCAGAGGAAGAGTTTGTGTGCTCGGCTGTGTGCCTCAGTAAAGTGCACATCTAGATGAGATGGTGGACGGTGCCGCCGAACAGCTTTGGGCTTGAAGGCTACAGTGTCTTCAGCTGGCGTCGGTTCCACATGCCCCGCTTTGAGTGAAACCAGTGGAAAAAGTTTCTCAGGGAAAGACGCTCCACTTCCAGCCCAGCCTGTAAGATCCTGGCAGAAAGAAGGGTGGATTCAGAGAAAACTTGATCGCGAAGATCCTGGGGGGGGGCTCAGCCCCAGGAAAACTCTTTTAAGTTGTGCTGTTTGACAAGAGACTACAAGTAAATTGGATAATCCAGAACAGCTCAGGGGTATCTCGTATCCATAGGTAGGCATCTAATGACACTTGCTGAGTGTTTATGCACCCTTGAGGGTAGGACTGGTCAGGAGTGCCTGCACATGCCAGACTAGGAGGTAAAGACAGCTGGCAGCACAGGATTGCTCAGGATGCTAGTCTTTTCTGCAGTCAGCTGTCAGAAAAGACAAGATAGGGCACAAAGCCTAGAACTATAAACCCAGAGGTCTAGGACTTGTCCAGCACAGATTCCTCGCTACAAACTTCTCGGAAATTGTAACTGTACCTTCTGACCTTTAAATGCTTCTCCAACAGTTGGTCTTCTGGACAATTGCTAAATGTTATATGGGAAGTCTGAGGGACCCAGACTGCTGCACTGCTGGAAGGGGACAAAGCCTTCACAATCACCAGTGCCTGATCTGCATGTGGCCAACCAGCAGTGTGGCACTAAGGCACCAGAAACTGGCTCTTCTCTTACTAGTGGTTGTAGGAGAGTGTTTTGTGTCTGCTCACCTACTAGGTTTGAGGTCAGGACAGGCTCCAAGACTCTCCCTCACTGACCAAGCTTATGGTGGCAGCAGTCATCTCCACTGAACCATGACAATGGATGCCTACCTGTCCAGGAGTTCCCAGTCCTCTCCTCCCCAGCGGTCCCGAAACTCTTTTGTGTTCATGCCTCCAATCTTGTCCAGGTCAGACTTGTATATGCCCAGGAGACCAAACCCATTCACCTCCCAGTAGCCTGAGGAGAGCACAAAAGAGGCACAGGTATGTTGGTGCTTGGAACCATTGATGACTCCAGCAGAGATGCTGCAGAGAGATTCAAACTACTTTTTGCATGATGTTGACACCAGAGAGTCAACTCAGCACCAAGGCAGAGCCAACCATGCCAACCAGCTTTGGGAAGTGAGAAAGGCTTGAGGATGGAGAGCATGGGCTCCCTTATTAACTTGTTAGCAGAGCCTCCAATATCCCCTGGACTGTCCCAGCTTCACAGGGTTGCCCCGTGCTTGAATGACTCTGGGTGTTCACCTCTGTCTAAAGAAAAGCCCATGCTAAGATGACCTATGCCACTTTCCCCCCTCCGACTTGGGTTGGTTTCCCTCACCCCTGCTCTACCAGCTCTCATCAGACCAGGCTGTGCCCTCTAAGAGAAGAGAAAAATGGACAGAAGGGAGTAAAGGAGGGATTTTCCAAGGTCCTTAAATCCATAAAGAGCCCTAGGAAACGACCAGGAGAAACATCACACAAAGGGCTCTGCTAGCTTTTTGATCTCAAATTCCAGGTACCTGATGCTGTTAAACCCCATCTAACACACCCTCACCTTGTGGACTGGGAAGTACCTCAAGCTTCAGACCTCAACATCACCAGAGGAACATATCTAGAGGTGGCAGACACCCTCCTTCCTTCCCCATTCCCCAAGGTCTGAGCCAAAGAGGCTCCACTCCCTCTTACCTTCAGGCCACTGTGGGGACATCCCGCAGTGCAGCCTCATGACCATGGGTGCAAAGGCCATCTTGCCTTCCACACAGTGCTTCCTGATTGAATCAATGACTCCAGCTGGGAAGTGGATGTGGAGGTCACACAGGAAGACGATGCTGTGCGGGTCCTGGAATGAACCACAACGGTTGGGAAAAAAACCAGGTTGACTTTCAGTAAGTTTTTCTTGAGGAGCAGGAAGACAGAGATATGGGAGTCAATTAAAAAGCCATAAGTTGCTGCATCAGAAACTGAGGTCCTAGAGGCTGGCAAAGCAGCCACTGAGCGGCTGTTCAACAATGAATCTGAAATACTATGACTGTGGCCTGGCAGAGCCAGTATCACAAAGCTGCTACTGCTTACTTCCCTCCTGTCTGACAGTCCCAGCAGGTGGACTGAGAACCAAACAGAACACAGGCTCCTCAGAATAAAGGATGAGACCCTTACTCTGGAAGGACAGGAAACAAATTTACATTTGATCTGGTCTGCCAGGCTATTCCTTTCCCCAAAAACAGTGTGTACAGTACCAAAAGTAGTGACAGCACCAGTGCCCACCCCAAGGGCCCCCAGACTTACCGTCACCAGGTCTATCCCCGCCTGCAGCCCGGCAGAACGCTCGAAATTCCCTGTCAGCTTCAGGTACCGGTAGCTGGGGGACAGATGGGAAAGCCAAGTTCAGTTCCCATGTGCCGGTGGCACAGGAAGCACCACAGGTTGTGGAGCTGCCCTCGACCCATGCACCCTCTCAAGGAGGAGGAAAGCCTTTCCTGGGTGAGTGCACAAGCTCAGCACTGCTCCAGGTCCCATCATGCCCTCAGAGTCTTCCCCCTTGTGCAGCAAGAGGAGAGCAATGCCTAGCAAAATCTTTTCAGCTGTAGTCCAGTCTGTCTATCCTAGGACTAATCCTGTTACTGGCATGTAAAGGAAATGACCAGCCAAGGCTGGTTCAGATCACAGACAGTTATTCAGGCCAGCAGAGTCCCCAGAGGTCTCCACGCTCCTTGTCCTACTTCTCACAGCTTTCTTGTCTGTCTTCCCCCTGCCCCATCACTGTGAGACTTGCTTCGCCTTCTCTCTCACAAACTTGAAAACAGAGACAAATCCAACAAATTTGGCTGGAATACTGCACTAGGTACTACCTTAGACTTTTATACCACTGTTCCATGCAGTATATGGTGTGCATGCACATCATAATAACAACATACTCATGTACACGTGCAAGGTCTGGGTGGGTGTGATCTTTGGTTTTCCAGCTGCAGCAGGCTGTGGCTGGTCAGTACACAGAGACTGGCAGAGGTGCTGTGTTTGCAGCATATGTGTGTGAGTGTTTTTTTTGTGACCATGCAGTACTCTCACCTGTGCAAGGTAGACCTTTTCAGAGCCTTCTCTACATCCATGTCATCGCTGCTGTAGTCTGTGATGATGATGTTGAAGTTGGGATCCTTAGTGACTCGGAACAGCTCTTCCATGTCAGAGATGAACTGCAGCACCCAGCGTGCCTGGTTTTTCACTGGTTGTATTGCAACAGGGAGATAATCTAAGCAAACTGATTTCAGTGATGGTGTTGTTCCTCAACAGGCAAGGCTTCTTGCCTCCTGTCAAACCCCAATAACCTTGCAGGGATGCTGAAACAGGCCCAGGATGAAAACCTGGTCCAAAGAATCAAGGAATCAGTGTGGGTTCTTTCCCACCATGTGACAAGAGTGTTCTTTGAGATTACAGGCATGGAAGTTTGGGCACTATCATATTTCTGAGGGGGTTTTACTTGGAGAGAAGGGAAATTGGAAGTGACCCAAACGAGATGGTTGCGACTGGCCCAGGTTCACTGTTCAGGACTGCCCTCATGAGAACTGCCCACCGTGCCATCCCTCAGTGTCCTGGGGAGGCAGGTCCTCCTTACCTGGCACCACGAAGTGAACCATGGCACGGTGGTTCCACGAAAAGCCCTGGGGCCAGCACAGCTCTGGCTCGTTCGCCACAGCCATCAGGTGCCGCCGGCGACCCCACACCAGGCTCCTCATCTTCCTCTCCTCCTCCTCATCGCCACCAACGCCCTGCCAGCCGCGCGCAAAGACGTACTCGGAGAAGCGGACGAGCCGCCCTCCCTGCTCCAGCAGCTCCAGCTCCAGCAGGTAGCGGCTGCCCCGCATACGGTCCTGGCGTTTCTCCACGTTCACAATACGCTGCAGCTGGAACCGCCTGCAGGAGATCGGGTTGGCATGGGCATGTTCCCTCTACACCAGCCCTGCTCCCACCTCCAGCCTGTTCAGCTCTGCTAGGCTCCCTCCTCCTGGCCAGCACAAACCTTTTTGTCCCCAGCTTCCCCTTGCTTCGCTGCACTGCTTCCAAAGTCCCATGGGAAGGTTTAGCACCTGTTTCCTAAATCCACAAGCATGTGGGATTAGACCTGGGATTCTGGCCAAGAGAAAAATATTTGGCAGGGGAAATGAAATAAAGGTGACACAGAAAATAACAAATGTGTCTGAATGATTGTAGGGCTGGTAGTAGTGAGTGTACTCAACACCACCTACAACGATCTTGGCACAAGGAGTATGTTTGGGCTAGTGAAACTGGCTCATGACAGCTTATCAGCCAAGAATATGGAGGAGGACTGAGCAACCATACAGTAAAAACTGGAGTGAGCAGTAGGGTTAGAATGGCCAAAACTGGATGAAATGCCAGGTCATGCCCTTTCAGACTATAACAAGAGTTTCTGCTGTAAAGTTGATATTTGCCAGAAAAAAAGCTGGTGTGCACTGATCAGTTACACCTGACTGTGTAACTGTGAGATGTGACCCTGAAAAAACAAATGTGATCTTAAGATGTAGCATTAGACCTACTTCCAGCAGGAACTGGAAATTCATAACACCTATTCTATAAAAAATCCAGGATACTGGTGACTTATGTCAAGGAAGATTAACTCAAACTGCACAGAAAAAGACAGGTTAAAAAATTAAAGAAATAGAGGCCATTCCCACGGAATAGTTGGGAGTTGGACTGTTTAGCTTATGGAGGCTCAGAGGAAGTATGTCTGTTTGTCAGANAAACCTGCACAGAAAAAGACTGGTTAAAAAATTATAGAAACAAAGGCCATTCCCACGGAAGAGTTGGGAGGAAGTATGTCTGTTTGTCAGAAAGGCAATCAGGATGGTAAATCTTGAGAAGAACCATATCAAGACCACGTAAAAAAAAAAGTAAAAGTACCAGCAAAAGCCAGCACCATTTATCAGAAAAAAGAGGTATATTTAAAGCCCAGTGTTTTACACAGATTCCTTGCCTGAAATCTTATTTCCCACATGTAGTTTATCCTCTGATTCTCACTAATTACTCCCATGACAGGCATTCCCTGTGCAGCACGGTACACCAGCTCCGGGACTCTGTCCCTTGGTTTTCTCACTGTGCCTTACCCTTTACTCCTCTGGTTGAGCTTCTTCAGGAAGACACGTGTAACTTCCAGGGCCTCCCTTTCTCTTAGCAGCAAGTTTCCTGATGTGTTGCATTTCAGGTCTATCCAGTCTGTGCGCAGCATATGGAAGTCCAGGTTGCTTGCACTGAAGGTCTGCTCCCAGTTCACTGCCTGGTCAAACACTGGTACATAATCAAAATCCTCCTCATCTTCCTCCTCTGGCTCCCCACCTGCCTCTTCCTCTTCATCTTCTGCTGCCACAGGTCCAGACTTGTCCTTCACAGGAGAAGGCACCTGTGCCTCTCCTTCGCCCACGTCCCCACCATTGGCTGCCTTGTGCTCAGCAATGTAGGACTCCACTTGGTTCAGCCACTGGGGCAGCCCAGGCTGGTTGGGGCTGGCAGTGCTCACAGAGCGTTTGCTGGCTCTGCCAGAGACTGGGCCTCCTTTCCTGGCTGGCACAGTGCCTGCTGGCTGCAGCCCGTCCTTAGCAGCGCTGAGATCTCCTTGAGGTTTCACCCCTTTGGGAACTGTGACCCCTGAGTCCCTTGGGTGGCCAAGAGACTGCTGTCTTTGAGATACAGTCCTAGAAGGAGGGTTTGCCCTTCTGACAGGCGCTCTCCCCTGGATGGCCCTGCCGTGTTGCAGAGGGCTCCTGGAGTTGTCTTTGACACCAGCTTTTAAATGGGGTCTCTTCGTTACTGGGTTCCCCTCCAGGCCAACCTTGCTGAGGCTTTGGTTAGTAGAGGCCAGCACGGCTGATTTGACACCAGACCTCTTTGTCCTTCTCCTTTGTATCCCCTCTCCTATGTTAGGACCTGTCACCGAGAGGAGCCGACGACGCTCCCGGAAGGAATAGTCCTCGTGAATATTGTCACTGCCCAACATGCTGCTGGGAGCGTTGCCCAACAGCTCTGCCTTTGCCGTGGCAGGGCGCTCAGGGGGATGGGTACTCTCCGTGTCCTGTTCCTTGTACTGCAGGTCATCCAGGTTCCCCTCCTGGGAGCCTGCAGGAGTAATTGAAGTTACACCTCTGGCATCCTCCCGCTGCTTTCCCTGTCCTAACCCTGGGGGCAACTACTACTTGCCTCATCCCAGTGTTGCCCCTCCTGCTCAGAGGAACAGGAATGCTCTCACACACAGGAGCTGTGCTCCTGCTGGTACCAACCTCCTCAGCACCTATTAGCCACCACTGCCCAAGGCTGTGGAGGTGTCTGGCTTTGCCTTTAGCTGTCTTGTCTGGCCACAGATTTGCTGGGCAGGTGTGAGCACGGGCTGCCACGCTGCACAGCTTTGGTTCTGCTGCTCCTGACCATGTTTTTGCTAGAATTACATCTCAGATAAGCTGTGGGCCTGAGAGGTTGTTGTCGTGTTGCCTACTACAGCCCACTGTTTGGTGACCTCCCAACCTGCCCTTGAGAGAAGTAAAAGCGGCAGCAAAAATCTCCTCCCAGACACAA
This sequence comes from Pachyramphus minor, assembly GCA_013397135.1. Lineage (NCBI taxonomy): Eukaryota > Metazoa > Chordata > Aves > Passeriformes > Tyrannidae > Pachyramphus > Pachyramphus minor. The sequence goes on from VYXB01005626.1 coordinate 278,360, forward strand.
TAATCTGGCAGGGAAAGGCTGTGACTTCCTTGTTATGGAAAGTCAACAGCTTCTTTCAGCTGCTGCTGGAAGACCACACACAAAAGTGGCAGGTGAAAGGATATTCTGACTGTGATACTAGGGCCCCTACCTGGCTGCTCTGTCCTTTCTCCAGAGTCCAGGCTCTTCTCTGGCCGATCCATTTTCATGTACTTGTAGAATCCGAATCTGTAGAGGGAAGAGCAAAACACATATTTGATGAAAGTTACTTTGCCCTTTCCAAATAAATAATAGCCATTGCTTCAGAGGTCATGATCCATTATTCTGATTACATCTAGCCAGCACCTCTAGATCCTACTTTCCAAACATCACCACCATCTTTCATATCTTTGGGCAGTCAGATATTACTCTGCAGTGTCTAAGACATGCATTTTCCTTCCTTATCACCTCAGTCTCTCAAGACATTTTCTAGTAGGTGGAGGAGGAAACCCCAATATAAGTACCCTGAAACACTTCTTTAGCCTCCCTTAAACTCCTCCTTAAAGATCACTTAAGATGTAGTTCTCACAAATGCAAATCATCACTCTGCAAAAGCAGCTCAAGCAGCTGACTGCAGTCATCTCCCTCTGTCTTCTCTCATACCACTACTGCCTGCATGCTGTCCTCAAATGCTTGTGCTTCAGGCTTTTGGGAGGGATTTCCAGAGCTGTTTCCTTCCACACGTGCTTGATGCCAAGCAAAATGGGCCCTCCATTCCCAAGTCCAGTTACGACACAAATGAACTGCCAAAGCAATAAACTTAGATGTCACTTCCAGCCCATGGTAGCCACCTTCTCTATCCTTCATTATGGACCACGAGTCTCTTCCCAAACTCATGACATGATCTGTCATTCCAGCCCTCGAAATAGTCCTTGAGGGGGGAATAAGATCCTGAACACAGGGAGGCCACCATCAGCTATCTCACTGGTAAAGTGATTTCTCATCCTGTAAAAAAAGTCCTCCTGAACGGACAGGAGTCCTCACAAAAGGCGTCTGTCAGTTATGGGGGCAAGTGGCAGTTCTCTCTCTCGTGGGGCCACCACTGAGATCATGGCCCCAGTGAAGATGAATGACATGCACTTCTTCCCCCAGAGAGATGCCTGGTGGTGACCATGGTTTGGCTTTCACAGTGACAGCTTAGGAGGCTCCAGCCGCTGTCAGGCAAAGCTTCCTGGGAATACACTCCCTGATGTAGTGGAACAAACATGCTCTGACTCAGTTGCTGGGTTAATAGTGCAAGAAAAGCGGAGGCAGTTCCCCCTTGAGACCTAAACATATTTTCACTTAAGTTATCAAAAGAAACTATAAATGCTTTAATGTTTTGTAAGGCTTAGGGAATCTTTAAAAATTGAGAGTCCCACAGAAGTATGAAATTCCACACCAATTCCAGCCTTCAAATCATCTCCTCCCTCCCTGCGACTAAACCCGCATTTGCAGCATCCCACCTTTCCAAATAATAAGGGTTTTCCTGATAGAAGCATTTGTTTTCTTTTTCCATGTGGCTCAGGCGGCTGTAGTCATTTGGATAAACAAAGGATAAATGAACCTGGAAAGAAGAGAGAAAACTGAAGTAAAACTCTCACAAATGCCAGACATCAGTCCCAAGGTAACCCAGACATAGTTGCAGGGTAACCAGCCCTTTTTAGAGGGAGAAGGAATTGCTCACTAAACCTTTGCATCTCCAAGGAATGCAGTATCAGGCTGTGAGAATGGGAAACAGAAGGGAGCATGCTAGGATGTGTGTATGGGTGTGTCTTTTCCTCCCTTTCTTAGCATCTGTCTATTTTTCTCTGTTACTGTGAGCTTAAGAGTGAGAACTAGGTGAGAGAGAGGCGGGCAAGCCCTCCTGAAGAGATGTCAGCGGCTTTAGTGGTACAGTTCTCCCCACAGAGAATGAAATCCTCAGCCACTGTGTGGCTCTGTGTGAAGGCAAGCTCAGCTCTTTGCTTTGAGGCCCGAGGGCCTTTGTAAGACACACACACTTACCCTGGTGAGAAACATGAGCAGTGCACAGCACCCATTTCCCTTTCCTTGGTGTTGCCCTATGGCACGTACTGGGATGCGGAGACCTGAACATGTGATCAGATCTCCCCAAGAGCTTCAGATTAGTGCAGAGGCCCCATGGTTAATGGGATCTCTCTCCTTCCCCCTTGTGTTCCCCTGGGTAAGCAACTGCTTAAGAAGTAAAACTTACAAACTGGAGCCCCTGGTAGCGCTGCAGAGGAAATCCATTCACCAGGTAGCTGGGCTTGTAGGGGCAGTCTGGCAAGGCTCGGCGCACACGGGACTTGCTGAGCAGAGGCACTGAGAAGAGGAAACACATGGGCAAGGTATGCAGGAGGAGCCCTGCTGCAACTGATGCACCAGCTCAGCTAGTTCTGGCCCTGGTTTTTATTTATCCATGTGAAATGCTAACAGATACATGAAGCAAACCTTGCACAACTCATCTCTTTACATCCCTCTAAGGCAATAGCACAAAAATATTATGCCTGGGGATGTTGTGTGAGCTGGGTGTCAAGAAAGAGGAGCTGGGTTTAGTCTGTGCTTTCTCTCTTACAGTGACTGATACTGTAGCTTCCCCTCTCTTCCGCACGAGGGATAAAAAACCATGGCCTTGACAACCGTGGTGTAGGAGGACAATCCTTCTGAGCTGTGCTACCACACGTGCTGTGACAGGCTGCAGTTATCTCCTCAGCTGCTTTGCAAGTCTTACCTTCGTAAAGAGTGTCCCGAGGGTCAGGCTTCAACATGTCAGCCGGGTGTGCCTTGCTGCCTGCGCTGTCAGCAGGCCAGATCCTGTGACTGGCCAATGTCTGCGGGATATGCCCGACCTCATCCATCTTTAAAAGCGTCTCGTCTAGAAACCAGAGAGAGAACAGAAAGGGGAGGAAGGGCTAATTTGTTCCTTGTCCCAAAAAGCACCTCTCTCCAACGTTAGCCCTTTCCAAATGGCTTTGGATCCACGGCACTAATGCTGTCTGCGGCACAGCAACGCCTATATGGTGCTGATCAGGAGCATCGCTGCAAAGACACTGTGGGAAGGAAAGGCTCTGACCCAGAAAGCTGGAAATACAGAAGCTGTGGGGTAGGAACATGGCTATCACTGAAAGCAAACACACACAGGGATAAGTTATGGAGGAAAATGGCCTCCTGCCTTGGACACACCAGCAGTGGTGTGCTGAAGAAGCCCCATGCTGGCGGAAATTACTAGACGCCTCTGTATTATTAGTATTGCATTTCTTTTAAAATGAGATAAAAATGATGAATGGGAGGAAAAACCTGAGAGGAGCTTTTACCTGTGCTGGAAAAGGATCAGGACTCTGGGGCAAGGCCTTCAGTGGCTGAGGAGGATGTTACTCCAGAAAAGGAATGAAGACCCACAGGAAGACAGGAGCAACAGGAAGCTCAAACTCAAGACTGAGTATTGGTTACATTTTTACTTGGGTGCTCCTGCCATGGGACTTCATGTCTCCATGGATCTTATTCTAAAATGAGGGGAATTGAACAAATATCCATGAAGGGTAAAGCAACATGCTGCCAAGGGCACTGAACAACACACAAACCCAGAAGGAATGGGATAATGGATACAGCTGAAGACTAATACGGAAGAGGGAAAAACTGTATGGGCAGAAGGTAAGCGATAAAGATGAGACTGCAGCACTGTACCTAATCACAAAGGGATCTTCCAGGATGTCAGTCTTCTATTCTACAGGGAATTAGTAAGAAAAAAAAGAGCAGAAGGAAAAAGGATGAAGATGGAAGACCTAATTGAAAGCCTGGTCCTGGCCAAATGGCAGGTTTCAAAAAATACAGCAGCAGGTTGTAATCCAAGACACAGCAAACAGATGTCTTGACTACCTCAGGGAGTCTTCCATGCACAGAAGTGCTGGCAGGCAAAAAACCCAGAAATGTTGGAAGGCAACAGTAGTAGATATGGAAAGGGGGAAGGCTGGCAGAGGAAAGTGATGCTGACAAAGCTAGGCAAGGGTAAACAGGACTAAGGAGTTCCTTAACTGATAAAGGCATCACTTGATGTGCTAAGGAGGGTTTACAAAACAGGAGGGACTGGACTGATGTGTTTGCTGCAATCCAGCACCAACTTGAAGAACCTTGAGGCTGGTACAGAAGAAAGCAGCACCTCCCAATGTCACTAGTGTTATCCTGCTGTGTTCAGGACTTCCACTTCTCCTGGAAGTGCTACAGTGGGCCCCTCCCTGGTTGTGTCCGGCTGACAGCACACCCCCACAGCTCCCACGTTGTGGGCCTCACATTCCCCCTGGCTCTCAGCAAACAAACTCCATCCTGTGTTACTCTCACATCTGGAACACTTCTCATCCTTGCAGACTCTTCTTGCTACCTCTAGACTTCTCTGGAATAACGTTCCATTCTTATTTCCAATTCTACTATATTTAATAATGAGTCACACTCTTGTCCAGAAGTCTTTCTCCTGATCTGCCTCCACCTTTTTCTCCTAATGATCTGTATGCCTCATATTTGCCTGGCTAGACTATGATTCATGGTGAAACACCACTGATAAATTTTGGAAGAATGGGGAGGTGCTTGGAAAAACCTGTGATGAAGATACTTACTAGCAAAAAGGGAGAGGTATTGGGAGTCAATCACTCTGAACTTCGCTTCTGGGTCATTCAGTCTCCACTGGAACAGAGAAACACATTAAAATGAAGTGCTTATGGAGTTAACCAAGCCTGAAAAAAAAGGAACAGGCACAAAATGTTTTTTCACCAGATGGGTTTGCAGCTTTCCTCTTTCTCCCTGCTATGACTGAATTTATCTACCAGCAAAAGACTGGGAATGAGTGGAGATCCCCCAGGACAAATCCAAAATGGGAAAGGACAAAAAGCTGCAATGGAGACTGGAGAGGGCAGAACTATCCCAAGCAAGCAGAGGAAAGGGTCCTAACATGTAGCCAGGACTATCCCTCACAGAAGTAGGTAAGGGTTCTGGAAGGGATTAGATACTTCTCATGCAAGAGGAGCTGAGGCCTGGGAAAGGAGTGGAATAGTTACAAACATGATTCCAAAGCTCTGTGGGGACATATATACAGCATGGTCATTTCCACAGACTCACTGCTACTTCCACATGGTCTGTTCCTCTGTCATCCTGCTTGTGCAGCACCTCAAAATAGTACCTGCCTGCAGCTGACAACCTGTGAAGAACAACGTGTCTGTCACCAGAAGCATTAAGGAACATTTCTTAGCTTGTCAGCAGACAGTGAGTGGAGAGCAACCACACCCATGAAACAACCTAATTTTCAGGGTGAATGGGGTTAAGGCTGCCAAGAAAATCCAGATGCTGACACCAAGATAGGTAGCTTCCCCTGTGCATCTGGAGCACTACAGACCCTTCTCAGTTAATTCTGAATAACTCCCTTTCAGTCTTGCCTGCTGGGTTTTGGCCTCTGGGAAACCCAGCCAGTTCCAAGGCAGGAAGCTTGGGATATAGTTCATATAGAGTCTGGATCTGCTGGTGGCTGATTCCTCCAGGGAAGAAAAATTAAGTTTCGCATTCCTGCAGTAAATCAGCAAAGCTCTGGCGATACTCCAGAGTAATCCCTCTCTCTATATTGCTAAATTCTTCAGAACAAGCCTGGGTTCCTTTTCCTTGTCCTTGTGATTTCCTGGCCATGTGCAAAGGTGGCTGGGAGTAAGGGACTTTGCTCACTCACCTCACCATCTTTGACTGCTGGCTGTGAAATTTCCCAAACTCTCCTGGTGCAGTCCACTCCTTCCCTGTCTGTGAAGAGATGGAAGATGCTCTAGTTAAGATGAATTTCTTCCCTTCTTACTGCACTGAGAATGAAGAAGAGGGAAAATTGAGATCTCTCTTCCCTCCAGTACCTCCTGGTGACTTGTCTGTGAGATCCATCATCTATGGACAGACTTACATCCCTTAATTATGAACAAGGGGCTCTCAATAGCACTGACAATATGTAATTGGCTTAAGGTATGACATGTCATACCCATCTGGCATCTGTAGTGGTGTTGTCTGTAGCTGGGCAGGAAAAGAAACTTCAGTAGTCCAAGAAAGTCAAGTCAGGAAGGTCTCCATCCCCACAGAGACATTACAGTCTGGATAGAAGAAGCCTTGCAGCATGCACTGTACCTTGCCTACACTTGCCAGCAGCTGGAGACCAGAGGTCTTTTCATCTGGACTCAGCCAGAACTCAGCATTGTCATCCGCAGCAATGGCAAACTGAAACTCCCCTGTTGAGAGATGGAGGGAGTGAGTAAGGCTCTGGGGTAAGGGCTTGTGGACAGAAAAGATCCTGCTCCTCTAAAATGCTGTCTTTGCTCTTTTTTCTGGTGAGACCACAGCTTCCCTATTGATAATACCACCCTCACCCCTTTGAGCACCTCTGAATTTTCTAACTCTGCTGTGACTGAAAACAAAGTTTACAGATGCAACTCATTCACTGTCCCTCCTGCATCAGCTTCATCTGCTGTCTAGTCTGGAAAGCTAAGAACTCTATGCAGTCTTACTAACTTCCCTTTTTGTTTCCAGGGCAATTTTTTTGTGTGAGATGCTGTGTTTGGATGGAGGAACGTGCATGTGGAGCCACAAAGGGAGTCAGGGGTGCTTGAGCCTCACTGTTCTGGGGGTTACAGGGATGGCAGCTGAGGGCCAGGGTGAGCACTAGCAGGCTGCTCTGGGCAGACACATGCAGCTGGGTGATACAGATGTCAGCTGCTGTCAAATGGTATTCGTGCACCCAGGGAGCAGCAGAGACATAAATGATGTCATGTACAGTCCGGGGCATGAGAAGGAGGGAGGAAAAGCTCAGGGATTGTTCGTGCCCACACACACGCCATGGGGCCGTGCATTCACAACAGCATTGTTGTTTATCTAGCACTTCCCATCTGCTTTCTCCTGTGCTTTTCCTTTCCGCCCTACGAGGGAGGCAGATGTGTTCCCACCCATGCCAAGGGCACGGCCAGTCACGCACGTCACCCACGTGAGGGACCAGGCGTTGGGGTTGCCAGGGTGAGGCACCAGTGGCTCGGCACCAGAAGGGGAGCGAGGGAGGGGAGGGGCAGGTGACAAGAGACGCGAGCGGTGGCACAGCAGCCTCGGAACCCTCACCATCAGTGAAAGGATGCAGGTAGCCAAATATCCGGAGGCCATAGTTGGTCCATTTTGGGGACACAGCCAACTTCTTCAGTGTAGTTCGTGTCTGAAGTGGAAGAAGAAAAAAAATTATAAAAATAATTTTAGATGTGAGAGGAAGAAGGGGAGACATAATACCCCTTAGACAGGTGGGCAGAGGGAATTATGAGGTTTGCTCTGAGAGGGGGATGGGCTACAGTGTATGATGGAGGCAGACAGAAAGAGCAGGCCAGATGAGAAATGAACTGGAGCAGGTGCTGCTGTGGATGGGAGAGCTGCATGGGGATGCCATTGGGATGGTGGGGACAGGATGTGGCATTTGCTAGCCACTTGGAAGGAGAGCACCAAATACAGGGCTCCTTCACTGTCTGTCCAAGGCCGGCTCCCCTGTGCAGCAGAAGAGCTACCACCCCTGAAACCTTGTGAAAATCTCCTGCTCCCTCAGCAGAAGGACAGAGGAAGTAGTTGAGAGGGAGGTGATGGATGCTTATGAGCAGCAGGACAGACATGATGGATAGAGATAGGGACAGGATGTGAAGGGAGCAAGGGTGATCCAGCTGGGAAGCAGAGCTGGGAAGTGTGGGGCTGCAGGTGTCATGGTCTTACTTACGTGAGGGAAGAGGGGGAAGTGCAGGTTTTTCCTGAGCTGCTCAATGGAGCTGCCACACCAGTCCTCAAACACATGCAGGTTGGCCTGGCCCTGGAACTAGGAGGCAGAAGTGGGGCACAGTGAATTGCTGCATCCCTCCCCTGTGTCCCTCCCCTGTTCTGACAGCCTTGGCCATGGCCCCAGCACTGGAGCACTTGAGAGAGTGAAGGAAGATGCCACTGCTGCGATGGGCTGGTCTGCAGGAGACACGGGTCCAGACCCTTGTTTCTCATCTGCTGAGGGTTTGGCATTGGAACACATGACTGAATAGCACCAGGAAACCGTGCTGATGCTTGGGACATCTCACTACATGGCTGGGGTTCACTCCATCAAGGAGGTGTTTAACTAGAGGTCTGTGCTCTGAGGCCATACTATGCAATGCACTGCAGGGTGGCAATAGCCCCCCATGATGCAGCAGAGAAAGTGTAGGGCCCTACCTTCTCCAAGAAGGTGTTTTGGACTCTCACCATCACAGGGCTATTTTCCTGATCTGAGGAAGAGTGACATGCTGTAGGGGTGGGAGGGAGACGCCAGATCACCTTCTCAAAGCATGTCTTGAGAGGTAAAGCTCATGGAGGGCAGTGGGGAGAGGGAGGCAGAGGCTCAGCAGGTAGGGGTGCAGATGTATGTCCCCACTACTCAGCCACTCCTGCCAGGAGAGGCTGTCGGTGTCCAATGGAGACCTGGAGCACAGCTTTGCTAGGAAAACCTTGCTGGCCACTGAGGGACTTCAGCAATATATTCCTCAATGGACAGACTTCCTTTTCATCAGAGCCATTCAGAAGGGAATCACTGTCTACCCCACAGCAAAGTCGACGCTCTCTGCCTTCAACCAGCAGAGCTGGATGCTGAAACCCTCCTCACAGGACTGGCATCCAACAGTGGAGATATAAACAGGCTGGAGAGGACAGAAGCTACCTTAGATGGTGAAATGCTGAAGAAAGGAAAAGGTTGCCTTGGGACTGGGGAGGTTTTGCCGTGGCTGTCTTGCCTATATAAGGGCTGTACAAGCACGGCTGGGGGAACGGCCTGAACAGCACCCAAATGTCTACAGATGGCAGCAAATTCTTAGTTTTCACTGGGGAGTCTCCAGCAGGGCTGAAGCAACACAGTGGAGGAGGGTCCAACCCCTCTGCGCACTCCTGGCAGAGGAACTGCTTCCTGGATTTATTTTTCCCAGGATGGTGGGTTGGAGATGCATTTTGAAATACACTGTGGCTTGAAGGAAGGTTGCAGAGCAGACTTGGCTCAGCACCAGTAATGCTCCCTGTGAGCTGTGGACTTCAGTCCTGCACGTGAAAGCCATCTCTGTGTGCCAGGCAAAACACATCACAACCTCTGCTGTTCTGGAGGGGTCTCTCATCAGCCTTCTCTCACTGGTGTCTGCACTGCCAGGGCTCGACAGATGTCTGCAAGCCCATGTCTCCCCCCACTACTATCTCCTCCTCTTCTGACCTCTGCTGACATCCCTTAGACGGGATTCTGCCAGACAAGAGGAAAAGCAGCACGACAAAGTGGACGTAATTCCCCCAAGTGATGCACAAAATCAGAGTGTAGATGCACAGAGGGCTCATGGTGATGGATGCAGCCAAGAGAAACCCGGGACTCTGCAGGAACTTGCGATACAAATAAATCACTGCAGGTGTGACAAACACTGAATTGGAATGTAATTGCTGTGCAGTCCCATGCCCCTTGGCCAGATCCAGGTTCATACCCAAGGGTCTTGCACTACTTTTCCCAAAGCCAAATCAAATAATGACAATTGCTGTTTCTTATGGAACATGCAATGAAGTGAACAGGCTGTGCTCCCACGGCGAGTCACTGCCAGAAACAGTCCTATGGCAGTCTGCTGTTGCCCACAAGTGATGCTGGTTTTATTTCTTAGAGCTGCTTGCACACTGCAGATGATAGCAGCCTCAGAGCCCTATGAAATGTAGCACAACACTCCCACACCGTGGAGAGGCTGGTGCTGCAGTCTACTCCTGCCAAAGACAGACCCAGGGGATACTCCCAAAGCCCTGGACCGCAATGGAGCTGGGCTGGCTTTGGCACGGGGTGGCCCAAATGCCAAACCAGATATTTATGGGGGAAATCCCAAAAGACTGACTAGACTTGCTCAAATGTTTGTGGAGAAAACTTGGACCAGTCCCATTGCATTACAATATTTTAATAGAGTTTGTTAGTATTAGGGAGAGGGCAGCCTACTGAAAAAGTAAGGCAGACACTACTATACTAGGTACACCATCAATGCTGAAAGAGGTGTTCCCTGGGATTTGTAGCCTGACACTCCTGGCTCCAAAGTCTTTACAAAGCATCCTGAGAGGAGATTCTGGCAGGAGTTAATGAGATCACTTTGCCTTCCTGTGCTCAGAGCTACTAGAAATAATTAACTGGTAAACAATAAGTATTTCTTGCATGCAGTTTCAGAGTTGTTTCTAAATCAACAGATTTTTCTCCCAAGCTACAGTAGCCTAATTTACTTTCTGCTGCCTCTGAAAGGGAAAAGAACATTATTGACAGATAACTGTTGGCTGCCCAGAGCGCTGCTCTGGGACTGAAAATTGATCTAGACTTTAATTTTAGGCCCCCAGAAGTCATCAGTCTAGCAGCTGTTTTGAAACCCTATCACTTCTTTCCCTCCAACCCAATTCATGGCTGTACATTGCAGGCAGATGAGAAATTCCTCTGTTTGCTATATGTGTCTCCTCTGGAACATGTAGTAAGAGTCCCCTGCTTGGGGCTTTTGCAGATTGCAGTTATAGATAAACATCACCACCATTCCCAATTCATGCACGCAGAAACGTCAATGGATTTTCTAAAGTATGGATACTGAGTCTGACTTCCCAGCTTGGACTACCTGGCCCTGTTTTTCAAAGGGATGGAAATTTAGGATCTGGCAAGCAACAAGATAAGTTCCCCTTCTCCCATTGAAAACATCTGCTCTGCAAATTCTGGATAGACTGATTTGGCCAGAAGCAGGAATAGAAGCCAAGAGTATGTGTTTTCAATGGGAGCTGTTTTTACGTGACCTGTGCCTTCCCATTTGGAGGGCACACTCTGCTCCTTAGCCTCCTCCCTGTCCCAACCCCACCTCCCAGTTGCTTATGTCCACCCTGGCTGAAACAGCAGCATTGCAAGAACCCAGCTCAGATCCAAAATGGGCACAGGTCGTGCACCAAGGGCACCGTCAGCACAGGGCGAGTGTGCCCAGGAGCACATGCACAAGAGCTTGTTCTCCCCAAGGAGGTCCAGGCAGGCCAACACCCTCCGGAGCACAGCACCAGGGGCACAGAGTGACCCAAAGGAAGGGAGAGCTGGACCCTAACAAGTGCAGGGAGGGGACAGCTGGGACAGGCCCTTGCTTCACTGCTGATGCAGTGACCTCCATGGCTTTAGGAGCGTGGCTGGTCTCTGAGCACCAGTGCTGGCCCTCCCTGCTGACCATGCTGAAATAACACCTGCCTGCAGCCCTGGCTTGGTATTAAGAGACTTGAGTATTTCTGCTTCCTTCTAGTGAGAAATTTTAGATTACCAGCCCCTGCTAGAAGAACAGACCATAGAGGAGGATCAAGCACACAGAGAGCCCAGATGTCTCTTTCTAGCCCAAACCCTATCATAGCAAAACCACCTGGGGGGGTGGCATCATACACCCAGGGGCTCCTGGTGAGCAAGGAGCCTAAGGAAGAAAGGTCAGGGCAAGCAGCAAAGCTGGGAGGATTGCAGCAGCAGAGACATGACCTGCTGCCCTGTAACTAGAGCAGGACAGAGAGCAGAAGTCTTTCCTAACTTAATCCTGGCTGGCTTTGGCATCACAGAGGCAAATCAGCTGCGTAGCTGCACGCAGCCCAGGGAATGCACAGCACCGGGGATGATAAACAGGGCACAGAGAAGGCCTGAGCCCGGGAAGAAAGGCGACATTGTGCTGCCAACTAGAAACTCCTGAGTTTGTAAGACTCCTCTGTCTCCGCAGAGTGGCTGCGGCCCCTCCTCCTGCCTGGCCCAGCTCTCCCCTGACTGGGTGACATTCAGCCTCCAGCAGCTGGGCTTGGCTGCACGCTCGGCTGTGCCGGGCACTTGTGGGAATCCATCAAGACAAGTTAGCTACACAGATCCCCTGTCTGGATGGGCACGAGCAAGCAAGAAAGGGACATCGACAGGGACAGAGCAAGCAGCAATAGCTCCGTCATTCAGTCTTGTAATGAGAGGATGCTTCCTCTTAAGGCAGGTTTGGTAGCAGGACAATACCCCAGCACAATGATTTGGTTTTCTGCAGCACCTCTGCACCTAAAAAAGGGCTGCCTACAAGCAGCTGTGCTCCTGCACATCCCTCACAGAGAGGACAAAGTCCTGAGGCTTTGCAGACATGATGGAGGGGAGGACATTTTAAATGCACCCCAGTGTTTTCTTCTCTCAGAGCTGAACAGAAGCTTTTGCAGAGGCCAATGAGAACAATGAGGCTAACCAGGCTTTTCTGAAAATGCTCCCCCACACCTACAGCAGGGTCAAATGGTGACACTCATGGTCCCACAGCGCAGTTTTGCCCTGACAATAGCCAGGCACCTTTCTGAATTAATTAAACAAGACATCCAACATCTCTCCGCCCTGAGGAGGCAGTGGGAGATGCTGGAAGATGGAAGACTTTGCTGGGGTGCCTGGAACAGACAGTAAGGGTAGGGATCATCATGTGCACAGGCACCTGGACGAGCCCAGGTATAAGGCTGAACCCTGCTTTCCCCAGACATGGGGTAAAACTTCACTAGGGGTTTCCTACATGCACACCTTCCCACCACGTTATCCAAGGCTGAAGACTTAAACTGCTTGATTCATATCCTGAAACTGAGAGGAGGGAAATAGAAACCTGTCTTTTTTTGGCCATCCTGGCTGCCAGCTCACCCCGCAACCCTGTCAATTATTTATGTTTGTCAGGAATATATCTCTCTATTCAAACAAAGCCCAGTTCCCCGACCTGTGTCAGGCAACCTGGTGCCCCTCACCCCAGGAATCAGGCTGCAATTAAGTTATTACAGATGCCATGGGGAGAGGCACAATGGGATTACAGACCCTGGGTAATTAATTTGGGCAGAGGCACAGAAAAACTTAATCCCCAGCCCAGGAGAAATTTCAGCTGGTGGTTAGGAGGACAGCAATCAGCCATATACAGAGCTGTGTCCATGGATCCCTTTCCATCACCTGCAGCTGGTGCTGGTGAACTGCTGGCCTCTGCAGTCAGGATGACTCTGCTGACCCTCTGGGTACAGACACTTCCTGCAGCAAGGACAGGAAATGTTGCCTTATAGAGTCAAACAGAGAACTGTCCAGGCCACAGCATGTACCTCACCATCTGCATCTCTAACCCAGTGAAGGTTCATCGCACACTACAGTTGCCTGTTCTCAAGACTTTTAAGAAATCCCTAGGAAGGGGATCAGAGACAAAGAGCAGAGCCTCAGAGAAGCCGGGGGGTGCCACGCAGAACTGTATGGCCTGTTACCATGGAAGAGGTGAGCAGTACATGCTCCTGTCACCCCTGTGAACCGCAGCAGTGCTGGCCTTCATGTCCCACTGGCTCTCAGCCAGCAGCTGCTCACCTGCAAGGCAGCCCTGCCTGCACACTGCCCACACGCTGCCTGCACACTGCCCTGCAGCCAGAGGAAATCCCCAGGCTGGCTCCAGCTGGGACTGGCACACCAGGGCCAAGGCAGCAGAACAGATCAGTAGTCTGGTCTGGTCCTGGGCACAGGAGGGTGACTGGTGCTGGCTGCTTCCAGGAAAGCTCTAGCTCATACTGCTGCTTCCAGGAAAGCTCCAGCTCATGCTGCAGGGACATGAACTGCTCATTGCAGCGCTGGAGGGACACACTCTCCCTCCATCACCAGTGATAATCTCATCCTGAGCACAGGGCCAGCAGCCTGCTCTCTCCACAGGGGAGCTGCAGAGGCCCTTTAATTTGTGCAGGTCTCTAATCACCTTGAGGAATTTAGTGAGCTGGTTCCATTAGCTAAATGCCCCCTGGCTGGTGTCCCTCTCATTAGAAGCAGGCTGCATTGCTCCCTTATCCGAAGAGGAATGATGAGATAAGGGAGCAGGGGAGGAAAGAATAAATGAAGCATGAAGGAAACAAAGGGGGTGTTTACCCCAGTCTGCAAGGGTCACCACAGAAGGTCTCTGTTCATCCAAGTGTCACTGAAGTGGAGAAATCTCTATGTATGACACACAGGAGTTGGATTGCAAATGCCAGAGCAAGAGCATGACACTTCTGCGTGCCACAGTCATGTATTCCCCTGTTGAATGCTTGGCCCTACGCACCCCAGGCCTGAATAAACTTCACTTTTCAGGAAGGCAGTGGGCTGCCTGCTCTCAGGGAGTTGTAGGTGAGTGCTTGGTGCCTTGACGACTAGTGGAAAAACCAAATTATCCGGAATCTGGACACTCCTGCCGTTCCAGATGATTACTCAGGTCTGTAAGTGTCATTAAGCAGGGAGGGGGTGATAGGGGACAGACCTCCAGTAAAGTGAATTAATTTCCAGGCAGATGTCCCTGCCTTACATTCTTGCTGTACAAGTCCCTAGCTACACCTCCCTCATGCCAAACGACGGAGAAAGGCACCCACCTCTGGCATCCATGGGACAGGGTTGTCCACAGCCGCGTAATTCGATTTATTCCTCCCACCTCTTTGCAGCTCTTGCTTCTGAAATACAAGTAGAGGAAAGTCAAAATAACCCAATAAATGACACAGCACTGACATCTATACAAGAGGGCTCAAACCTGGTTACAAGAACATATGAGAAAATCAAACAACTTCTCAAGCTCCCTTTCCAAAGGACAGGCCAGTTATCACGGTCATGGTGGGGTGAAAACGCCTTCTGGCTTGTTTGACAGCACATTTCAGATGAGCTACTGAGGGAAAAGGACACCAATACTTTATAACAGCTTGCTAGCACAGAGTTAAAACTTAGGTCACTTTCTGATAGGTTTTTCCCCCCACCCTTGTTTCAAAAATGTCCAAGCAACAGTTCTTCCAACACTGCCTTTAGGCAAGAGTACCAAGACATGCTTCACTAGAGAGCAGCAAACTCTCTCCTGACCTTTCATTTCTGCTTCTGTGGCTTAGTACATCCAAAATAACTGACTACACTGGAGTCATTGTACATTCACTGTGTACACTGTTGTGAGTCAGCTCAGATTTTGCCCCATGGCGAGTTCTCTTTCCTGCATGAAGAGAGAGCTGTCTCTTGACGCCAGCACCAGAAAGGAAGGTTTGCCCTTGTAAAGGTTCAGAAGGCATCCCAAATCTCCTCACCTGGTGTCCTGGTTCCTGTGGATAGTAAAACTGAAGGCTTGGGTCCCCACCTGGGACACTGGTCTCTGACAGAACCTTAGCCAGCTCCTTCCAGTTTTCATATCCTGTATAGAGGAAACAGAAAGAGGTATCAGAAAACAGGCTAATAAAATAAACCACCATAGTTACCAGAATAAACTGGTCCTTTTCAAGGCTGAGAGGCCTCCAACTCTCTGTAATTGCCTTGCAGAGACCAGGAGTTGTTTATGCTACTTGGAGTTGGCAGACTGGTACAGAGAGAGAAATTACCTTTATCTTCCTCAAAACCTCTTCCCTCTTTCTTATTAATACTTATATTAAACATTCATCATAGTTCTAAAATACATGTCAGAGACGTCATTAATCACCACAGGACTGTGAATCTCTTTGTAGATTATTCACATAATCCCAGTGTCAAACTAAAGAACATCCATTTTTATTAACTATCAATGCCAAAGAAAAATTAGACAATAATTTGAGATTGCTAATTAAACATCAAACATAATATGCTTTAAACATCAAAAGCATATTATTCATATATATTATTCTTATTTTATTTACACAATAAAAACTATCAATCTTCTTTTCTTGAAGGAAATTATGGCAAAGAATGTACCTGTTAGGACATTCTGCTGCAATGCCTAAAATAATAGCAGTGATGCAAGTTAAGGACATTGTAATTCAAGTGAGGTCACGTTCCAGGTTCAAAGCAACTTCGTTTGACATCTCCTCCCCTCCCAGTCTGCTCAATCCAGAGGTAGGATCAATTTTGAGTTCTTTCTACAACTCTGGCAGCCTCCTGGGCTTAGGAGGGACAAAGACGAGCATATGCAGCATAACTTTGTAGCTCTCTGTGACCAGTGTCCACCTCACTGATGAGGCAGTGCTGGGGAGCACAGCCTCCCAAGCAGTGCTTCAGTGCCTCACCAAGTGGTTTTCAGATTTGATAAACACTTGGGCACTTAGTCAGCAACTAACCAGCCTGCCAGCACCTCAGTGCTGTGCTCACACTGCATTACAGCTTCATCAAGAAGGGCAAGTGCCAAAACCTCCACAAGCCCCTACCCTTTCCCAAGCTGGTGGCAGACCAGCTCAACATCCATGTACCAAGGAGCAGAGCCAGGCTCTCTACCCACTTCCTTTAAAATTGGGAATCATCCCCAAAGCTCTAGGACGTTGAGAGAAGTCGGCTGTATGTAAAGAGAACCATCCCATCTTCTTCAACCCTGAGTATTTAGACAGATGGTCGGAGCCCTCTGCACTGTTCCGGCAGCCAGAAGTAGCAGGAACATGCTCTGAGGATGAAGAACAGCCCACTTCTGGGGAAACATCTGCTGTTTCAGGGCCAGCATACCCATCTTCAGTCAACTCCCCCACCTTCCCCTGGCCAGTTATTGCACCTACAAACTGGGTTGAAAAATTCTGTCTCTCCTCGCTCTTGAATCTGGGTCCTGGGGGATCTGTCAGGGGTGAGCAGAAAAGTGAAGATGTTGAAACTGCCTCCTATGATCTGGTGATCAAAAGGGACAATTCATGAAAAGAAAGTACAAGAAGAGTGGAAAACATGAAAGTAGTCACAGATTCAACTGAGAGACAAGACTCGAGGCAACCAGGGTGTTCTGCTTTCCTGATGCAGGCGTTGGCTTGGATGAGCAGGTTTCGTTCAGGCCCCATTAGATGCTGAACAGTCACAAATTTCTGACCTGGGTCTTCCCACATTCAAATTTTGATTTGAAGCTATGCATTTCAGTTTATGGCTAAAAATACCAACATTAGTATTTATCTTCTGCAGAAGATTTTTTCAGTCAGATGCTGTGTGATTAATCTACTGATTAATCCAGCCAAGCACATCTTGTGCTTCAACAACTGACTGTCACGGGAAAGAAGGAGAAATTTTGGTGTCTACATAATTTTGTGTGTAACTGATGAGTTTCCACCTTTTTCAGAGCAATGAGATAGAAACCACTGTTTGTGAGCGTCCTGAAGCTGGACACATGGTCACACTTGGAATGGGGCTGAAACAGACTTTGTAGTTTTGGTGAAATTCAGGACTTGCTACTTTGAGGGCTCATATCAGTGGGAGAGCACAACAGGCTTTTTTTTTTTTTCCCCCCAGAAGAGAGACCCAGAATCACAGAATATTCTGAGTTGCATGGTACCCACAAAGATCATCAAAGTCCCACTGGCTAAGTTAGTAAAGCAGGAAAAAAAATAAGGGCAACAAAAGTCAGTTCACCCCTGGAGATTCACTGAGTGTAGACACCAAGAGAGGCATGTTTTTTTCTTTTGTGCAGAGGGGAGAGATTATTTGGTTTCATTGTTAAATTCAGCACTTCACTGCCCTGCGGAATAAGCTCAGGATGAAGCATCAGGAACCTACTTTTCCTAGGAAGAGGATGCTGGCTGCCACAGGCAGCCACTCTGGCTGTTCTTGCCCATGGCTGGCACGGAGCCTGCCTCGCAGCAAATACAGAAGCCTGGCTGCACACAAGTGCCAATGGCTGACATTTCTTTGACCCTTGGAGAAGAGAAGAAAGGGAGGCAATTCTCTGTGTTGTACAAATATTTACCTAACGCTTACATCAGCCAAACATGGAAGAGACAAAAGAACTATGAATTAATCTGGAGGCAGTGATTTCCTTGCCGGGTAATTTGTGCTTTGGCAAGCTAATTCTCCAGCGTGTTAGGAAATGATTTTCAGAAAATAATAGGATAAACCCTTCCCTCAGAGAAAGTTCTTGGCACTCCAGTTCCTTCTAAAAGGATTGGCTTTTCCCTAGGGATCTCCACTGGACACCCTGGCTTGGAAGGACCTCGCTTTGCACATGCCTTCCTCACTACGAGGAGAGAGTTGTAGAAAAGAGACAGATCTCCTCCAGCTTCCTGCAGTCAGAACACCTCCGGAGGGCAACTGCTGACCAAGGTTTTCTCCCCAGCACAGGTCACAGGACTCATACCTTTAAGGTATGTATCCACTCCTGTGCGACAGCTGGAGAGTGAAGCCCTTGGCAACATCCACTGCTCTGTCTCAAAAGCATCTGAGCGGGGTTCAGCCACAGGTTCAGCCTGTCCTCAAGCTCTCCATGAGCACTGCTCAGCAGCTCAGCTGGCCCAAGCACTCCCTTGATGACTACTTTAAAGTCAACAAGACTACGCCTGGAAAAAAGCAGCAGTCAAGAACTAAAATACCTCAGCAAACACTTCAGTGTTACTAAGAAGGAATGCCAGAACTATTAGCTTTGATGGTTTTGCTCCAGCCCCTCTACAAAACCGGTTCTGGTTAGGAAGGGAGAAGCCAGAAAAACCCATAAAGTAGGAAATCAAAGGCTTGGGAATAGCCTGTTCCACAGAGAGGTGAGGATGTTGGCCCAGACTTTGTTGCCATTAGTCTGTTAGACAGATGAACCAGCCAGCTCTTGGTCTTTCTCTCTTCTGGGCATCACTTCCCAAAGCATTTCCCATCACCTCCCAAAGCACATCAGTTGTCTTCCAAGGCTATTTTTTCACCCCAAACACCTCCAAGGAAGGCAACACTCATGCAGGCACAGCTTGCCAAAGACAGCAGCCAAACTTGCTGCCACAGACTCCACCCTCCTTGGCATAAGGACCAGCCTTCCCACAGCCACAACAGAGGGTTCAGAGCAGTGATTCACCCAAAATTCATCCCACAGGAAAGAAGGGCATACAGCTTTTTGATGGGCCACCTTGCCCAGCCGAGCTAGCTGGTGGCCACACAAGCACCACAGCACAGTCCAGGGAGAGGGATGTTGCTGTAGCCAGAGCAGTATCCATGCTTCCAGCGCTCTGCAGTTCCACCACACACGGTCTGACATCAAACCTGCCCCTTCCCAATCCCTGTCTGCAATGGTACAGCTGGCACCAGAGCATGGAACATCGGGAGAATTGTACCCTTTTGTGTTGAGAGTGGCTCAATGAGCAAGAAGATGTTCTCAGAGACACTATGGAGGGACAGAAGTGCAGACAGGTATTTTGCACAGAGTGCACCCAAATTGTGTTTTTTATCCTCATTCCAACCTCCAGGACATTTTCCCTACATCTACAATGAGGCACTTGGCTGACATCCTTTCCACAAGCAGATTTGCACCTTTCTTTCTACTTCTGTGCTCTGGTGGTCCAAGGTTCAAGCCTCATAGGGATCAGCCAATGCCCAGAATCATGATGGTTCTTCTTTAGGGAAAACTCACCCTTTCTCTCGCTGTTCCCATCAGGAACAGCTGGCAGATGCCTGATGAGGACCCAAACGCCCACTGGGGCTGACCCTCGACTGCCCTTCTGCATTTGAGATGGGAAGCCCCCAGGACTTGAGTTTTCTTCTGGAAATAGAGGCAGGTGAACACAAAAAAAAAAAAGGCAAAGAAGCTGAAGTGGAGGCTGAGACAGATGCTGCATCCTACAAGAGAAAACCACACAAGCGGCAACCGGTCTGGAGCCAGTTGCTCACAGAGCCAGTGAACCCACCATTAAGAGACAGAAAAGCTGCAGCAAGAGAAAACAAGATGAAGATGATTCTTGACATGGCCCTGGTCAGGGCCCAGGGCCATGTCTGCCTCTCCTCAGCTAAGCAATGCACTTGAAGCCCAGCTCAAGAGAAAAAGAAAAAAATTAAAAAAGCAGAAAGCCACAGCCAGAGATAACAGGCAGCAGTACCCAGGGAGCTATCAGGCCTCGGGGCAGGAGCGTGACCAGAGCTGTTCTGTGTGTTCAGAGATTAGATCCATCAAGCCACTGTCACGCCCCGGGCCCCAGACAGCACTCGATGTTTCAATTAGCCGGCAAAGGTAGCTGGCAATGGTGCAAGGGGGAAATCCCAGCCTCACTCAGGTGATCAGTTTCCCCTCTGAAGGATGAGATTTGATTACTCTGCTGTTGTTAGTGTTGCTTGCATAGCTGCAAATGCTATTAACCCACATGGTATCCAGCCCTTCTGTAACCCTGCTAAATGATTTCACTCAGCAGCCTCAGGAAAAAGCAGGTCCACTGGTTTGGACAAAAAGCATTTTAATTCTTATCCAAGATCCTGTTCCTCCTCTTTTTGTTGCAAGGACAGGGCAAGAAAAAGACTGGTAGGTATGAAGCAGGTTATGTTCTTCACTACCCACAGACTCTTCACCATGGCTTGATGTTTTAACCCTCTGTTGGATGGTCTTATTTCTCCTCTTATTCTGGTTGATATTTTCAACTTACTGTTATCTGACAAGACTTCAATCTGATTTTTAGGTCTTTGCCAGTATTAGTCCTGGGCTGAACAGATATGCAGATGCAGTATCCAACAGCCCCAGGTATTACCACTACGTGCCTCGCAAACACACTAGTCCAAAAAATGCCGGGGAAGGTTGCTTAAAACTGAACATGACACAGGAGCTGAACTCAGGAAGCTATTTGCAGTCTCTCACATATATATGCATCAAGCTTCCTGCCCTGAACACAAACCTCAGCTCTACCTCCTGCCCCAGTTACCCTCATTTAGATTCTACCCCCTCACACAGGCAGCAACACCTTCACCCTGACATATGATGCTGTGCAGCAAAAGCAGTGAGGTTGTAGTCCAGCAACCAAACACTTCTGGTCAGTGAGACCATGGGGACAAGCTGCCACGCTGTGCTATGCACCCCAGGCAGCACAGATTCATGGCTGTAGCCCAAGAGCAGACATCTCCTTGTCACCTGGCCCAGGCAATGCTGCATCATGCTCTGGGGAAGAGGGTATTTAGAGAATTTGACGCACCTTTCATGCACCCTGACCAGAGCAAGTGCTACTGCAAGTGCCACACCGCAGGGCAAGCAACACCCACCTCCTGGTCTGCCACACACACACACATACAAAGGCAGCCCCACAACACCAAGTGAAAAAAGCATAAAGGTGAGGTGTAAACTGACCTTCTAGAAACACAGAGGTAAGGGAAGGATACAGTAAAAAGGGACAGCCAACAGTGTCCGGACATAAGGGTTAGGTCAAGTCATGAATCATAGACGGGGGCAGAGAAACTACCAAAAACCCTCATTCAAGGGTAGAGCCAAGAGAGTCTCTTTGGTTACTTATTTAAGTCAACAAAAGGCATAGGCAGAAAAGAGTGAACTCCTTGTCCTCAGATCAAGATCAGAAAAACAGTCCTGGCGCGAAAAGGAGTCAAGAAGCTACGAAACCTGGTGTTACAGAGGGAGCCCTGTGAACCTTTCCATTTCTGGTTAATGCAGAACCCTGTACATACAATAGCTGACCTCCTGCAGGGATAAAGCACAAGTTAGAGCCCGTGTGAGCAGAAATAAATTACTCCATTCTTCTTCCAGGTACAACTCTGAGTCACTGCTATGTGAATGGCTTTGCAAACTGACAATAAGCTGCAGAGCATTAAAAGTACATGAAGTTTGATGCCGGAACAGGCAGAGCACTGCACTTGAGAGGGACTGGAAAATGAGTAGATGTAACTACCTAGGACACTAATGCAGTCTCACTGCCAGACTCAGCCACCAAATAGTACCTTGCTGTTGTTGCCCTCTAGGTACAGGAAATCTATTTCATGCACCAAGGGAGGAACCGACAAGCAATGCCTGGGGCACTAACAGGTTTTGTGGAAAATATAACTCAAATCTTGCTCCTGCCACTAAAATTTTCCATTGCCCTAGTTAAATCATGAAATCCACTTATACCACAAGATTATCTAGCAAATATTACCTGTCTCCTGAAAGTTCAGCAAAGATACACATATGGAGATGCAGTGCTGGATTTGAGTGAGAAAGCCCATGATGTTCCTGCGCTATCTTTCAAGATTATGAGTCTGAGCTCCTAAGTCAGCTCCAGAAATGCCTCTCTTTCTTGCCATGCTGAAGGCAGAAGAGGTTCACACCAGCCTGGAAGGGGACTATGACCTGCAGCCAGCTGAGGTGCCTGGCCATAGAGACCCAGCTTTGGCTGTGGCCCTGTAATCCCCTGCCCAAGGTGACTACTGCCAACAAGAGCCCTGTGTCCTCATCTGCCCATCCTCACCTCTCCAATCGTGCAACTTAATTCCTCCTCCGCTTCCTCTCTTCTGCCTCTGAAAAACTGCACTAAGGAGTCCTGAAGGATTAGACTGGGGAAGAGCAGAGCACTTTGTTTTTCAGAGGCAGGAGGCAACATTGACCCAAATGAAGTTTGGGCAGAGGAGCGCCTGCTATGGCTTTCAGGAACATGAAAGACCATGATTTTGGCACTTCTAACTTCCATGCAAAGCAGGAAGAAATGTTTTCTACTCTGCTACTCTTTTGCAGTATTCCACGGGCAATCTTAACCACATAAAACACATACTGAAGCTTTTAAAACATGAAACGGTTTCAGCATTGTGGCCATGGTAGCTGTGAAGTTAAAATCCTTAACTGCTGGCAAGCTCTTTAATTTACAGAATCCATGGCAATTGTCCTGCAATTATGGTGTGCTTGTCCCTGAGACACTGTGCTGCACACAGGCTGACTCTGTATCTGCCTCTTTGGACAATACTGCCATCAAAAGCAGTCTCTCCATTTTTACAGTCTCCATGCACAGCAATAGATTTCTCAAAACACCTACTGTCAGTGTCAAAAAGGGCTGATTCCAGTCCTCCAAGAGTAAAGATATTTGAGTAGTTCTCACCATGGTCTCATCCTTACCAAGCCAGGCTTCTGCCAGTCATTGTCTTTAAAACACAGGATTTGCATCAAACCATTTACTCTTGGGAGAGCAAGACATTTGGTTTGCTTGAACTTCAATACTTGCAGCACTTGGAAAAACCAGCAGGTTGTCAGACAAGCACAGAGTCAGGTGTTTTTGATACAAGGCTAAGTTTTGATTTTTGTTCCTGCTTTTAAGATCAAAATAATTTGCTACTTTGTGGACTCCAGTTTAATGCTTTTCTTTACCCTCCCCCCCCCTTTTTTTTTTTTTGGTGAACTGTGATATCTGGCATTATTTTTGTTTCAAAATACCTTTAATCCCGGATCATTTGCATGGGTTTCTACCAATTCACTCCCAGTGACCACATCCTCAACGGCTGACTCACACTGTGCAGTCTGCTTTATTTTATTTTTAATAAAAATAATAATAACGACTTAAAAAATTCCTACCTAGACCTCAAGGTGACTAGCATGAAAAGCAGATGTTCCATCTGGTTATGATCACTGCAAGTGGTATTTCTGGCACTCTCCCTTCATCTGGAGGCACTGGTGAAGCCAAGCCCTTAGAGATACAAGAGGCAATAAGACTGTTCCACTGAGGTAACAAGTTAATTAAAGCTAAAATTTGCCTCAATTTATCCGTATGTCAGTGCAACAAGTCATACACAGAGCATCTGGACACACACCTGACAGGCTTCCTGCCTACTTTTAATTCATATGTACTGCATCATTATGAACAGCAGTAAGGACTTCTTTTGCCAAGAGAGGCATATTTCTAAGTGCTCTCAACCACAAACCAATCTGTTGATGTCCATGGCATCTGAATAAATGCAATTAATAGGAAGCAACATGCATAGGGAGCTTTCCTCCCCTGAGCACCGTGAGGTACCTACAAAAATATATAATGAAAGAAAATGGCAATTCTGTGCTCAGCATTCTTTGCCATCTGTTTTTCTTTCTACAACGAGACTGTGCCTAAGAAAGCTCAACAAGGTCACGCATGAAGCTTTCAGGAAGCCTTGGTAAGTGCATTTTTGTCAACTGACCCAAACACTGCAGCACACAGACTGCTCCAAGAGCTTTCCAAGATTTATTTTTTTTACACAGGAGCTGTCTAGGATGAGAAGCCGAACATCAACTGAGCAACAGACCTTCAAGTCAACACTTGTTACTGCTTTACCAAACATAACTAATGCATTATTTTTTTATCTTGGATGGGGATTTTCCTCTAAAGACTCAACAGCTTGCCACTTCCATGTAGACGCAGCATTCCCAAAATATCTGCTTGCAATTTGATTTTCAGTCAAGTTCTGTGGAACTTTGTGGTGTAGACAATGTCATTCACCGCTTCCATGAGAAAAACCCCCACTTTGTTTATTTCTCTAATTGTCATTTCTATTTGCCATTTTGCTCAAAGCTGTTGTAGCCATTTCCTCCCCTGAATTCACCTCAAAGGCAGTAACCCACTCCTGCTGAAATGTCTTGTTGCCGCAGTCTCTGTGAGCATTGCAACAAAATCATTACCCTGTGCTATGGCTTTCAGTGGTGACTGGAGGCAGTGTAGGGAAGTCACTAAAGGAAGAGAAAAATTAAGATGAAGAACAGGCTGGGCAAACATCGGCCAGAAATGGTGCAGGTAGGGCTGCCCTCACCTCAAGGCAAGGAAGCAAGCTAAACCAACACTCTTGCAGGCCACTCCAGAAATACCTTATGATTTGTTTAAATCTGCCTATGTCCTTGAGCACAGCAGAATAACTGTTCTTCCCATGGCTCTGTATGGGATACCCTACTCTGACATCAAAGAAAGACCTAAAAACAGAGACACCTCTAAATGTGGGACAATACACCACTTCTCCAATAGCTGTGCGGAGGAGGCATCAGAATAGGTCATACTGATGAATACCAAACCCAGAGAAATATAACAAGTCTTTATAAATAACAAAGAGGAACTGTGTGCAGTGGAGTGCAGTGGCTGAGGTACTGCTTTGATATTGCTTTCAAGATATGTCAGATCAGAAACAATTCGATGATTGCATTTTGAGTCAGATGAAGTTCTTCTATTAATGTTAATAGGCTTTGGATGAGGCTCTAAAACTACTCCAAGAATGTCAGGAACTTGGATGCAATCCCTGTGTACAAGTTTACTTTCCCTGTTCTGATTCAAAATTCAAAACTACGACTTCTGGTTCAGACTTACATATCATATAGAATGGCTTGGGTTGGAAGGAACCTTCAAGATCATCTGGTTCTAACCCCTCTGCCATCGACAGGGACACCTTCCAACTAGACTAGGCTGGTCAAGGCTTCATACAGCTGGGCCTTGAACATTTCCAGGGATGGGGCATCCATAATTTCTGTGGGCAACCTGTTCCAGTAACTCATCACCCCCATGGGGAAGAATTTCTTCCTGATATCTTATCTAAACCCACCCCCTTTCAGTTTCAAGCCATTCCCCCTTGTCCTATCACTACATGCCCTTGTCAAAAGTCCCTCTCCAGCTATCTTGTAGACCCCCTTTAGGTACTGGACTACTGCTGTTATAAATATGATCGGATGTTGATTAAAATGGCAGCAAAAGCCAACTGGAATATCAGAATATTCTTCAAGAATGTCTGAAACTTCTACTAAGATGCTGACAACACCAAATCTATGCCCCAAGCTTCACTTGGCCTCTAACCCTAAATGCCAGCCTTCAGCTGTCTTTGCAGAGGAGCTGTGCGTGCACCTCTCACCTAACGCTGGCATCTCTGTTTAGCAAAGGTAAGATTTATAACACGGATTTCCTCTGAATTCTCAACAAATGCCAACTGTTAGTCAGGGCAGACAAACATGTAAGATGGACTAACGTTTTAAGTAGTTATAGGAACCCCTATATAACTATGCCTTAAAAGCCATATCAAGCCTCAGAGTACTAAGGGGCAAGAGCATGCTTGAGCTCCTCCATGACACAGGCTCAAAACTCACATGGACAAAACAAGCTACCAGTCCTCCCTTCAGGCATTCTGCCTCCAAGAAAATGGCTGCTGTGCAATGGGATGGGCTGCAAAGCACAGACACTTGCTTCTGAGACAGCTTTATTTACACAACATGGGTTGCTATGGGGAAAAACCAGGGTTGTGTAAACTCTCTTTATAGAACTCTTACACAATGACATAATTCCAAAATATCAACTTCTGAAATATCGGGTTTTCTCTCTCTTGACTAAATCCCACGTCAGTGGCCTGTTTTGGGTCTCTAACCAGCCTGTGCAACACCCTTGACCAAAATCACTAAGACAGTGGGAACTACGAGGAGTTTACAGAAACTACTTTTTGTCCCACAGAATCATAGAATACCCTGACTTGGAAGGGATCCAGGCATTGGGTCCAGCTCCTGGCCCTGCACAGGACAACCCCAAAAATCCTACTATGTACCTGAGAGCCTTGTCCAAATGCTTCCTGCACTCTGTCAAACTTGGTGCTGTGACCACTTACTTGGGGAGCCTGTTCCAGTGCCCAACCACCCTCAGGGTGAAGAACCTTTTTCTAATATCCAACCTAACCAAGAGACCAAAAAAGAGCCTGTATGTACAGTTACCCTAGTTTGCTAAATCATTCAAGCCTAAATCCCACTCTCTTTGAGAGAATTTGGCATAACTTAACCAGTTTGCTGAGTACTTCCAGCCTGCAAAACCGGGACAGACGCCACTCACATTTGGCATTATTTTTTTAACGTGGTGTTTTTCAATTTAAAACTTTCTAAACAAGATTTAAGAGATGCTGCAGAAGGAGAAGTAAGAAGAACAATTCAGTTTGCTCTGTAAATCTGCTCTTAAAACTTCATAGGTTTTGGGCATCTCAGGGCTCCTCTCAGCCATTCTGCAAAACCAGACCCAATCTCTTCCTCCAAAATCCTGAAATCCCACCACAGCTGGAAGAAGGATGATGGAGGAGGGATGCCCCGGGTAACCAAACCCGGACTATTGACATGCAAATTCCGCAACGGGCGGTGACTCCCTATGCCGGTCTGGGGGATTTACAAACGTCCCAAAGATTTTTTGTTCCCTGATCTAAATCTATAAAGCTCTTACATGCTCAAAAGCTTGCAGGAACCTCTGAAACTTATGGACACAAACACTGGAATTCATAAATACCGAAAATTTTTACAGAGATATTAAGGGCAGGATCATTCGTTGAAATTACTGCAAGCAGTGTCTTAAAAAGTCTTCTGTCGTATTGCTTGCGTGTGGAACATTATCCTTGAACTTTCCTCTAAAGATTCCAGTGTGTTGCTATGATCTGTTCACAATAAGCACATTTGCAGATGTGCAGACATATAATGACAGGAAGTACAAATAAGACCCCGGTGTAAAGCATGGCACAACTGAAAACCAGGAAGGTTTATGATTCAAGTAGTTTAAAAGACTTTTTAATAGCTGATGAACAAGATTCAGTTTGCTTTAAGAAAGTACATGCAACAATGTCTGCACTTACTGCAGAAAGAGCAGAAACAAAGCAACTATTCTGCTCTTAGTTCATCCATAGGCCTATCACTGACAGGAGTTTTGAAGATGATGGAGATCTTTCTTATGTGAAGTGCCAGAGACTGTTAAACTGCATCTCTTATTTTTAACTTATTTCAAGTGTGGATCCTTTATGAAGACTGAGTGGAATGAGAGCAACATTCTAAGGAAAAACCCTTATGTACTATAGCTCCTGTCCTTCTCTCCCTGTATAGGGAGTTGTTGCAGATTGCTGGGGTTTTTGTCTTCATTGTGATGCAGTTTAAATACATATTATCTGTTTGAGAACTTAGAGCTGGGAGCTGGAAAGCCAAAGTCAAATGCTCAATAGCTGGAATACAATGCTAGAATTGTGCCATCGCTGCAGGTTGAGAATGACATTCAAGCTCTACTATAAATTTAACTCACTCCTGCATTACCTTCTGTATTAATAAAACCTGTGTGATAGGTCAACAGTTTTTTCACACTGCCCTAAATTTCACAAAATTAGGGCAAGCGTTTCTACTGCTCTTTCAGAGCTCCCAGGGAACCGAAAAATTAGTTAGTGGGAAATTTCTGTTTTGAGTTCTGCTAAACTTCTATCCCAGACAGAACAAACTCAGAGCCATTCACAAGCTGAGCAGCAGCTGAACTTTTCGGAGCCCAGACTGCAGGGGCCAGCCAAACGCTGCTTCAGGGCCCCTGTTTTCCACAAGCAATCCCTGCCACCAGCAGGCATTCCTGAGGGCTTCCAGGAGGTGATCCTTCACCCAGCAGGAGACAGCCGGGTTAGTTGCCTTGGAGCTGGGCCAGCATGCCTTACAGAGCTATCTTGTTTCGGTGGAATATTTAACTGTGCTGCAGCTTTCTACCAGAGCATTACAATTACCCTGCCAGCTGCTTAAGGTGGCTTGAGAAGACCGATTGCAAAATTATCATTTTCTTTCCAATGCATTGGAAATTTCCATAAGTCAGGGAAGAGTGGTTTCTACTGCCCAGCACTTGTCCAGTAAATGCCTAATGAAGTTGAGGACAAATGAAACCATAACAACTGTCCAATCTGCCTCTTGTGTAATTCAGTACAGGAAACTCACACAGCTATTCCTGTATTAGCTCCAGAATAAATATCCAGTGAAAATGCCATCTGACATGGATTATTTACATGCTGACCTGAGATTTCATCCAAATTCTGTTCTCAGCCTCTTTACGAAGTTTTACTGACCTTTTCCACAGACTCCTGGTGTGATTCCTACTGAGCTCCACGGACTGTGTCCAATTTCAATCCTTTTCCACAATGGTACGAGTGTACTGCCTTATACAGCTTAACCACATATATCAAAATACCCATTTCTAGTATGTGCTGCCAAAACTGGAGGCAAGTGAAAGCAGCTGTCCTCCCTACTGCATTTTGACAAAAGTTGTTCATTGTCTGTCCTTTATGTGTTTCTGACCCCCCGTAAGTCATGAAGCTCCAGGTTCTACATAACTGGGAGAGCATCAGACCTCAGGTCTGGTGTCCTGAAATACTATAGTGCAGTTTATGTACTACACACTGTTTTGTGGGAACAGTTCTCAGTGCAATGTCTCCTGGGATGGTGATGAAGACTCTGTGTGGCTGTGACTTCCCAGGCTCCAGAAATAGCCCAGGACAGTTCACTCTTTGTTACTCTTTTAATCTGCTTTTATTGCATGCTAATACAAAAGCACAGACTTGGGTTGGACAGGACTCTGGAAACCATCTACTCTGAACCCCTGTTCAGAGCAGTGTCACCTAAAGCAGGTGTTGAATACCTCCAAGGACAGAGACTCCACAGCTTCTTTTCCTGTTCCAGTGTCTGACCTCCTTTACAGCACAAAGAAAAAAGCTTCTCTTATGTTTAAACAGAATCTCCTCTGCCTTGGCTTTTGCCCATTGCCTCCTGTCCATAGATGCCACTGAGAAGAGTCTCTTTCTTTTTTCCTTACCCCCTCCTATCAAGTATTTATACTCATGCATCAGATCTCCCTGAGCTTTATCCTCTCCAGGCTGGCCAGTCCCACCCCTCTCACCCTCTCCTTGTATGTCAGATGCTCCATTTCTGTAATCATCTCCATGGCCCTTGGCAGGACTCACTCCTGTGTGCCCATGTCTCTCACCTGGGGAGCCCAGAACTCAACATGATGTTTACAGATGTCACACATGGGTTGAGCAGAGTGGAAGGATCATCTCCCTCAGTCTGACCTAATGCAGACCAGGACGCTGTTGGTCTTTGCTGCAAGGGCACAGTTGTTGCTGGCTCGTGTTCAGCTTCTTGTCCACCAGGATCCCGAGGTCCTTTCCTGCAAAGCTCCCCAAGGCTGTCTCCCATGGGATTCTTTGAAGCAGCTCCCTGAACATGGCAAAGTCTGCTTTCCTGAAGTCCAGGGCTGAAATTTGCCTTGTTCCAAGTTAATTCCAGTCTGTTCACCAGAAGGTGAACAGGCAAAAAGAACCTGTGAAACTAGTTTTAAACCAGCCAGCCATCTAAATACATTGATAACTCTGAATCCCAAAAGTTTGCAACCTCACTGCTTTTGGAAAATCTGCCTCTAAGTCCCAAGGGAAAGTGCTGGGATTTGAGCCAAGCCACACACGTGCCTTTTTAGAACCCAACCTAAAATGGCAATGTAATTAACTACTTCAGAGTTTGAAAAATCACTGTGAGCCTTCCTCTGTCATTCTGTGTTCTCCATCTCCCCATTAGAAATCCACCTTCTTCACAGCAAGTTTCAAGTCAGTGATCAAAAATCTTTGTGATGCTGAAAAATGAGAATGGAGGGACAAAAGAGAAGAGATTGAGTGCCAGAAGGAATTATGAGAGATATTATAAGCAAGTTTATTCCTCATGTCCTTACTATATTAATAAGGTACAATTTTTTTTTCATTCAAATAAAGCAACCACAGAATAAAATCCAGGCTACCACATCAGCATTTCCCGGGATTTATAAAACTTGGAGCAGAACCTAAATCCTGTTTGCTGCAGGATGTTAGGGCTTTGTCTATTATATTTCATAATACACATAAGTGCCACTGTTAGACACGCTCTTCTACTTGGAGAATTGATGCCAAAAATGATGCAAGGGGATTTTTAGTAATCTATTGTCTGTGAGCTTATCCATCCAAAAAAGTCCCACTGTGATGCAATATTCTAACAGGTAAACTGGCAAAACCTCAAAATTGCTCACCTCTGCCAGGTTCCTTTCTTTGCTGCTCTGCCTTGGGTCTCTGCAACAGTTAAGCCAAGAAGAAGACCTGGTGTGGTGCATGAAATCGAGACAGCACCATTTCAGAATGGCCCCACGTGCTCTCGCATGCCTTTGTGCTTTTAGCCGACATCAGGAGTGACACTTGCACAACATATATCACACACACTGGATTTTTACCTGCTTTTAAGGATCTGGGCTGCTTGAGTGAATTTTACCACACCTTTTTTTGCAATGCTGACTGAAATATTAGGTGTTCGTTCAGCACAAAATGCAAAAATGGGGTTTTCAGCCTGTCTGAAAAGCAGCTGTTTTGATGTTTGAAAATTCAGCAACCCTAACAACAGGAGCCACGAAGGGACAGGACAAACATTGTGAAGAGTAAATATGGAAGGAGCACAAGTCAGTACTGCACCAGGATCAACAGGGATGCATTAGTCCACGAATGCAACTGCATTCACACAGCTGGTTTACTGTGAGGCTCAATTATTCCACTTTCTAAAACACCAAAAATTACAAGGATGGAGAGTCCAATTCACAGGGTCCGCACATGCAGATTTGCTACAGAAATGCTCCTGGTCCTATATGAAGAATCAGGCCCTGGGCACTCTGATCCTCATTAGAAAAATGAAAAAAAAAATGCTTTCTAGTAAAAAAAATTTTTAAAAAAATCTAATCTCTGAAGCTGGCAAAGTTAGCCTCACTGGGCTTAACTTCAAATGCTTATAACTTTGCATAATTGGGAAATATCAGAGTAACATTTTTTATGCATCTTTGCACATGATCAAAAGCATGACTGTCACAAAACCAGAGACACACAGCATGTCCCAGACCCTTGGTGATATCTGGTCCCTAAAGCATTCAGCTGCTGTAAGCAACCCTTGTGGAAGGATGTCCTTTATGAATATTTTTAACTATTTTGGGTCATCTCAAATAAAAGAAAGGTTTAATTAGCAACTTCATTCTCGCTACAGACTGTTTGACATACAAAAAAACAACCAGCAGAGTGTGCACAATATTCCACCAGACTCCATACAAATTTTTAGGATGTTTCTAAAATTGAGACCCATGGCTAACCCCAGAAAGTCTTACAGGTCTTCTTCATAAAACATGAGCTCATTTATGCTACCAATGTGATGGGCTCTATAGGTAAGCTCTCACCCAACAACAGCTCAAATGGCAGGAAATACACCCCAGGCATAACATCATCTTAAAATTATTAGTGAACAGGAAACGTGACAGAAGAGAAAAAAAAAAGAATCATGATTTTTCTACCAACTCTGGAATAACAAGATGACTGTCCAGTTTTTCCCATCTCTTCTCAGCTGGCCTCCATATGCTTTTTATTTCATTTCTATTCCCCCTCATTCCCTTGCCCTCTCAGACTCTTACAGCCCCTGACTACTTTGTGGGAGAAAGCAGACCTTCCTATCTCCCAGAGAACCCCATGAGACTCCTCCTTCAAGCTCTCTCATGTTTCCTGGTGAGCCCTGTCTCCTCTTTCATCCTCTGCCTTCAAGTCCTGCCTCAGTCTTACAGCACTGGAAAGAAATGCAACCCGACAGCATTAATAAATGATAGCTGGTCCCTCCTCTCCCTTTTATCTTCTCTGGCCGTAAGCAACCCACCTGCTCCCAAGGCAATGCACAGGCATGGGTCAGGATGTGGTGCTTCCATGTCAAGCCCCAAGACTGACTCCAGAACAGGTTGCCATCTAAGCAGGTTGGTGACCAAGCCAAAACATTGCTCTCCTCTGCTGTGCCAACTTCCTGCCAACACCTTGAGTGGAAAACACCCACTGGGTCCAGCCTGAGTGACAACAGGGGCTTCCACCCATCCCAGGGGACTTCTCCAGCAGCCTCCCACACCATCAGAGCTGAAGGCACCACTACATTTTACCTGGAGGCCATGGACTGCTCCCACCTCCATCGTAACTCCGGAGAAAGCAGTCACTGCTCCCTTCCTTGCTTGGTGCCCAAGGCTCTTCTCACAAAAGCCCATTAGATTTTGTGACTCATCCCTCACCCCAGGGTAAAGCTAAGAAAACAAGCAATGATGACAGAGAAAAGAATAACTGTCATATGAAAAAAATTTATATGCTATTCTTCCCACTCGGGATTTCCCCCTCTCAGACAGGAGAAAAGCACCAATTAAACCATTACAGCAGGCTCCCAGAGCCCCAGCAAGGGCTGGGTGTGATGGACACCAAAAAGCCCTGCTGACTTCTGACCTGCTACAAGGGCCTGGGGAAACCCTT
Source organism: Pachyramphus minor (assembly GCA_013397135.1). NCBI lineage: Eukaryota > Metazoa > Chordata > Aves > Passeriformes > Tyrannidae > Pachyramphus > Pachyramphus minor. Next base: position 311,073 of record VYXB01005626.1, read on the forward strand.
AGTGTTCATCTCCTTACAGTGTAGCATCACATTTCTTGTACCAAGGAAGTTCCTTCTACTCCCGAGTCTGACAAGATGTAGCACTGAACTCAAATAAATTGGTGGGAACAGGATTTGGAGAGATCCTGGTACTTGTGAACCCAAGATAGAAGAATAAATCCCTAGTAAAATCCCAACTGCTTCAAGGCAGGAGCTTAAGAGGAGTACACTTGCTCAGCAGCACAATGTGCTGAACTTTAATCCTGACTTTAATCAGGACCCATGAGATGCCAAAATGCAATTCCAGTCAAAGAGGTGATACAGGACAGCACCTCAGTGTCCCGTATTTTCTCTCTTCTAGTAGCATGCTCCAGTTCGTCCAGTTTTTAAATCAAAAGGATGTTTTCTGACCAACAGCGCTGCAAACCACACGCTGAAAAACCAAGTCAGGTTATTTTTTGCTCTTTAAAAACAAAAACACCACCCACCAGGGATTTTGCCCAGTGGTCAAAACCACCCAGCTGCTCATTTGTGTGCACAGCTGTATACAGTTTGCAAGGAGTTGTACAGCCACAAGAGCGGAAGGAACAGAGCAAAACTGAGCTGCCACAACCAGCAACATTAAAAAGATTCTTTTTACTCTCGTCTTCCCAGTAATTAAGGTAGCTTTCTTCCAGTTTTCTGGGTGATTGAACCACCAAGAAGAACCACTGAAGAACCAAGCCCAAAAAAAGTTCAACCCATGTTTTAGTTTACTCAGAGAGGGCCAATTTTTAAATCGCTTCTTACAAGCATTCACAACAGGCCTGGATTATCTAAGAGCAAGCTTTAGCCAAATCAGCAGAGGGAAAAAAACAAAAAAAGAAAAAGTAGTGCCCATAAAATGAACTGTTGCTAAATAACGTCAAATACATGTGAGGAGATTTTGATCTGCTCCTGGAAGTTCCACATGCAAAACACACAAAGTGAAATAAATATGGTAAATTACCTACTGCTATTTCTTCACTCATCCCTAAGAGCTTCTGCCAAGAGACTCAGTTCCCATTCATGGAACAGAAACCACAGAGGCCCGCCTAGGGCTACTCAGGAGATAGACATGGTCCAAACCTACTGAATGCTGCTGGTTTCAATTAGGGACCAGAGCTGGTGCTTCAACTTAGTCTCATAAAGAAGAGTCTCTCTGAAAAGAAGCAGCGTATGCACACTACCTCTCCCCGTGCAGGAAATAAAAGCCTTACGTAGGAATTTAGTAATTAGCAGATCAGACCATTGGTTCACTCCATCAGATAATCCACCTCTGACCAGCAGCCAACACCTAATGTTTAAAAGGCAGAAGAAAACAACCTTCAAAAGTACCTTTAGCTGCATTACTTACACAGAAGAAAAAAAAAAAAAAAAGTCCTCATGACCTCCACAGTCAGCTTATGCCCTGCAGCACAAATTGTGATTACTCTTCTTTTATCGTGCATAGTTGCAAGTGTTACCATTACTCATAAAATTATCCAACCCTTAAAAAAAAATTCCAGCCACACAACTTGCATCATTGGCTGCTGCAACACCAAATGAACTATGTTGAAAGTACCCAGCACATATACAATAGACTTACTTTACAAATCATGCTTTTTAAGTTCATGGTGTAACTTCCATTAAATGGTATGGCACTGAACAAAAACCAAGAAACTGATTTCATTTCTAGAGCCACTTCTAATTCCACTGTAGGACCTGCTTTAACCTGTCTCTCTTCACGGGGAGAAAAAAAAAAAGGTGTAGATATCTTACACAAATCCTATCACAAGTAAAGCTCTTCTGCCCCAGCCTTTGCTGTTCCTTCCCCTTGGTCCTCCTTAGACTGCATGATACTCCTGAGCATAGAAACACACAGAGCTAGCTGCTCTGCTCCAGGCAGAGATGTATCTGGGTTCAAGGGAATGTCAGAGCTCAGTCATGTTTGTTTATGTTCCTTCCATTTTTAAAACAAAGTCACTCTGGACCATATTGGCTTCAGCCCAGTAGGAGCCCTACCGCTGGCTTCTGTGGGCTTAGATCCAGCCCTCAGCCCTCACTCTACTTATGTTTTGATGAGCTGCAGCAAGCAAGGCAGCCAGCTTTGTTGCACAGCCAATTTTTTATCATACAGACTAGTGAGTGACTCCTGGGTCACTTTTCCTCCTGAGCAGCCCCTGCATGACAATTTTTGAAAGAGGTTTGCTTGTGCTTTTCAAGTTCAGGTGAAAGGTGTCCAGTTTCGCTGCAGCCTTTCCAGACAACTCCAGTAACTCAGAGGGATCCAGTTATGCAGATGAAAGATGCATTGGTTTGACCATATCAAATCTCATACAGCCTGACTTTAATTAGCTCCTTATGGTCTGGTTTTGAGCTCAGAAATGTCGTGGAGTAATTCCATGTCTGGAGTAACTCCCCTGAGCAGCAGAGCTTGGGCCCTGTGGTGAAATTCTGACCCTCTTTTTTACACTCCTGCAAGGGTTGGCCAGTAAAGGGTCACGAGAGCAGCTCCAGGCAAAATCAGACCTTTAGGGCCCAGCTTTCAAATCCAGGTACCCCAAAGCGATCAAGTTCATCCATGTTCAAGCAGGGTACTTCCTGCAGTCAGGACCTTGCTGTGGCATCCTCTGTTCCCCTCCCATACAAACTCTTTGGGGTGAGACCAGCTTGCCTAAAGACAATCCCTGCGGAGACCCAGGCATTTCAACCTAGCTTCACAACAGCACAAAGGACAGGAGGGTGAAGGGTGTCCCGCTGTGGACCAGTTGAAGCCGGGTGCAGCCAATGGATGTTACTCCTGCCATGTTCAGTTCAGTGCTAGCAAGTCCATGAGAGTCTCTGTGGAGGTTCACCTGCTCAAACGGGGGCTCTGCTTGGCCCACAGACTTAGAGGGCTCATGAGCAGCTCACTCCACCTCCTGTCTTTCAGAGTACAGCGATGCCAAAAGCCACCACTACATGGACATCTTTGTGCCACTCCAGTGCTGTCTTCATACATCAGCATATGATGTTACCATGTTAGTTCCTCCATGGGGGATGGTATTGACCTGTTGGCTCTGACTGTCCTCACCCAGCTGCCCCAAACCTAGTCTTTTCCATTACTCATGAGTCCTGAGAACTGCAGTTGTTTCCTTGGATGCTTATCTGTAACCCTAACCCCAGCTCATGCTCTGGCTATTTCCTCTTGATTCCTGGTCTCCCCATGGCTTGGTCCCTTGCAGCTCTTCCAGGAAATACAGTCCAAACACAGCAGCCTTCTCTGTGGCTTTCCCATCAGTGTTGCTGGCCATTTCACTTGTTTGAGCCCTGTATCACTTACAAACTCTCCCCTCAAACCATGCCACTCCAACAGCGTCAGTCTGAAGCATCTGAATACCGGTCTCACCCAAAGTAAGCAGCACTGAAACTCTCCTACCAGGCCTGAGTGGTTTTTCCAGGTTTGATGATCTGCACTAATAACAGCCAAACATAACCTGTGGGAAGGCAAGAGCTCCATTTCACTTTACCAATCACCTCCCTTTCTCACAAGGCACAGCAGAATCAGCTGCAATAAGCTGCACTCTGCTCTGTTTGAGGTCAATAGGACTTTTGCCGCTGAGCTTCAGAGGAAAACTCCTTGGCTTATCCGTTTTTGCTGAAGGATATGCGTAGGTTCCTGGAAATGCAGTATTACGGTTTATGCTGGTACCCAGTCCAGTTGCAGCTCTTTCTCATATCACAGTTTAGCCAAGTCCTTCTTGATTAACCAGTTTCTTACTCCCCCATTGCCAGATCCCCAAGCAAAGCTCACAGGACCCTTCAGACCTTTGCCCAGCAGTGCTGTGGGCAAATGATTTGCTCAGGCCCAGGTATGTGGTGGGGTACCACACAGCTATTCTTGCTTACTGCCACCAGCAGCCCAGAGCTGCACAAGGAGGTTTCTAGAAGTTGCCGAGAAGCCCAGATGACCTGATAGAGCCAGAATCTTCCCTCAGATTAAATACACGGATAAAAACAACTGTGTGCACACGGCCAGGAAGAAATGTTCTCAATCATGGTACAGTCCACATGATTGTTATTTGCAACAGTTGTAGTGGGCCCAGGAGCTGGCTCTGTCCAAGATGCCTTGGAACAGTAGCAGAGAGGAAATGGAGGCTGGGTAAGAGGAGGTGACAATTGCCTTGTAGGAACAAGGTCTGACATTCTCTCTGGGTCAGTAGAACTAGGTAGGTCCCCAGAGACCAGCAGCAAGGATGGTGGCTGGGGTCTGGATTCATACTCCTAATTTCCCCATTTCCACCCCTCTCAGCCAGTGTCATCTACTTCACACCCAGTTCCCACGGCCACGACCTGTCAGCCCCCTCTCTGCAACATCTGTGGCACCATAATGAAAGGTAGAAGGGCTTTGACATCATGCATTTTGATATATTCACAAGTACCCCTCCTTGTTTTTATCTTATATTTCTCAGGCGACACAGAGAAGGTCCATGAGCTCCTGGGAACCTACAACCTTCCCTGGTGAGCAGAGAGGCAGCACACAGTGACTTACACCAACTCCTATACAGACCTTCACATCAAAGCCTTCCTGCAGGACAACTACCAAGGCAGGCACTGGCAGGCTCTGCCAGGACAGGAAATCTGGCAAATGCCACAGAGCACCTGGGCTGCCAAGGAGATCTCTGCATAAGTTCCCTTCAGATGTGGACAGATGAGACCTGGCCCTCTCAGTGCACCAGCAGAACAAAACTCAGTTTGAGGTTTTATATCAAAAAATTGGGAAAATTTTATACAGAGAAAGGAGCTGGTGTGGGACAGTGTGAGAATTTGAAATGTAAGTGCATGGTTGCAACCCAAGAAAGGTAACTTGTAAGTGCCATGGCCATGTCATGTCTTATTTATTCCAGGATCTGACCTCTCACATACATCAACATTGTTCTCCACCTTAAAGGAAGCCAGAAGGGGAAAAGACTGTAATATACAGCAAGCTGTGCAGTTCCAGGAGCTTGGCAGGAGAGAGCAAGGCTTTCAAGGTCACGAAAACATGGAGGAGAACACTATGAAAGAGCACTAAGTAGGTGAGGTCAGCGACATGCAGGTACTCGCATGCTGGGATGGCCAGGTATGTATGAAGAGGAGTGAATGCACGGGGAGCACATCTACACACCCAGAGAGCACAGGGAGGAGAGTGAAGCTGTGAGATGAGGTGGGTGGACAGCCTCAGAGATGAAGGGATGGAGCCTTTTGGCAGGAGGAGAGATGTTTTGCAGGGAGGAGCAGAGCAGTGTGGGGCTTTGGGTGTGCCTCTATACCCCAGCGGGTGGGGAAGCTGAGACAAGAGAAGAACTGGTACAGCAGCATAAAGGAGCATGTGCTGCAATCATTGACACACAGGCTGGGGTTATCCAGGTGCTGTTGACTTCCCCTGGGCAGGGAGACGGTACAGAAATTGCAGCACACACCTGTGATGTGCCTACATAGGTACAATGGTGCCTTGGGACAATTTTATGTGGAGATAGCAGTCCCTACTAGACATGTACTGTTCACTGAAGTCTCTCACCTGGGGTGCTTTCACTGCATGAGAGGACTCTTGGCTATCACCGTGCATGAGGGGAGACAACATGAGAAAATCTATGCTGACATGGGACCAAACCCAGAGGGAAAGGTCATTTAACAGTGCCTGAAACCACTTGCTCCTCTGGTTGACAAGTGTAGAACATGGCCTGTATCACCCAAGTCTGTGATCTCACGAATCCCAGCCTGTGTCTTAACATTAACCCTAACATCAAAACAGGGTAGAGTGTAATGAAGTGTCCCACACCCTGGCTCTATACAAAGAAACCACTGCAGCCTGCAAGGCTTTTATGTGGAATAGTAAAGCATAGTAAAGCTGGTGTCAAAGACGTGCCTCTGGCCTCTAAAACAATTCACCAAGCATTGTCAGCAGGCTGTTTAAGAGCTGCAACACACCGCTGTAGCTGCCAAAATCCTCACCTCACCTCCACATTGTGGCCTGCTCCAGTCCAGAGTGAGGAGGGAAGAGCTGCAAGTACATGTTTGTTACAGATCAGCTCCATGCAGGCTGCCTTGGGTCAACAAAGGGCACATAAAACTGCCCTAAACTAGCCCAGCTGTCTGCCATGCAGTGGAGCTCTGCATCAAATTCCCTGGCTACCTGAAACAACACAAAGTGAAGTACAGGTGCTGCAATTGTTCTGCTGGGAAATAATCATTCTTAACCCTGAGCAAACAGGTTTCACTAGATATGCTCAGCAAACACAAGGAACACAGGTGCCTTTGGAGCACAGGACACTTCAAAGGTGCTATCATGAGGCTATCTTGGTACACAATGCAGAGGTTAGACCTTTGTTTCCTTGGGAGATTCAATTGCTAGTTTCTGGACTCTGGGCTGATTTGACTCTGGGCTTAGAGTCCACAGAGACCCTGTATATGTGGAAGATGTCTTTAGATTTTCAGATACATACACCTGCAAAAAGTTACAGCCATTTCTCTACAAAGCTACAGATACAGCCAGTACTATCACAGATATTTTAAATAATAACTTCAAAAATCTAGGTAACTTACCAAGGAATGCAAAGAAATGCACACAGGAATTGGTATAGTTTCATTTAAGCCATATAGTGAAATGACAAATCCCAAGCACCCACAACAGACACAGCTGGTAAAATCCTAAAGCATTAGAGAAGAGATCCCCCACAGCCACCAAGCACTGCCTGGTTTGAGGACCAGCCCAGTACATCATGCACCTGACCTGTTCTCCTTCCAAGGGCCTCTACCCTCAGCCAAGCAATGTATGAAGCCCCACTCTCCCCAAAAAAGTTTTCCAGCCTTAAGCTGCCTTTTCATCATATCACTCAGCTATTAGAGAAACACACCCAGATCTAAGGCCACAGGATATGGTGGCCCTGCTCAGCCTGCTAATGAACCACCCAGAGGAAAGAATGCCAGGTCATCCACTTGAACCACTCCAGTTTCAGGGTCTGAGACAAGAATTATAAGCAGTCTTCAGACTTGCAGAGCATAAGAAAGGCATTTCTGTGGATTTCAGCAGCTTAACTTTGGGAAGAGATCTCAGCAGACCTTGTAAATACCCAGCTCTGCAAAGCCAGCAGAATATTCCAATGGTGGACTTTAAACAAACTGGTTGCAGAGCTAAATTTAGCATAGAGACATAGGGGCACACTCCAAGCCATACTCCAGCCCTCCTCCCTTTGCCAAAGTTCTGGCAATGCATGCTGTTCCAGCTTCAGGGAAGCACTGGTCCCTTCCCAACGCCTTCTCTGGGGTGCAGGGGGAGCCTCCATGCTGCACATTCCCTAAAGCACTTACTGTCACGTAGCATCTTCCCACCAGCTCTGCAGGGCCTTGGGCAGGGATGCTGACAGCCTGACTGGCACAGACAGAGCAGCCCAGTGCTGCAGCTGCAAGACAGGCTCCTCCTGGACAGCCTCAGACAGCAAAGGCAGACCATTTCAAGTGGCTGTCTGGTTAGAAATTAGTATTATTGCCAGTAGTCAACACCAGAACAGAGTTCAACAGGGGAAGTGAACACAAAAGAACAATTTTCCCCACTTCTCAGTAAATCATGATTATTAAGGGCAAGGAGTTCCCTCTCATTGTTACCAGCAAGTGCAGGAAAAGGCCACTTTTCCACCACAGAACAGGATTCAGCTGGGAAAAGGCAAGTCCATCCTCTCAGGCTTGTGAGCTGAAGTAACACAAATACAAATGGCTTAAGCCCTTGGCCTCAGCAGTGCCAGCCCTCCACAGGATGACTCCAGTCCCAGCCCTTGTGCATTCCCAGTGCCAGCACACAGAGCCAGGAGCTACCAGGAGCGTGGGGTGCCAGCATCAGGGAGAAATCTTGCACTAGAGGACTTGGCAGATCTGTGTGAAGGGGAAGGAGCAGGACACAGCCACTTTCTCCCCCAGTCTCGCAGTAAGTTTGCAGCTGGTGGTGCTTTCTTCACCTTGCTGAGCTCCAGATACATAAATCCTTTCCAGCAAAAACAGTAGCCCTGAACAAGTCCTCTTCTAGCTGTAGGAGGCATATTTTCCCTTATATTTTATACTTTGCCTTTCTTTAACCATGCTAAAAATACCATGATGTCCTTCACACAGGCAGTCCTCATCCTACCTCCGGCAGGGAAAAGGAAACTCACATGAAAGTTTTGTTTCCTTTACTTCACCAGAATAAAATCACACAGAGGTGCTTGCAGGAGGGAGGCACCTGTGCCTGGAGCTGAGGTGGGAGCAAGGATGGACCCTGCCAGTACCTCATCCCATTCAGTTCCTGGAGCTCTCTCTTTCCCGTACACCTAAGGTAAAGGACACCTGGCACAGCCTAGCATGGACCCTCTGTACAAACCTCCAGAGACACAGAGGCCACTGTCCAGGTTAGCTGGTCAAATGCATGAGATACAGCTAATGCAGCTATCCCAGCTGCTCTCATTTCACTGCTATTTGCAGGAAAAGGGGAACTTCATCTCCCTTTCAGCAGGAACCATGAACCTGCCTTCCTCTTTCTTTTTTCTTATTCCTGCAGTTGGCTCAGCTTTCCCCAGGAGCAGTGACAGCCAACCCTTGATGGAAAAACAAAAATCTCAATGCAAATCTTGTTTACATTTACTCTGACCTTTATTAGGCTGTCAAGTGGTGCTCATTTTGCTCCACCACACCATGTTGTCCCTCAGACTGCCTCCTCCAGAGCTGTCAGGACCAATAATGTGCAAAAACCAGGGTAGTTCTCCTTGCAATGCTCACGGTTTGCCATTGTGCTGCCCTTGCACATGCTGCAGAGGGTCTTTCCAAAAGTCTTGGACAGAAGGAATAGGGTTTAAGGTATCAAATCCTCACCTAAGCTGCACCCTTCCACCCATTTCTCGATCTGGGCTGTGCAGTTCAGGCAAATGCAATGAATGGGAAAGGTTGGAGGTGAGACCTGTATTCTGGGGGCCCAGACAAATTCCTGCCATTGCCTTACACACAAGAGCAAAACTGGTTCTCAGAAGGCAGGGCAGCAGCACACCTGGGGAAGCCAAACCAGCAGGGCTGTACCTGCAGGGCAGGTTGAGTCCAGCAGAATAATGAAACATGCTTTCCCTCTGCACTGAAGTCATGTGGAACCCAGTTAATACTTTTCCATTCATGGACATTAAGTATTTCAAAAGGATAAATAACAATTGTCATCAACACCTTTGACACAGGCTAATTGAGGCATGGGAGGCTGAAGCAGTTCATTCTTAAGCGTCGGCTGCTCAGCAGCAGAGACAAGGATGGTGTGCATCCCTGTTTGCCCAAATTCGTGCTGTAACCACCAGACCACAGCCCCTACTGGAGCCCACCCTGTAATAGAGAGCAAACAATTCTCATTTAGGGTGGGGACTATGGGGGACAGTGAAATCTTCAGCAGCTTGTTCTGGCAGAGTGGGAGTGGTGAATACACGAGCTTTCTTAGGGCAGCCAAACCCCACATGTGCTCAGAAAACCCTTCACAAGTGAGGAGAGCCTGCAGCTCTGAAGATGTACAGGAGTAAGAACTGGCCTCCCTGGCTGTTTATATGACATTCAAAGGGAGACCGAGAAGGAAACCGAGCTTTAAGAATCAGGATTTCCTACCGTGTCCCAAGACCATCCTGAGCACCAGCCCTGTGCTCCCCACTGCTTCAGCATCCTCCCAAGCACCCCCAAGGCAAAGCATCCCCACCCCTTGCACGCAGTCCTCCCGAGAAGACAGCAGGCACGCAGGGTGCACTGTGTGGAGAGATTTAAGACTGTTTTCCTCTCTACCCGGCCAGGCTCAGCTGGGTCAGACCCAGCACTTGGCAAGAGAAGAGCTCCCAGCTAATTTTAGCCTCTGGCTCTCCACCCAGCAGCAGCTCAGCTGCTATGGAAAGCTGGGCAGCACCGAGGTGAGGGCTGGGAGGCGCTGCCTTAAAATGGCCCACGCGACCACACACTGCCAGCTAAATATAAACCAGCGGCGGGCAGGGGGTGCCACGCTGACTTGGGCTGCAGCAAATCCCTTCCCCACTGCCAAGAGATGGAGTAAGGACAAATTGCAGCTCCCTGGGACCTGCTCCCAGACCCGGGCACCACTCAGGAGACTCTCTGCCCAGAGGAATAATTTAAGTTGTAACCTTGCAGTAGGATCCCATATTGTACATATTTTTGAACAGTTCTGGAGCTGGTGCACCTCGGACAACAGTGTGGCCTGCTGAGCAAGCATCACTTTGCAAACACTGCTCATACGACAGCCTGGTCTGGCTCCTTCCCATTATGGTCCTTTCTCCACCATGTTGCCTACCACAAAATGGTTACCCAGGGATGGGATGCCTTCCTTGCTTAGTATGCAGTGTTGGAGTCTCTGCTGTGAGAGTTGGGGCTTGGGGTGGGAGTTGAACAGGGCAAGTTTTCCCCTGTGTCTGGAAACAAATTTGCACTGGCTCCAGCAAATAACACCTGTTCCTCTGTGCAAGAGAAAAACACCCAAAAGACATGGAAAGACTGAAAGGGAGCCATAAGGATTATGACAGGAGCAGAAACAGGAGTTTCTGGATTAAATGCTTCTTGACTGTGGACCATAGGACTACGTGCAAACCAAGCCTCTTTTCTTCGATTTTCACTGTACTTAGAGAAAAGGGACTTCACAGACTTGGCAAACAAAGAGGGACATGTGAAAAATTCCTGACCACATTAGCAAATCCTTTTTCTACAGAAACAACTGGCAAAGTGCTGAGCCTTTCTTAGACACTCAGGACAAAACAGGTAGCCATATTCTGCAAATCCAGAGAAGCATCTGCAGCACTGAACACAATGCTTTACAAAGCAAAACCAGATGTCTTGGCTGACACCCACCACAGTAAAAAAGCCACCATGGTACTAATTTTCAAGGCACCAAACACTTGTAGGACACCAAATACTTTCTTAACCATCCTGGTAGAGCTGCTTATGGTCCCCACCAGCTTCTGTAATTATTATCCCTGCATTTTCTTCCACCCATTTTAAACATAGGTTAGCAGTTTACTCTGTGTCCTCTTCTTTCCCCATCTCCTCTCTTTTTGGTTTGATTCTAGCCTCTCTGCTTCAGTGAACTCCCAAGTACTTGCTTCTAATTTAGCCTTCAGTTCCTTCCCCTGTACAACTTTTTAGTGGCCATTGGCATTTTCTGATTACTCTGCTCCAACACTCAACTCACTATGCCCCATTTTTGGCCACTCCTTACTTTTGTTAAATAATTCCTGTCATTTGTATTTCCAAATGATGCTTCTTCTCTTCTGCTGGTCGTCTTTCACTTTTCTTTCTTCCTCTACTTCTGCATGAGGTGCAAAACTTGCTAATAGTTCTTTCCCCTCCATATGCCTATGTCAGATATCTAATTCAAATACAGAACTATAAGAAAAAGGTGAAAACAAAATTTACAAAGAAACTGAATTTAGGAAAAAAAACAAACCAATGAATCATGCTGGTTGGGAAGCAGGGAGTTTTGGGACAAAGCATTCAAGAAACAGTACTGGAAGACCCAGAGTTAATTGGCAAAGCAATTACAATTTGCAAAGCAAAGGAAATCAGCTGCATGGCTGGAGCTGATGGAATGCAGACAGCGATCAGACAGCACAGACAAACTGAAATAATACTCGCCAGACTGAGGCAGGGTACAGTAGGAGTTCAAAGAGGGAGTGCACATCCTCCCCTGCCCCACCAGCATGCACAAAAGACCCTCTTCCCCACTGCAGCAGGAGGTGTGAGGCAGTGAGACACACCTGGAAAGGCCCTGGCAAGGAAGGGAGGCATGTTGGGAGGAATCACAAGTGCAGAGCCTGACTACAGGGGCGGCAGCAGCTTTATCATCATCAGGACTCCTTCAAAGTAGCAGCAGGGATGAAGATGAGGTCTCAGAAAGAGGAGAAAGGAATGTGAGAGGTAGAGGCATTTATTAGCTGGGGACTAGATGCAGGTGAGCAGCACCATCCCAGCAATAGAGAAACTGCCAATGGATGAAAAGGCTCTGGCAGGAAAAGCAAATGAAATTCAGGCTAAACGCTGGCAATCTTAGCTCCACTACTGGAAAAGGTGAACAACATGAACAAGTAAATACAGATGATCAGCTACAGCCAGTAAAGGAAAACACCCATGACCAAGGTTAAATTCTGTCAAAATGTGGTCTCACAGTGTTCCAGTTCCCCGGAGAAGCAGGAACCAAAACAGCAGAGACAGATTTAGAATACATCTACCCAAGGATAAATAAGCTCCCAACATAGAACGACCCAGAGCAGTACAACTGTCCTTCAACTCGCACACCTTACAAAGCTCTTCCTGACTGAGGAAGTGGCTGAAAAAGAGCTGGATCAGGAAGGATCCTGGGAATCAGTGACAGAGATGGGGCAGCCAAGGAGCCTGGGCAGAGAGGAATGATGAAGCAAACCCTGACAAGCTCCTCCTTAGGCCCTGAATAATTAAACACCTGTATAAAGAGAATTTTGCCCCTGCCTGTGAGGGGAGAGAAAATAATGGTTGATACCAAACTACTTTTGGGGCTTGATGTGCTTGCAGCTGCTGGTCCAGCCAACACATGGAGAAAAACCAAGCATCAACTTAGCAAAACTTTTTACTACAAACCAACATCCAGGCTATGTTAAGCACTTAAATTCCTTCTAGAACCCATACAAATTTAGATCCATGCAGATATTTACTCAGGCACAGTGACAGTCCTAGAGGATCATCACCCAAGGCTTGGGAAAAGCTAGACCTGCTGGGTTTACCTAAAAGGGACTACGTAACCTAAATGTCAAAAAGGAAAGTAAAAATTGAAAAGTGAAGCAGTTGGCAACAGTAATAGTAAGGCTGTTGTCAGGGTGCCTGTCTTAAAAGCAGCAGGAAAGGACACAGTGATACTTGGAATAGTGAATGACATCAGACAAATTATAAATGCTTGGGAAAAAAAATGTGTTTCAGAGCTAAAGCATCCTACAGGCACAGGGCTTGAGTTTCAGCTGAGAAACTGAAAAAGAAATGATGAAGGCTTGGCATTTTGAGAATAAGTAGTAATTCAGTAATCCACAGCTGACACACTCGTTGGTTTTGCTGTACAAGCCTCTTTATAAACTGAATATAAGCCTAAGAGAGAGATGGTGATTCCAGACACTTGTTAGCACAGCCCACACTGCCTGTTTTACAGTCACACAGAATGGTTTGGGTGGGAAGGGACCTTAAAGACCATCTAGTTTCAACACAGCCTTGAACACTTCCAGGGCTGTGGCATCCACAGCCTCTATGGACAGCCTGTTCCAATGCCTGACCACCCTCACAACCAGAGACAGTTCCTTCAGCCTGCCCTTGAGTACCCCAGCCCCACACCATCTCAAAGACCCTGGGCTGGGCCCACATTCCACACACCAGTGTCCTTCTTGGACTGGGGAGACTGGGAAAGGACAGAGGAGTCCAGATACAATTGCCAAAGTACCAAGTAAGAGAGGAGGAAAGGATTTCTACTGTTCTTTTGCTTGTTTTATTGTTATATTTTTAATTATTGCCAATATTGAAAAGAACTCCTAATGAAGCAGCCAGGCAGAAGCCAAGGAGGGAGGTTCACAAGCCCTGGAAGTGGTGGGGTGTCCTTACACTCCAAGGTTCACGCTTGCTCTACTCTCTAGTTTTAAGAACAAACCTTCTCACTGCTTTAGACTTTAATAATGCATTCATTCTTAACATCTTGGCTTGGATGTTATTTTGAATTTCCAAGTAGATCCAACTACTCCCTCCCACTGGTATGAGAGTACAGGCTATGGGTCTTAATCACTGTTCACAAAATTTCCTCTGAAGTAGGCATGCATCCATGTTTTCATGACATGGAAGTAGTCTCCCTTTGCAATTGCTATTTACTCCTTATGTTACGCAGACAATTCACCTCTGGAAATTATAGCTCAGTCAGGTTTGACAGGAATCCTTGGTTTTTGCAGATTGTTGGTTTATTTTGTATTTTTGATGGAAAACAAACAAGACACTCCCAGCTGGCCTGCATACAACAAACCACGGACTGTGGCAGCTTAATGCAGAGTGAGCTGCTGCAGCAGGTAATTAAGGCTATTAGTACAGGGTGGTCTGGACAGGATATCCTCAGCCCATTATAAATTTCGTTCTGCAGCTCAGATGGGGTTAATTGCACCCAGACATGACTACTGCAATTTTACAGAAAATTACATTACGAAATATAAATAAAACTAATTTAGGAAGTGAAGTATTTACGAGAAGGGCTGGAGATATCTTAACTAGGCTCAAAGGAGCGGCAGCGGCTGAGGAAGCTGTCGGAATTGCCAACGCCAAATGCACGGGCCAAGTCAGGCAGCCCACACCAATGACACGGAAATAAGTGGCCTCTTGAAGCAAGGTAGAAACAGATTTGTCTAGAATGGCAGGAAAAAACCACACATATCATTAATGTAGATTATCCTCACTCGAAAGAGAACTCTACTAGGCAATTCTGCAGCCATCACAGGTGATTACATAGATGAAATATTTTTACTGGTAAATGGAATATAACAGTATCTGTCAATGAACTGTTGTTTGGTGTGTGAATTTACACAATTTCAGTGAAGCACAGACGTCCATGTAAGCCTTCTAGTTCCTAATACTCCCAGTTCAGAGGGCTAGAGGAAAAGACAGTTACAAAGATAACACATGCCTGTTATAGTTAAGTCTCTGATCTGTATTCATTGTTTTTAGATTGCTGACCAGCACTGGCTGTCAATTTCCAATCAGTAAAAAATAACAAACCCAAGAATATTTAAACTGTCTGAAATCAACATCAAGGTCACTGAGATGGAAACCAGGGAAGAAAGCCCCATGGATGATGCAAAGGCCTGGGACTTACCCTTCACATCTCTGATGGAAAACAGTGACACAGAAAAGGAAAAACAGCCCAAGATCTGACTTTTGCCACATAAGGGTATCAGATAGACCTAAAACGTAAAGTAATGGGTGACAGCTTATCCCCCTTGTTTTAGAAGTTGGAAGAAATCCACACCGACCTTTTTTTCCCCATTAAAAAAAATAAAAACCTCGCATGGGAAATAGTCAGAGAACACTGCAATAACTAAGGCTTAAGAAATTATAAAAACACATTTAATGACCTCTTAAGAAGGGCACTGATGCTCCAGGGGGACTCACAGGCCCACTTGACAATCTTTGGATTGTCCGAATTTATCCAACATCCCAAAGACTATTTGAATCTCATTCTGCTATGTAGTTGATTTAAAATATTTATTATGGCAACACAAATTATTTTTCTGTGACGTCTTAGCAGCACTTAATGGCAGCATTATTCCAGACCATCTAAACATCTCAAAGCATAGGGAACTCTGTCCAGATCAGGATTATCAAAGCCTTTGTGCTTTGGCATGGGAAAGGCTTCTAAGGAAAACAGAAATACAGAGCTGCTCTGGTCAAGATCCCAGCGCACTTTGGCTTGGCTGATGAACACACACAGACTATGAATTTCTAACGTCATGAAAAGGATAAGTATCTAAGGACCAGATTCACAACTGTTTCCACCCATGGGTCTTTCTGAAATCTCACACCACCTTTAAATGAGACAGCTTATTTCCTTTTCTGGAAAGTCCTTCTTAGCTATTACTGCAAGCCTAAAAAAAGCAACTGAATTGGGAAGCGACTGGAAGACGGAACATCAGCACACAGCAAGAACAAATAGGAGAGGGCAACACAACAAAATATATAATCCCATAAATTCCTGAGGCCAGTGTTGTAAACACTGAAGAAAGAACCCCATCTTTACTCCATTCCCCACTGCCACAACCTAAAAGGCAACCTCTGTCCTCAGGAGAACATCCTGCCTTTTACCAGATTGCAGATGCTGGTAATTTCAAACCCCGCTGATAATTTCAAACCCCCAGATGAAAGCTGATGTCCATCATCTCTCAGCACCACTCTTCCTTCACATCTGTCTGAACTTGAAGGTGTGAGAAGGCAGAGCCTTCACATCACTGTATCACACATGGAAACGCATCTCCAGAAGACAATAGCATTCCTCTGCCAACCCTACAGTGCGGGGGAGACACACAGGAGGGCACCCCTCTGAGATTTAGTTATCCTAATCCAGTCCAACTCAAGACAGGAAGGTGTGGTGCAGAAATACAAACTATTCTGGCACACCACTACACAAATCTGTCACAGGCAACATGAGTACATAAAGAGATGGTGCAAGAGTTTATTTATAATAAGTAATCTTTGCAAATTATTTGGGAATCTGCTAGGGCCAGACAAACTGTAGGGCAAGTTCCAAGAAAATAAACATCTACCTGACTTCAAGTGGTGAAAAAAATCCAGGTTCATAAATTACCTGCAGTACATGCCCCAGCAGCAGTGAAAGAATACACTGGCCCAGGACAAGTATGGGATAGCTGGCATGAAGTCTGGGCATCCCCTGCCTGCTGTTTCAATGAACCTCAAAACCAAGCTGAAGAATATTGCTCTCAGTAGCCCTGGATTCTCCACTGAGCTGTGATAGTGGCCCGTGCTATAAATATGGGGTGGGGATGTTGGCTCCCTCTGCGCCAGTGCAGAGCAAGATACAACAGCACTTCTGATCACCCTCCAGGAACACTAAACAGGCCCCCTGGAAGTGAAAAATCTGTCCCCACCTGCAGTGCCCCTCCTTCTCCCTGCAGCTACAGGGGATCGGGGTTGCTTGGCACAGGTCCCCATGAACAAAGGCCTCACTAGTGTCTTCAAAACTACAGACACACCACATGCAGACTTCATAGTACAGACATTTCATTCAGTCAGGACAAGGTGCTTTGGGGGTGACAGTTTAACTCTTCCTCTGGGTTAACAGCTTCCACACAGTGGAAAGAGGTACTTCAGACACCACAGGAGAGCCACATGGTTCTGATTCCTCGCCATGTGCACTAAGTAACCCTCAGAGCAAATTGCTCTGCAAAAGAACGATACTGTGCATGCACAGGCAAGTCGCCTCGCGTGTGAGCGATTGCAAAAGTCAGCCTGCGTGCCTGTGGATGAACCTGAGCGTGTAGGTGTGCTCCTCTTCGTGCTTCTGGGGGTGCCTGGGCAAGGAGGTGAGAGCAGGAAGTTGATACATTACAATAAATGACCAACTTCAGCTTTCTGCCAGCTCCTTCTCTCACACGAACACACGCACCTGTCCATTCACACCAACCAGGTTTAAGCAGCTCGCACTGCTCTGTAGTAGCCTGGATGCCTGAAGGTTAGAGCTCACCATGGTGGAGGGATAGGAAACCAATGCTCTGGGAAAGGAAATGGACATGGAAGATGTACATACTGCGGAGGTGGAAGTCTTGCCATAAGGACTTTTTTATTTGCACATCTCCATGGTTTCTTCTGAACCCCTCCTATTTCCCGCTTGAGAGAGTGGGAGTGAACACTACTGAGATAGAAAAGCAGCAGTCTGTGAATCTAGAAGTGAGACAGAAATCACTAACAAAGTCCAAGATAGGAAGATAACATGCTAACAGTGTTATTTACACACAACAATAAAATGTGGAGGAACCAGGGTCGGTTGAAGCAGCCAAGAGAGGCAGGTTAAAGAAGGGCCCCCCACGCCCTGATTCCTTGTTCCTACAAGCTGCACCTCCCAGGATTCTAATCTAATCCTGCCCACCCTGCTTGTGCCTGGCTCAATGTAACCCTCACACCTGCAATAAAAGAAATCTGTGCAAACAGTTTATAGACTCCTGAGATACCATGGTCTTTGCAGCAGAAAAAAACCCCAGATTCTGCACAGCAAGAGCTAGGAATGACCTCACCTCCAAGTTTCCTCAGGGATGGGGCTTGGGTTTTATTAAAATCTTGACACAAGATTTTAAAGCAAAGGGTGATCATTGCACGTCCTGTCTCCAAGCACAGCTCACTGACACCAGCCATGCTCCCTCAGAAACACACCTTTCTGCTCGGGTGGGCCAGATGAGGCACTGCTGGGCACAGAAGAGAACACCAGAGGTAGCAGGAAGAGTCGCCTGACCCAACATCTTTTCCATCCAAACAGCATTGTAGCAGCTCTGGGAAGTGGCAATGCCTTGGGGTGGGGGGGTCTTCCCCGAGAAGACCTACCCCTGCCCTTGTCCCTTCAAGTTCTGCTGCGAAGCCAGGGGCATAACAGCAGTAAAGGCAAGGTGCAGGCCTTGCTCTCCAGACTTCTGTGCTTTGCTGGTGTTTTCTCCCTCCCCAACATCTCATTACCCTTGAAATAATAAAGTCTTCCCGTCTCCAACATTCACTTGCAGGAGCAAAGTGTGCTGTGTAGCAGCTTGTAAAAATGAGAAAAACATTCCTACTGGAGAGCCCACTCCACGGAGGTTAGGCCCTGTCAGCAGCAGGAGTAAACAGACTGTCTCCAGCTCCTCGGGTTTCTTGGCAGGGAGGCTGTATCCTGCCTGTTACAACTTGTTTTGGATGACAACAGGCCACATTTCATGTGAAGAGGGTGCCCATCTTCAACTCACATCAGCCTGCTTGTTTTTCTTCACTCAGCTGTAAACATGTTCAGGATTCCTATAAATACCTATTGGGCAGCAGACCAGCCAAACATGCTCAATTACAAAAAAAAAGAAAAAGAAAGAAAAAGGTAAGCCCCACAACAACAATACTCCCGTGGAAACACCCTCCTGCCCATGAGAGAACAGTCCTGTCAGTAAAGCTTGCAAATATTTTTTTTTACCAGACTGACTGCTCATTTCAGCATCACCTTCAAAGGGAACCCATTCTATCCTCTATCCTTCTCCGTCCCAACCTCCCCGACAGCCACAGACAGCCCAGATCAACTTTGCCCACATGAATCCCAACCCATGGTGTACACCAAGCACAAGGTCTGCACCTCAAGCTGATCCCTCAACCTTTGACTTTAACATTACAGCAAAGTGAGCCTCATGCCAGAGGCTGCCCCAGCACATGGGGATGCAGCATCATGGATGCCAATAGATCCAATGATTACAGCACATTCTCCTTGACTCCTCATTCTCTTTTATCCAAACTGTTCATATGCTTGAATTTGTTGCATAGCAGAGCTGCATATACATCAAGGGAGGACGGTCAGGCCCTCAATGTTTTAGCATCACTTACTCAAACACACATACCCCGGCCATCTCACTTTTGCTTCCTCCACCACTCACTGATCTGGGGGGTGAAGAGGAGCAGAGGAGCATAAAGCTGGGGAGGGATCCATCATGCCTGAAGACTTGCTCTAAGACACTGACTTGGGAGCAGGAATGGTGTGGGGGTATCACAGGGGCTCCTGCTCCATCCCAGGTATGGCTGAGAGGAAAAGGAGTATTTTCTGTGACTCCTTATAGCCTTTTATGAGGAGGACTCACCTCTCTGGAAAAAGAAAACATACTTGGCTTTCCATATACTGGCTGTTCTACAGTGCCTTTTAGGGAGACAAGAAGAAACATCATTACAGACTTAGGAGACAGAAATAGTGATCTCCTGTAGATCTCCTTCCAAGCCCAGCAGCTTTTCCTCTTTCTGCCTCAACGGAGAAGCCTCTTAGCCTTTTGCTCAGAAAAATTACTCAATAAACAGCCTTTGTATTTTATCATTAATAACTGGGGAGGTTGTTGCATCAGATAAGTTGAGGTGGTAGCTCTTGGTTGGTCCCAAATGTGACTTGCAGTAGGGTTCTCACCTGGGACATGCAATGGAACACAATGCAGAAACAAGGGGGAAAGTATTAATTGCTTTGAGAGTTACCACCTCCTACACCAGCTCCCTGGGATCTTTGGAAAGAGTAACCACGTGGAGTCACAAACACAGCCATCCCTGTCCCCAGAGAAGAAAACATTACTTAGTTTTCTAACAGGCAAAAGAAAACAAATACTTTCAAAGTATTTGCTCAGTCTTTCGCTCATATTTCTGATTTCTTCTAAAACAAAACAGGCTTTTAGAGGTAGCAGGGCAAGAGGAAGGGTGGGGAGGGTCACGGATTAACCTTCCTCCTGCTAGCAGGTTCCAGGATTCTGGCCACAAGGCCAAGAAAACATGACACCAAGTGCCCAGTGTGACCACAGCCCTCCGTGATGCTGCAGAGCTGTGAGGCACTGCCGGCTGGAGGCTCCCACCTTTTCCAGCAGCATTTAAATCCTTCTGCACGCAATGTCTCTGGTGGATTTGGGAGAATCTGGACTTTTATATAACTGAACTTTCAAATAATGTAATTATTTTTCTCATCTTCTGTTTTGGTTGCTAATAACTGTAGTCATGTCACTGCTTTCCGTTTCAATTTTAAAACAGACTGACTTTTGTAACAGGGATGTAAAAATAACCCTGTCTAAAAGCAAAGAGGAAGAACCCAATTCATTAAAAAAGTTGATGGCTCCTGCACATCTCTGCTCTCCTCATGCTCTCTGCCCATTTCTACCATCCCCTCCCTCTGCACTGCTGGCAGTAAAAAGACCATCAGCTGTACAGCTCCAAACACCTGACTCAGCCCCTCTCCCCTCATAACCACTCTTTTAAGTATTTCTGAGTAGCTTGTTTTCTCCCTTGCTGTACTACACAAGTCCTCTGTACACCTGTATAGTCTTCTCTAAGGATCTTTGGAGGGAGCATTGGCAAAGTAAGAGTACAGTAAGAGGCTTAGTGAGATTACGTGAAAGACATAACACAAAGTAGACTTGTAGTGCAACCCATCCTCTCATTTCACCAGGAATGAGGAATTCCACCAGACATAAAAAGCAGATTGCAACTAGAGGATTTATCCTAGCCAAAGAAATCAGATTTGTTACCTGGCTGGAACAATAAATGTGTGGTTTTAGCCTTAACATCACACAAAATACAGACCAAATGAAGAAGTTGAAGTCCTATAGTGGACTTTGTGGGACTAGACATTCGTGGTACTCCCTGCACAGCCACAGTTTAAAGCTTTAAGACTGAAACCAAGCCTGACTCATAGGAGTAAGAATTAGGAGAATTATAACATGTTATGAAGGGACCAATATACTGAAAAGCATTAACAGTTGAATGCTCATGTGCAGTTGAGACTAACTCCAAGCACTGGTATTATTTTAAAAACACCAACAGCATCATAGGCTTTTAAAAAACCGTGTGACATTTGAAACTTTCCTGTAACTGTAAAAAAAAAAAAGGAGAAGCATAAAACCCCACAAGACACTGATAAAAATAACTGTTTTCCGATAATTCGGGGAAAAAAAGAAGCTCAGCGCACTTCGCATCATCCCCGCTGCTCTCCTCAAAGTTTGCACAAAGCGAGCCCGTTACTGGGCGGGCGGTGCGCCTCTCCAGGATATGCATTCCCTCCTCTGCATACGCTTCTCCTCGCATCAAAGCGATATTCAAAGCATCTTTGCTGCCTTCCAGGCTGACACCGAGAACGAGAGACACCTCAAAGCCCGTGTCTCCGGGCTCCGCAATTCCAGCACGGTCGCATTCGGACAGGTCTCCCCACACGGAGCGGGGCGAGCCCAGGCCAACGGCAGGGAAGTGAAAGCCCCAACGCCCCTGTCCCTCCCAGGGGACAAAGCCCCGCTCCGACCCGCGGAAGCAGCGGGGCTCTGCTCACCCCTCGCCCCTCCACCCCCCGGCCGGGAGAGGGGGCTCCGCACCGGCTCCCGAGCGGGACGGACCCCCCGGGGCCGCGCGGG